>CABEGB010000640.1:0-339100 GCA_901521435.1 Crematogaster levior
ATAATATCATTTCATGATGGACGAGTGGATGCTGGACAATTTGTTAAGAAGCGTGCAGCAGTTGGATATATCCGGCAATCAGACGGTACCGACGAACGGATCCACATCCGTCGAAGCAGCGGAAGCTGCTGCGGCAAATGCGGTAAGTTGTGAAAAATTTTCGGTAATTCTTTAGAATCACTACATCAGGTGTTCTTCGTTATTAGGTTGCACAGCGCTCAAAGTGCAGCCAGTTTGGCAGTACGTTTTTTAATACTTTACATCTATCTCTTTCTCCTTCTAAAAACTTAGCACATGCAGTTGTTAATTCTTATTTAAATCTTTAGCCTATCCAAGATCTTGATCCTGTTATCAATTGTGATCTGATGGATGGTCCTGACGCCAAGTTCAGTTCCATGTCTATGCTGTACGAATTGCATAATCAAGGCCAAGACAAGTTCGTCGTTTACACTTGCAATAACTGCAAAAGTCATGTGGAGACCAGATACCATTGTACAGTTTGTGACGTACGTATTAGATTACATTGGAGAAAAATATTCTTGTCTCTTTTCATAACTTTCATACTTATTGTAATTCCGATTTTATTACAGGATTTCGATTTATGTGTAAGTTGTAAAGACAAAGATGGTCACCCACATCCGATGGAGAAACTCAGCTTCGACTTTGATGATGGCTCTTCACTGGCAGACGCGAAACAAACAAATCCACAGGTAACTTATCGGTTTATTCTAAAAATATCCATGTTGTAATTACTATAAACTTATAATGTGCTCATTTTTTCCGTTTCTGCAATGTAGGAGGCGAGAAAATTAAAGATACAGAGATGCTTTCAATTATTGGTGTATGCCTGCCAGTGCAAAGACGCCAACTGTCGTCTACCGAGTTGTCAGAAGATGAAGCGAGTTGTGATGCATATGAAGAATTGCAAGAGAGAGACAAATGGTGGTTGTCCTATATGTATACCGCTGATTTCGTTGTGTTGCTGTCATGCAAAACACTGCCAAGAGACAAAATGTCTCGTCCTATTCTGTTCTAACATCAAGCACAAAATAAAGCAGCAAGAATTGCAACAACAATTACAACAGGCGCAATTACTCAGGTTAGTAGAATCATTGACTTTTCTTTAATTTTTCACTCCCTCTCTGAATATATCAGTATAAATTACCTCGTATATGCTTTTAAACTTAAACGAATCTACTTGTTTACCTATCTGTAAATCTATATATCTAATATATATATATATATATATATATATATATATATCAAGATGTCAAGATCGTCAATATTCGCGTTACTTGTGTAGCAGGCGAATGGCTGTGATGAATACGAGGCCAACCGGACCTGTAGCTGCAATGCAGGCTGGACAACAGACCTCAAACGTTGCCATGACGACTGGAGTCGCTATGAAATCTGGCGTCAGTACATCGAATTTGCCGACACAACATCAACCAGGTATCGGATTGAACCTGGAACGCAGACGCTTCCCGCTCATGTACTACAGGTGGAAGCAGCGAGGCAACAAGCACCGCATGTTAGTTACGGTGAGGCCGGGTGGTGGTGTCGGTGTGAGTGGCCAAACAAGCAGGGTGATGCCACCGCTACAGATGCAGCGGCCATTACCAGTTCAAATGCCAAATACCAGTGGCACGCATCTCATCCCGATGGATCAGTGGACAGCAAGGTATCCATTAAATTCACCCATTTTCTTTTATTTTCCTTGACTTTACTTACAACAAACTTTGTTAACTAATGAATTGTAATTGAAGAAGAAATTGTAATTGAAGAAGAACGCGTCTTTTAAGATTCTTGCATTCTTCTTACTTTTCATAGTAGGTATCAGTCGAATGCGGTAATGCAACAAAATCCCACCCTGGCGCAACAGCAGACACCGCAACAACTGATGCAGCAGCAGCAGCATCAGGCTCAACCGTTGACAATGAGTGCGCAAATGCCGCGGCAACCAGGCGTGATCGGACCGGTTGGACAGGTCGGTCCGCAGGCAGCCAATATGCAGAAGCATGCTCAACAATTGATACAGATACTCAGGAGTCCGCACACGCCCGACCAGCAGAACCAGATACTCCAAATACTCAAGAACAATCCACGGTTGATGGCTGCCTTTATCAAGCATCATGTGAGTTAATGAAATTTAAAAAAATTATAATGTATCTATATTGTTACTATGCAGATTTGACCATTCTGTAATCTTCTTAATAAAAATGCGCTTGTCCATCAGCAACAACCTGGTCAACATGGTGGGGGAGTCGGCGGCCCATTGGGTCCTAACCAACCCCACGCATCTCATCCCGATGGATCAATGGACAGCAAGGTTAAATTAAATTAAATTCACCCATTTTCTTTTATTTTCCTTGACTCTACTCACAACAATCTTTGTTAACTAATGAATTGTAATTGTCGACAACTGGGACCAAGATTCACGACAAGCAGTCACTATTTCCGCTCGTTCTTCGCCATATATATTACGAGCCCTCTCATTCCTCATTTTCATTTTTTGTTCATTTGTAGCAATTTGACGTCCTATAATTGCAGAGAATAAAACAATAACAACGCAAGAGAGACGGGGAAAATATCGCGATACGTTTATACACGTATACACACACACACACACAAACACATACATATTTGTATATATTTATACATAAATGCATTATATACCCTTAACATAAAATGCGAGAGAATCGCAAGAAAGACGATATAAAGTTCTTCATATTGTCATTTGGAAGCACCGCATGTGTTTGTACCTGTGCGTTTTCACGCCTTTTTCACGTGATTGCGATGATCATTTTTATCAGAGGAAAAAATAAATGAGAAGGAGAGAGAGAGAGAAGTGTGCTTTGTAAAACGTGAATTTCCAACAATTAACCGTCGCCAGCGTATAGAAATATAGTAATTAATAAATACCTAATAAAGGATGAATCTAATTGACACACTTTGCGCTATTCTTCGATAATCTCATCCCATGTAATCATGAAGAATATCTTCTACCGTTCGCCAAAACGATCGCTTCTCGATCGCGTAGGGACCTGTAAATGTAGCATACGGTATCTCGGGAAGGACATGTGTTCTCCGCGAATAGGATCGAAGTCCGCGATCGTTTTTTCACAGTTTTACGTGACAATGACCACCGAAATAGGCAGGAAGTTCAGAGTTCATCGTGCACGCATTTCACGCGTGTGAACGATATGTCGTTACACGCGAACATCTATCGGAGAACGGCAAACGTCTCCGACGATGGGCTCAGTGTATAAAATATGTATGATAGACTAGAATTTTAGTACGAATGCACATTGCGACAGTGAGAAAGAGAGAGAGAGAGGCTCTTCGTAGAAAAATAAAAATAACAAGTCATGCTGCCGTGTGTTATTCATGAAATCTGTGCATTATTCAACCCGAAAGCTGATCCGAGCGAATTAACGAATCGGGGCGATTTTTATCGAGTCGTTTTGAGCCTACGCAATAGTAATTTTTAATAGTTCTTCTCGCGAGAGGAGGAACGGTTTCCATGCAGGGGAATCGAGATGTCGATGACGAAGAGCAAATATTTACACAATGGATGATGAAATCCCTTCGTTGCTGCGTCGTTTGTTTTACTCCTGAAAGAAAGCCACGAGGATCCGACTTCATTGGAGTGACGTTAATTAATGGCTAAGTTACTTATCACCTCCGTGCGACTCATTTGCTTCGCTGTATATTTTTATCGTTGGATCTCCATGTTTCTCCTTTCCCTCCTTTACTGTTTCTTGAGCGTTTCTTTTCATGTATTTTTTTATGTATTCTTTTGTGTGTGTGAGAGAGAGAGAGTGTGTGTGTGCACGTGGATGAAAAAAAAATATCTATATAAACAAGCGAAATAAAAAAGCAGAGTAAACTGATCTTTCATCATCTTTTTCCTACCTTGCGCACGTTAAACATTAATTAATATCCTACTTTCCTCGCGGAAAACATGTCTTGGAACGAGGAAAGAACGGGGGTTTTTTTTTATCGGACACCCCAGGCAAATCGTGGATCCTCCGTTTACCGTCTTCTGTTTGCGACAATCATTCGCGATGCGAGGAAATTTGCGTGTCTAATAGGAAGGAACTGACGTTCAATCTCCATAGCATCAACGACTCCTTCCTAATTTTTTCGAAGGTGATTCGCCTCGTCGCTGGACAAGGCAATCGTAAACCTGTCATCAGTACGTGAGGCGCGCGGTTCTCTGCATCGTCCTTGCTCATGGTAGATTTGTGGAACGGCGCCGATAGACGAGAACCGGATTCGAATATCGACCTGCGCGGTCTACAACATTGGCCCATTGAATTGCAAATTGAGTGTTATTTCCCGCATTATGCGCGACGCGGCATTCTTTTTCGAGTGTGACGAAACCGTTGCGCGAGCGGCACCCGAGGAAGAGGCGAAGTATCGCGCGAATTTTTCGGAACGCATGAAATGCGTGAAATTTATGAATTAACTCGATTTATTTCTTCCTTGCTGGAAATGTGCGAATCGATGATTTTTTTATCTCGAATCGAATCGAATTTTGTTTTCTTTTTGTTAATCCAAATCGAACTACATCTACAAAATTTTATTTTTATCGATTTGTGTAAATACAGGCTTAAGGTCATTGCGCCTGAAGTTGCAATTTGATTGTAGAGATCTTGTGCATATAGATAGGTCACACTTGTGCTCAGTGGACTGTGTCCAAAACATCTCTCTCTTAAAATGCCCGGAAGTACGTGTGCACATGCTGAATGTGCTGAATATTACAATGGATATATTTTGATTTATTATATACAGGTCCGGCACTCGAAGTGTTACCAATTCAAAATGCTATAGAGAATTCATTTTTCAATATTTTTATTTACTACAAAAGCAAAAATATTCCAAATATATTCTATTTTTAATAAAACATCTCATTTTTCGATGTATCCACCTTCTGCTTTGATAATTCGATCAAGTCTGTTAACAAACGACTCGCACGCTGCACGCAAGTGTTGAAATTCCAAACACTGTTTTTTCTGATGAAAAAATTTTCACTATCGAACAGTTCGTAAACGAACAGAACGATCGGGTATGGCTAAGAGAAAGATTAAACGAGAATTTGAACTCGTTTGGCCACCAGAAGCTATCACCCTGCTCAGGTGATGGTATGGGCCGCAGTAACTGGTGATGGGCGCTCTCCGCTTATATTTTTGGAGCCTGGCATCAAGGTAAATGCCACCAACAACCATGAAATGGTTTTTGGAAGCTGTCCTGAAACTTTGGGCACGTAAACATTTCGGTTCCAGACCGTGGACGTTTCAACACCGTCGCACAGAGCTCGTATGAATCAAGATTGGTTGAGAAAAAATGTTCCACACTTCATTTCGGCTCAACAATAGTCTTCAAATTCACCGGATATCAAATCCATAATAAATTTTTCCATTTGGGTTATTTTAGAAGCCAGAGTTTGCTCTAAAAAATATAGAAGTTTGGACCCGTTAAAGTCAGTGCTTCGTCGAGAATGGGAACGAATTTCGTCAGACTACTTGCGTGCAGCATGCGAGTCATTTGTTAACAGACTTGATCGAATTATCAAAGCAGGAGGTGGATATATCGAAAAATGAGCTGTTTGATTAAAAATAGAATATATTTGGAATATTTTTGCTTTTATAATAAATAAAAATATTGAAAAATGAATTCTCTATAGCGTTTTGAATTGGTAACACTTCGAGTGCCGGACCCTGTATATTATAATTGATGATTGTGATATCATTCCACACAGCACAGATCATTGCAGTTATATTGCGGCAACGTTGTTGTAACAATTTAGTGACACAAATCGACACCAGCATCATTTTATCTTTTTTTAACATTCATAAATAACAAAGATAGAATGACACTTGTGTCGACTTGTGTCGCTAATGGAAAGCACCATATATCTATATAAAATTTACTATATAATTAGAGTATAATAAATCCTTCTAAACCCGGATCAATAGGGTAGTGAGTATTAAGCTCTAAGAAACTGACCAATCGAATTGACAGTCGAATACGAGGAGACTAATCGTATATGATTTATATATATGTATTTATATAATACGATATACATATATATATCACTCATTTAATTGCCATTTTTTTCCTTAACTCGATAACACCCTCCTCATCGTGGGAATGCGGTCCAGGGTATCGATCATGGTTGCGTTCCAATATTCACTGCTAGTACTAAAAATCTATAAGTTTACGTTACGTATACTATAGATTTTCAGTATTGGCAGTGAATATTGGAACGCAGCCCATGTAATTTTTCACGTGAAAAGTTTCATGTGAACACAATGATTTTAACCAATAAAAATCAATGAGGTGCCCAACGAGTCTAATTCCATTGATTGAAATCGTTGAGTTTACGTGAAACTTTTCATGTTAAAAATTACATAATCGATACCCAGTATATGGTCTAAAACCGACGGCACACGGTACGATTTTTCGTAGTAGATCGCATACGAGTTAGCCACTACGCATGAGAGCGAGAGAAAGCGAGCGTCTTTCGCTCTCTCTCACTCTCGTGCTTAATGGCTAACTCGTATGCGATCTACTACGAAAACTCGTACCGTGTGCCGTCGGCTTAAGACAGAAACTGTGGCAGTTGCCAGTCTATATCTATAAGATCTATGGTTTCGATACAGCGAGCGCAAAGAGCAAAGTTCAGAGGCCATTTGTAAACAGAAGAAGAAAGGTACACCCACTGAGCTATATATATACTGGAAGAGGCACTTGGTTGGCTGAAGCGTGCTAACAAAGAGAGAAGATTTCGGGGCAGCCTGTCTTTGTTGTACAGTCAAATCCAAAAGTTTATGCTAGTAAGCAAAGAAAAATTTCTCTTCACTCAATCACTGTCACCTGAATGACTTTAACATACTTTTAACATCGACTGTACAGTATCGTTCTGCGCAGGCGCAATGACGAAAAGAGTGAGACAGCTTGCCCCTGAAATCTATCTGTCTCTGGCACGTTTTCCGTTCATGGGCTGCCAATGCCTCTTCCAGTATACATATAGTTCAGTGGGTACCCACGTCCGCGACGTGAGCAACGAGGAGGAAATCAAAGAATTCGGGTTAAGTTAATTAGTTACGATCGAAGGATCAGTTACGGCCGATTAGGTGGTGTACAAAAGAAACCATAATATCATTTCATGATGGACGAGTGGATGTTGGACAATTTGTTAAGAAGCGTGCAGCAGTTGAACATATCCGGCAATCAGACGGTACCGACGAACGGATCCACATCCGTCGAAGCAGCGGCCGCTGTCAATATACAGCAGTCTGTTAATATGCAAACATTGTCCGGACCAAACGAGTCCGGACAACCTGGCGTGATAGGCGGGGAAAATATATTAGCGAATTCCCTTCCAAGTTATCTTCAAATCAAGTGCACACCGATGCAAGCAACAAAGGAATGGCATTTGTACATTACTCCAGAATTCAGAAACTATATTATTCATACAGTGTTAGTGAGAATCTTGTCATACATAATAGCGCATGTTCGAAACTTGTGCATTATAGCCTATACTAATTAATGTACGCTATAATTAACGTGCTTACTTATTTTTTTAGGAGTTCTGAAATATATCAAGCAGTATTGCCGTTTCCTAACTCGTTGCCAGAAGCTATGATCAACGATAGAATGCGCTTGCTGGTCGCATACGCAACAAAATTTGAAGGTGTCACGTACGAAATGGCTAACTCCCAGAAGGAATATTATTATTTGGTAACCGAGCAGATCTACATGCTTCGGAAGAAAATTGGTATATTTTAATATACAATTTAATATCGTAGTCAATGTTGTAGTCAGTTCACTTTAAAGTCAGTCTTGTAGTCAATTTTCAAATCTATGTTCTTTTTAATGAAAAAAAATGTGTATGCATGCGTGCATGCTTAATTAAAAGTTTATAGTATGACAGTTTCGGAAAAAGAGACACATTTAATACAATGAATTATTTTATTCTTATTTAATATTTGGTAAACAAGAATAAAATAATTTATTGTCTTATACGTATGTACGTTGTATGTATATATGTATGTACATGTGTGTTACATGCGGTTCAATTATTCAATTATTTCATTTTTTTAAAAGTAACCGATATTCTTTTAAGACCTGTACGTAATATCTAAGAGAGATTTATCGAATAATGTAGCCGAAAAGCGAAGAATAAAAGAACGACAGAAACTGCAAGCGCAACAGCAAGAGCAACAGCAGCAGCAACAGCAGGAGCAACAGCAGCAACCGCCAGGTACATATGGCCTGGATTAAGGCCATGCGTGCCCCCGAATGTCGGTATCGTTATGCCAGGAGGGTCAAAACAGTACCACGTACCTTACGAAGTCATTCACCGAGTATGGGTCAACTCGGAACGATACCAGCGATGATCATTCAGCAACACAATAAGATGCAGTTTCCTCAACAGCAGCAGTATTTTTTTATGTATTTTTTCTGTGGGTGCGTGCGTGCGTGCGTGCATGTGCGTGTGTGTGTGTGTTGTATATACATAGTGGATGAAAAAAGAATATCTATATATAAACATGCGAAATAAAGAAGCAAAATAAAGTGATCTCCTTTCGTCATCTTCTTCTTACCTTGCGCACGTTAAATATTAATTAATATCCTTCATTCCTCGCGGAAAACATGTCTAAGAACGAGGAAAGAACGAATTTTTTTATCGGACACCCCAGGCAAATCGTGGATCCTCCGTTTACCGTTTCCTGTTTGCGACAATCATTCGTGATGTGAAAAAATTGCGTGTATAATAGGAATGAACTTGGCGTTCAAATCTCCATAGCATCAACTGTTTCTTCCTAATTTTTTCGAAAGTGATTCGCCTCGCCAGTGGACAAGACTATCGTAAACCTGTCATCGGTACGTGAGGCGCGCGGTTCTTCGCATCATCCTTGTTCCTTCTCAGTCCTTCACCCTACTAATCGTATATAATTATATATATGTATTTATATAATACGATATATTATTATTTGTATTATGTATATATATAAATCACTCATTTAATTGCCATTTTTTTTCTTAACTCGGCAACACCTTTTTCATCGTGAGAATGCGGTCCAATAGTATATGATCTAAGGCAGCAACTATGGCAGTTGCCAGTCTATATCTATAAGATCTATGGTTTCGATACAGCGAGTGCAAGGAGTTCAAAGTGCGCAGTTCAGAAGCCATTTGTAAACAGAAGAAATAAAGGTACGCCACGTGAGCTACCAGGGCCACGAGGAAATCGAAGATAGGTTTATGATGGACGACGATCTAGACTTTTTGTTAAGCTGCATGCAGCAGTTGGATATATCCGGCAATCAGACGGTATATATAATAAGAATATTAATTAGTAATATACATATATATAGTCTCTTTTGTTTTACATATTTATATCTAAAAACGGGTGTGATAAATAGATACAGAACGTAGAAACTTAGAACGATGAAAACAAAATTTATAATACAGGTTCTCCAAATACTGTTGGACCAAGAGCAAGAGTAACTGTTCGCGCTAATAATCCCGTAATTGTCGTCAAACCGCAACAAAAGGGCGTAGGAACGAATATGAGTCCCATGCAAGCGGCAGCAGCTGCTAGCAGATTTACCGGTACTGCTGGTCCGATCGGCACTACGAACGTTGTGAGTGGTCAGGAAGATGGAATGGCAGCGCAACAGGCAAAGCCACCAGCACCAAGTCCGGCTCAACCTCAATCGGGTGCGCCGACCGGAGGGCAGCCCGGTCCACAGCAAGCTGTGCAAGGACAAATGGCTAGTACTGGTACTCCAACAGGTAAGCTTATTGTAAAAACATTGTAATTGCTTATGTAATATCTTCAATGGGAACTTTATATGACGCGTTATGTTAGGCTCGAAGTCGACGCCTGATCCAGAGAAATGTAGACTCATACATCAACAGTTGGTGCTACTTTTGCATGCACATAAATGTCAACGACGTGAGAGTCAAGCGAATGGTGAAATGAGACAATGCACCTTGCCGGACTGCAAAACCATGAAAAATGTTTTAAATCACATGACGGATTGTGGAGCCGGCAAAAATTGTACCGAGCCTCAGTGTAGAATAACTAGAGAACTAATCAGTTACTGGGATGACTGCATAAAAAGTCATAGCCCATCATTAAAACGAGCAAAGAAGATTAGATTCCGGCATGACGGGTCCTTCAGGGAGATTAGATTTACCAGTACTGCTGGTCCGATCGGCACTACGAACGTTGTGGGTGGTCAGGAAGGTGGAATGGCAGCGCAACAGGCACAGCCACCAGCACCAAGTCCGGCTGAACCTCAATCGGGTGCGCCGACCGGAGGGCAGCCCGGTCCACAGCAAGCTGTGCAAGGACAAATGGCTAGTACTGGTACTGCAACAGGTAAGCTTATTGTAAAAACATTGTAATTGCTTATGTAATATCTTCAATGGGAACTTTATGTGACGCGTTATGTTAGGCCCGAAGTCGACGCCTGATCCAGAGAAATGTAGACTCATACATCAACAGTTGGTGCTACTTTTGCATGCACATAAATGTCAACGACGTGAGAGTCAAGCGAATGGTGAAATGAGACAATGCACCTTGCCGGACTGCGAAACCATGAAAAATGTTTTAAATCACATGACGGATTGTGGAGCCGGCAAAAATTGCACCGTGCCTCACTGTAGCATGTCTAGAAGCATAATCAGTCACTGGAAGTACTGTAAAGAGAGTGATTGCCCAGTCTGCTCGCCAATAAAACGAACAAAGAAAGAATAGATCCTGGCATGACAGGTCCTCCAGAGGCAACGTTAGATTATCGAAATCTCAAACACAGAGTGAGTTGCATGACTCGTGATCCACGAGCTATGCTCGACAATAGAATACACAACTTGGTCGCATACCCAAGAAAAAGAGAAGGTGACTTGTACGAAATGGATAACTCCCGATCGGAATATTATCATTTGCTGGCTGACAAGATCTAAAAGATTCAGAAGGAACTTGGTGTATTTTAATCATTTTATTAAAGTCTTAGTCATTGTTGTAGTCAGTTCATTTTGTAGTCGGTCTTGTAGTCAATGTTCAAATCTTTTGTCAGTATTATGTTTTTTTTAATGAAAGAAAAAATGTGTGTGCGCGCATGAGTGCGTGTGTGTGTGTGTGTGTGTAACTAAATAGTTTTATGTATAGTTTTATGTATGATAGTTTTCCAACAAAAAAGATACATGTAATACAGTGAATTAGTTTTACTCTTATTTAATATTTAACAAACAAGAATGAACTAATTTATTATGTTATACGTATGTACGTTACCAGGTCTTCAAGTCACGGAGACACTGGCACAAGGAACAAAGGAAAAGTTGTAGTCAGTTCATTTTAAAGTCTCTCTCGGTGTTGTAGTCAATTTTCAATCTTTTGTCAATATGTTCTTTTTAATGAAAAAAAATGTGTGTGTGTGCGTGCGTGCGTGCGTAACTAAAAGTTTTATGTATAGTATGACAGTTTTGGAAAAAGAGACACATGTAATACAGTGAATTATTTTATCCTTATTTAATATTTGCAAACAAGAATGGAATAATTGATTGTGTTATATGTATGTACGTTGTATGTATATATGTATGTACATGTGTGTTACATGCGGTTCAATTATTCAATTTTTTTTTTAAGTAACCGATATTCTTCTTTTTAAGACCTAAACATAATATCTAAGAGATTTATCGATTAACGTAGAAAAGCGAAAGAAAAGAAAAGAACAACTGCAAGCGCAACAACAGCAGCAACCGCCAGGTACATCTGTCCTGTCTGTGGATTAAAACCATTCGTGCCTCGGAATGTCGGTACCGTTATGACAGGAGGGTCAAAACAGTACCACCTATCTTGGCGAAGTCATTCACAATGTATGAGTCAACTCGGAACGATACCAGCGATGACCATTCAGCTGCACAATAGGATGCAGTTTCTACAACAGCAGCAGTATGTTGAATGTGCTGAATATTATACATTCGATATATTTTGATTTATTATATCTATTGTAATTATGATTGTGATATCATCCCGTACAGCACTGTCATTGCAGTTATATTGCGGCAACATTGTCGTAACAATGTAACATTGCGGCAATGTTGCCGCAATATAGCTGTAATGTTTGTGCTTTATGGGATAGCACATGTGTTCCTTTGAGATTATATAAAATTTACTGTATGATTAGAAAATAATAAATCCTAAATCCTAATCTACAATATATGTTGTCTACAATGGCAGTAAGCGGTACAGAGTTAGGAGTAAGATGTAAGGAGTACAAAATAGGATTTGCCCATTTTCGTTACTGCCAGTTTTTAATTCATCAAATCTTCTTAAGCCTTGTGTACACGATACTAGAAATCAGTCCGAGATCTATCCGAGAAGTGTGCAGCCAATAAAATTGTTGCTTTTCCACAAAAACTGCATGTTGATTGGTTACATATTTCTTGGATCGAGATCTAGTATCGGACACAAGACTTTACTCCTTATTCTCTACCGTTTACTGCCAGTGTAGACGACGCATTAAGTAAAAAATTGACCAATCACAGTCGAATACGAGGAGATTAATTGCATTATATATATATATATATAGACTTAATAGACGGAGCCTAAGCTGCCTAAATGGGCAAGGGGGGTAGTGATCTTTGCCGTAAGGGGAACGCAGTAGGTGAACAGTAACTTCGGTTAAACTCGGTGGAACTCGGTAATATTCGACAATTTCGCTGTAAGTGATGCTCATTATCATGGTATCTGAAATTCAGTGAGTGAATAGATAACAGTAAAAAGTATATATAATAACAATACAATAAAAGTATATATAACTAAAATGAGTTATTGCATTATGTCCGGCTGCAATAATCGTCGTAATAAAAAAAATTCTCATTATAATAACATACATATATACCTTCGTGAATTTTTAGTTGAGAACTACTGATTGAAATGTAACATTCATATACAGCCGAATATTTCCGAGTCGCGCCGGCGAAACTTTCCGAAGTTAGTGTTCGCCTATCACAGGCTTTTTGTAAAAGGCTCCGTCTATTAAGTCTATGGAAATCAAAGAATCCGTGTTAATAATGTCTAAGAGAGATTTATCGAATAACGTAGGCGAAGGATTACAAAAAGGAAAAGAACAACAGCAACTGCAAGTGCAACAGGCACAGCCTCCAGCGCCAAGTCCGGCTCAACCTCAATCGGGTGCACCGACTGGAGGGCAGCCCGGTCCGCAGCAAGCTATGCAAGGACAAATGGCTAGTACTAGTACTCAAACTGGTAAGGTTATTGTAAAATTATTGCAAAAAATGCTTATGTTATATTTTCAATGTAAATTTTATATGATGCGTTTAGGCGCGAGGCCACCTCCTGATCTAGAGAAATGTAGACTCATACAGCAAGAGTTGGAGATGCTTTTACATGCAAATAAATGTCTGCGTGAAATGAGACGACGATGCATCATGCCGAACTGCAAAATCTATAAAAATCTTCTGAATCACATGAAGAATTGTGTAGCCGGCAAAAAGTGCACCGTGCGTAACTGTAGCATATCTAGGCGGATAATCTGGCACTGGAAGTACTGTAAATACGGTGATTGCCCAGTCTGCTCACCAATAAAACGAGCACATATGAATAGATTCTTCCGGCATGACAGGTCTTCCAGGCGCACTGGGCAACGTTAGATTAGCGCAACCTCAAACACAGAGTGAGTTGCACGACTCGTGATCCACGAGCTGTGCTTGACAATAGAATACACAACTTGATCGCATACGCAAGAAAAAGAGAAGGTGACTTGTACGAAATGGATAACTCTCGGAATATTATCATTTACTGGCTGAAAAGATCTAAAAGGTTCAGAAGGAACTTGGTGTATTTTAATCAATTTAAAGTTGTAGTCATTGTTGTAGTCAGTTCATTTTGAAGTCGGTCTTGTAGTCAATGTTCTAATCTTTTGTCAATATTATTATTTTTTTATAATATTAATATAATATTATTCTTTTTAATGAAAGAAAATATATGTGTGCGCGCATGAGTGAGTGTGTGTGTAACTAAATAATTTTATGTATAGTATGACAGTTTTCCAACAAGAGAGACACATGTAATACATGTAATACAGTGAATTATTTTATCCTCATTTAATATTTGGCAAATAAGAATGAACTAATTAATGGTGTTATACGTATGTACGTTGTATGTATGTATGTATGTATGTATGTGTGTTACAAGCGGTTCAATTATTCAATTTTTTAAAGCGATATTCTTCTTTTTAAGACCTGTACGTAATGTCTAAGAGATTTATCGAATAACGTAGATGAAAAGCGACAAAAAAGAAAAGAACAACGGCAACTGCGAGCCCAACAGCAGTAGCAGCAGCAAGAACTAGACGCCAAATACAACAGCAACAAGGAATTCTGCTCGGTCCGTCCTTTGCTGTTTCTTGAGCGTATTTCATGTATTTTTCATGTATTTTTTAATGTATTCTCTTTTCTGTATGTGTGTGTGTGTGTGCGCGCGTGTGTGTGTGTGTGTCTATACACTTGGTGGATGAAAAATAAAATCTGTATAAACATATGAAATAAAAAAGCAAAGTAAAGTGAACTTCTTTCGCCATTTTTTTTCTACCTTGCGCACGTTAAACATTAATTAATATCCTTTCCTCGCGAAAAACATGTCTAAGGCAGTAAGCGGTATAGAGTAAAGAGTAAGAAATAAAGAGTACGAAATGGGATTTGCCCATTTTCAGTACTAGAAGATTTCAAACTAATCGTATTATATATATAATTATTATTATTATTATTTGTATTATGTATATATATCACTCATTTAATTGCTATTTTTTCCTTAACTCGATAACACCCTTCTCATCGTAGAAATGCGGTCCAGGGTATCAATCGTGTAATTTTTCACATGAAAAGTTTCACGTGAACTCAACGATTTCAACCAATGGAATTAGACTCATTGGGCAACTCATTGATTTCATTGGTTGAAATAATTGAGTTCACGTGAAACTTTTCACGTGAAAAATTACATGATCGATACCCAGTATATGGTCTAAGACAGAAACTATGGCAGTTGCCAGTCTATACCTATAAGATCTATGGTTTCGATACAGCGAGTGCAAAGAGCAAAGTTCAGAGGCCATTTGTAAACAGAAGAAAGAAAGGTACACCACGTGTGCCACGTGAGCCACGAGGAGGAAATCAAAGAATTCGGGTTAAGTTAATTAGTTACGATCGAAGGAGCGACCGATTGGGTAGTGTACAAAAGAAGCCATATCATTTCACGATGGACGAGTGGATGCTGGAAAATTTGTTAAGAAGCGTGCAGCAGTTGGACATATCCGACAATCAGACGGTACCGACGAACGGATCCACATCCGTCGAAGCAGCGGCCGCTGCCAATATACAGCAGTCTGTTAATATGCAAACATTGTCCGGACCAAACGAGTCCGGACAACCTGGCGTGATAGACGGGAAAAATAGATCAGCGAATTCCCAGCTTCCAAGTCATCTTCAAACCAAGTGCACACCGTATGCAACAAAGGAATGGCATTTGTCCATTCCTATAAACAGATACCATACGTTTCATAAATTGTTAGTGAGAATCTTATCATACATAATAGCGCATGTTCGAAACTTGTGCATTATAGTCTATACTAATTAATGTACGCTGTAATTAACGTGCTTACTTATTTTCTTAGGGGTTCTGCAATATATCAAGCAATAGTCCCGTATCCTGAACTCTCGTTTTCAGAAGCTTTGGTTCAAGAAGGTTGGAACAAGAGAATGAGCTACTTAGCCGAATATGCAACAAAAGTAGAAGCTGAAATGTACCATAAGGCTGACTCCCAGAAGGAATATTATCTTTTGATAACCGAGAAGATCTACGAGATTCGGAAGAAAATTGGTATATTTTAATATACAATTTAATATCGTAGTCAATGTTGTAGTCAGTTCACTTTAAAGTCAGTCTTGTAGTCAATTTTCAAATCTTTTGTTAATATGTTTTTTTTAATGAAAAAAAATGTGTATGCATGCGTGCATGCTTAACTAAAAGTTTATGTATAGTATGACAGTTTCGGAAAAAGAGACACATGTAATACAATGAATTATTTTATTCTTATTTAATATTTAGTAAACAAGAATAAAATAATTTATTGTCTTTTACGTATGTACGTTGTATGTATATATGTATGTACATGTGTTACATGTGGTTCAATTATTCAATTATTTCATTTTTTTTTTAAGTAACCAATATTTTTTTAAGACCTATGTAATATCTAAGAGAGATTTATCGAATAATGTAGACGAAAAGCTACAGAGAATAAAAGAACTACAGCAACTGCAAGCGCAACAGCAGCAGCAACAGCAGCAACTGCCAGGTACATATGGCCTGGATTAAGACTATGTGTGCCTCCGAATGTCGGTACCGTTATGCCAGGATGGTCAAAACAGTATCACTATCTTGGTGAAGTCATTCACCAAGTATGAGTCAACTAACTCGGAACGATACCAGCGATGACCATTCAGCAGCACAATAGGATGCAGTTTCCTCAACAGCAGCAGACCCAACAACAGCAACAAGCCCAACAGCAGCAGCAGCAGCAGCAGCAAGTACAAGCTCAACAACAAGGAATTCTGGTCGATCTTTCCAGTCCTATACGCAAGAAAAAGAGAAGATGATTGTACGAAATGACAACTCCCGGTCGGAATATTATCATTTGTTGGCTGAAAAGATCTAAAAGATTCAGAAGAAACTTGGGGTATTTTAATCATTTTATTAAAGTCGTAATCATTGTTGTAGTCAGTTCATTTTGTAGTCGGTCTTGTAGTCAATGTTCAAATCTTTTGTCAGTATTATATCCTTTTTAATGAAAGAAAATATGTGTGTGTGCGCAACTAAATAGTTTTATGTATAGTATGACAATTTTCCAACAAGAGAGACACATGTAATACAGTGAATTATTTTTATCCTTTACTATTTTTTGAGCGTTTTTTTTCATGTATATTTTTATGTATTCTTTTTTCTGTATGTGTGTGAGTGTGTGTATATATACACGGGAATAGCAAGCTTTTCTAAACCCATCTAATCCTACACAACACCTATATGACTGATTTCGCATTTCATTTATATGGCGTATTAATATTGGGTTGATGCATAATTATCCGTCGTTCAGGTAGGCACGTTTTTTTTAGTAAAAATTGGCGTTTTGTTTACTTTTGTATTATTCTTCTATGTTTAAATAATAAAAATGTGTGTCAAAAATCTTATTCATATTTGTCATATTATGTTTTACCGTTACGAGAAAGGATGGAAAGCAGCACAATCATTTCGCGATCTCAACGAAAAACTGCGGATAATTATGCATCAACCCAATATAATGTCAAAATTGAAAGTGATTTTGTAGTAAATAGCGGAATATAGTAAATCCTTCTAATTGGATCTACAATCTTAAGCTGTAAGAAATTGACCAATCACAGTCGAATACGAGGAGACTAATCATATTGGGTCTGTTCTTTTCAGCTGCACTGCTGAACTAGTGCAATAAGTTAGAATAAGACATATATATATTTTTTCACTCTAACTTATTGCACTAGTTCAGCAGTGCAGCTGAAAAGAACAGACCCATATATATATATATATATATATATATATATATATGTGTGTGTGTATATTATTATTTGTATTATGTATATATATAAATCACTCATTTAATTGCCATTTTTTTTCTTAACTCGGCAACACCTTTTTCATCGTGAGAATGCGGTCCAATAGTATATGATCTAAGGCAGCAACTATGGCAGTTGCCAGTCTATATCTATAAGATCTATGGTTTCGATACAGCGAGTGCAAGGAGTTCAAAGTGCGCAGTTCAGAAGCCATTTGTAAACAGAAGAAATAAAGGTACGCCACGTGAGCTACCAGGGCCACGAGGAAATCGAAGATAGGTTTATGATGGACGACGATCTAGACTTTTTGTTAAGCTGCATGCAGCAGTTGGATATATCCGGCAATCAGACGGTATCGATGACCGGATTCACATCCGCCGCTGCCAATGTACAACAGTCCGGTAATATGCAAACAATGTTCGGAGGGCAGCCTGGTCCGCAGCAAGGACAAATGGCTTGTACTGGTACTCCAGTCACAGGTAAGCTTATTGTAAAACTATTACAAAACATGCTTATGTTATATCTTTAATGCAAATTTTATGTGATGCGTTTAGGCGCGAGGCCACCTCCTGATCCAGAGAAATGTAGACTCATTCAACAACAGTTGGTGCTACTTTTGCATGCACATAAATGTCTACGTTCAATGAGACTATGTACCTTGCCGCACTGCCAAACCTTTAAAAATGTTTTAAATCACATGATTGATTGTGGAGCCGGCAAAAGTTGCACCATGCCTCAATGTAGCATGTCTAGGCAGATAATCTCTCACTGGAAGCACTGTATTCGAAGTGATTGCCCAGTCTGCTCGCCAATAAGACAAGCAAACAAGAACAGGAAAAATTCTACGCAAGGCTAATTACACAGAAACAGAAAACGTTTTATGTTTTGATAATCTTCCGTGTAAATTTATGATGTATATGTTTTTTTTTTACTAATACTTGCAATTCAACCAAATAATCAGCCAAATCCAAAGCCATCCGAGATGAGATTTATCACTGGGCAATGTTAGATTAGCGAAACTTCAAACACAAAGTAAGTTGTACCATTCGTGATCCACGAGCTATGTTCGACATAAGAATACAACTTGGTCGCATACGCAAGAAAAGGAAAAGGTGACTTGTACGAAATGGCTAACTCCCGGTCGGAATATTATCATTTGCTGGCTGAGAAGATCTACAAGATTCAGAAGGAACTTGATGTATTTTAATCATTTTATTAAAGTCGTTGTAGTCAATTCATTGTTGTAGTCAATTCATTTTGAAGTCTGTCTTGTAGTCAGTGTTCAAATCTTTTGTCAATATGTTCTTTTTAATGAAAAAAAAAATGTGCGCGTGTGCATGCGTATGTAACTAAATGTAACTAAAAATGTAACTAAATAGTTTTATGTATGACTGTTTTGGAAAAAGAAAGATACATGTAATACAGTGAATTATTTTATTCGTATTTAATATTTGGTAAACAAGAATAAAATAATTTATTGTGTTATACGTATGTTCGTTGTATGTATATATGTATGTACATGTGTGTTACATGTGGTTCAATTTTTTTTAAAGTAACAGATATTCTTTTAAGACCTGTACGTAATATCTAAGAGAGATTTCTCGAATAACATAGACGAAAATGGTATCAGTATGCCATGAGGGTGAAAACAGTACCACCTATCTTACGAAGTCATTGAGTATGGATCAACTTCGAATGATACTAGCGATGGCCATTTCAGCATCACAATAGGATGCAATTTCTACAACAGCAGCAGTATTTTTTTATGTTATTTTTTAGTCATTTTTTAGTTATTTTTTATTGTTTTTTCTGTGTGTGTATGTGTGTGTGCATATGCACATGATGGATGAATAAAGAATATCTATGTATAAACATGCGAAATAAAGAAGCAAAGTAAAGTGATCTTTCGCCATCTTCTTCCTACCTTGCGCACGTTAAACATTAATTAATATCTTTCTTAGGTTAATTAGATACGATCGAAGAAGATTGATTGAGTGGCGTGCAAAGGAAGCTAAAGTATCGTTTCATGATGGACAAAGGGATGCTGGACGAGACTATTTGTTAAGCTGCATGCAGCAGTTGGGCATATCCAACAAGATGCTACCGTGTCAGCATTCGTTTTGCAAGGAGTGCTTGAAGGAAATTTTTTAGGAAAGAAAGGAAATTTTTTAGGAAAGAAAGGAAATTTTATCGCGAGCTACGCTGTCCGGTATGTTCTCGTGGACGTCAAGGTGGACGTGCGGTTACAGCTTGTCAAATTGATAAACCGTTTTTGGCAGAGATACTCTCGGTGGTTTGCCGTTGCCTTCCGAGAGGTGGCGATCGAATAAAAACCGACGAGATGTTATGGTCGGATTTGAACTCGGATATTTTGGCTCGTTGAGACAATGTACATTTCTCTGAGCTACGATCGCCACAACTTATATTACTACTAATAACATTAAAATATATTTATTGTTTCTTTTTTCAAGCATTGTTCTATCAATGTTTATTAAAATCATTGTTAATTGTTTCATTAACTTTTATATCAATTTTTATTTTATATCAATTATTAACTTTATTTTTATTGAAAGGAAAGAGTGAAAGATTTAATGGCCACATACAAATGCAGCAATAAAGTAAAACATATATTAAACGACATATATTAAAGATACCAAGAAAGTGAAAGGGAAACAAAAAAGAATATAAAGATTGCTTGTTGTGTATCCACATATCATGTAATTACATATATGCGTATAATTTTGTCCACACTGATAGAAACAATGCCAGCTGCCAGACCAAGTTATGGTATGACAACTGGAGTTGCTAAAAAATCTCAGCACATCAAATTTGCCGATATCACATCTATCCAGTCTCCAATGATGTAGATTTGAATTTTCCAATGCCATCTGTTTCTCTTGAAAAACGACTCTCGACAAGATGCATTTGCCGTTCGTGACAGGGGATTGTACAATGACGTGGTGTATTTCTTCCTTTTACTTAATGGAATTTCGACTGTTCCTCGCGGAACAACTTCTAGACACATGTCCTAAGATCAATCGAGAGAAAGAAAAGCAGAGTGTCTTAGAAAAAACTTTAGTTATATATTACACTTACACCTCCTTCGCCATCGGTTCTTTTTTTTATCTCGTTTCTGTTTCTTTTTTATCTCGTTTCTTGTTACTACAAAACAGACAGAGGGAAGAAAAGGGAAATATCACGACGAAATTCATCACCCGCCAAGTTCCGAAACTTTTGTTACTGTCGTTTTTAGAAAAAGCAATACGGGTATCTTTTTTACATAAACATTTGTAACGTAGATAAGTATAATGTAAGTGGAACGTGAATATTACGGATTATTATATGATTATTAAAAGAAAGAGTTTCAAAAATATATTTTTTTTATCTTTCCCCCGGCTTTTGACTTGACTTGATGCCCCAGAGTGAGCTCTTTTTCCATCACTATCCCTTTTTTTACAGCATTCGTTACATCTCGCATTTTTTGCACTCCAGACAGATTTACCAGAAAGATCTACGGATTTGATATTTGGATTTCTTCCGTTGGCGTTTGACGTACGAGAGGTGGCTAAAAAATTCTACGTATGCTTTAATGAACGAATGTGAACGGATCTGTCGTCATTATCCTTGATTGATTACAATTTAATTACAACTACAATAACGTCCGCCGCGTTTGTAGTTTCAATGAAATTCATCCAGCCTCGACTACATTCGACACCTTTTTTCAATCCGAGTCGTCAAGATTCTTAAGAAAGGTAGTTAAGTTATTTAAGCTTTAATTAAAATAAAAGCTACAAGAATGACTGTTTGTAAAAAAGACTGCAAATTTCTACTCGATTTCCGTTCGACAGCTCCATTTAGCCGTACGCGTTTCAATATTGAAGAGATTTCTCGAAAGACTTTTTCACTCTTAGGCATCTTCTCGAAATATTTCCGAACGTTCGTAAAAATTCCTTCGGACAATATGAGAGATCAAAGTTCGCGACGAGTAATCGCTAATTCGTTCTTCGTCATGTCTGTTCCTTGTTGCTCAAAGTAATCTGAGCACGATCTCAGAATGACTTTGAATTCCGATTAATTGATGATTAATTTATCAACAGACACCTTGTGACAATGTTTATGATTTGATGGAATTTGTCCCACTCTTTTTTTATTTTTAATTTTTTTGCCAAAGTGAACAATAATTCTTTATAAACAAACGTGGATAATCAATTTTAAAAAAATTCATATTTCGGGGTGCCAACTTCACAGAGCTCCTTGAGAGAGAACGTCGTTGCAGATTGTTGAAAATCGAGCAAATGTATCATGATCGATACAGAAAAACGAAAGAGCGAGTGAATGCCTTGCATTTTCTCCTAGTGAAAGATCGGACACGCGTCATTGGAAATTTCTCGAATACCATGGAGACAGTATTCTTCTCACGAGAAAGCGAGATGGGTGGGACGCCGATTCATTTCCGAGCGTCATGAGTGCAATTGCTGCAAGTCGCGCGTGAGCGATCGCAATGGCAGGCAGCGTGAAGTTGCCGACGATCGAAGGCGCGCGGGAAGGCGGGGGAATAGAATAGAGAGGACGGAAGGAATCTGATGAGGACACGACCCGTGATTCATTTTCTCGCGTTGCCTTCGGACGCAAATTTAATTTCCTCTGAGAGAAAGATCTTCCCGACATTTCCGATGTCGAAAGTTTTCGTCATTGGTATCGATATCTTTTTCTCTCTCTCTCTTTCCGCGATCGAAGGGACTGACAAAACAATTATCAATATTATAATTTTCCACTTAACGATGTAACTGTTATGTACTACACTACTGTTATCAGTGGCGGATTAACGCCTAGGCAAACAAGACCTAAGGCGGCAAATTTGAGGGGGCGGCAAATTTTTGAAGACAGAAGATTTGTATACAGTAAAAATAAATTTTTAATTTCTTAATCTAACGCTTTTGCACGAATTATAACACATAATTATACATAATTTGTCAGATATTTTAAATATATAATTAAATATATATTATGTTTATATTATTTGTTAAGGATTATTAACACATTTTATCAAATTTATGAATTTATAAAGTCAACTAGGGGCGACTAAATGTTGAAAGTTGCCTAGGGGTGGCAAAATGTTTAATCCGTCACTGTTATGTATTACATTTCTATTGTTGAGTGGAATAATAAAATATTAATGTAATATTATTTGGTGGTTTTACTGGGAGAGACAAAAGTAACATAACATCAATGTATAATTTTCTACTCGACAACATAACATTTACGTCACAATTACATTGTTGAGCGGGAAATTTTAACATTGACATTATGCTACTGTCAAGTAATGTCACCAGGATCGTGACATATTGGAGGAACGAGGAGGCAACGCCTAATCGAGGACTCACCCGCGGCCGCGGGGGGCTCGTACGTTACTGCGCTGTCATCGCGGACGCGACGAGTGCCCTGAAGTAGGCACCGTGTGTCATGTCACTCGCGCGAGCCTTGGCACGCGTGGTCGCGACCACGGGTGGTGGTAATGGTAAGTGCGGTGGACAGGACAAAGCGGGACGGAGAATACGGAGTCCCGGTCGCGCGCGCCTTTGTGCGCCGCATCGAGATCCACAGCGTAGTGTCACAGTATAATAATAACTATACTGTGGTAGTGTCCCGTCCACTCCGTATCGGTCACCATATCTCCGTCGGTGCTACTGCTCCGTACCCTCGCGCATGCGCGCGCAAGCGAAACAGGGCCGTCAGGGCGCCGTTGGAAAGGCGGCGGGTCGGGAGGAGGGGGGAGCAGTCGTCGACGGTGTGCGTATGTGAGGCACTGTCGTTTCTCCGTGTTGCGCCGTCGGGGCCAAAAATAGACGAATGGACGACGAGCGCGTCGTCATCCCCATCGTCGGTGGTTCCTTGCGCGCGTTTTCCAGGATGTCCTCGCGCCACTGAGGTCGTCGGTCGACTAACGTGCGAGCGAGCGAGCGATCGCGCCACCTCGACCACCGTCTTCTGGGTGGAGGAAGAGATGGAGGTGCTCAAGACGTCCCAGGAGATCGTCCACGAAGGATGGCTCATCAAATCGCCGCCCACGAAGCTCTGGAGAGCGGTCGGTATTGAGTGTAAAACCCGGATCCGCGCGTCGCGTTCGCATTCTCTCGTCTACGAGGCTGTCAGAGGGACCTGGTCATTGTTTACGTCCGCCCTGGCGATTGCCAGAGCTTTTCTTTTTATCTACGAAAGGAGTCATTCGTGGATTCCAGAACATTCGCCTGATCTGGAAAGTTCGAGTGCCAATTCGGCGACGACAGTCCTGGTTGGCTGATCGCGCGAGAGAGAAACCTCGGCCTAACCTAATTCTGGGATTGGTCTACGCGAGATTTTTCTTCCTGTTATTTTCGATTACTTTTGGGCTTTCGAGGGGAAGTACATTTCACGATAAGCGACGTGTTTATCAGATATTTATCACAATTTTGTTGATAGGAACGGTTAATGTTAAACTTGAGGTGAAGGTAAATAATCTTATCTCTAATATCCTCTTTTATAGCGATGGAGAAAACGGTGGTTTGCTCTTCGTCACAGTGGTGAGCTACCTGGTCAATACTTTCTGGAGTATTACACTGACAGACGCTGCCGCAAGCTCAAGGGTCGTATCGATTTAGATCAATGCGAACAGGTGCTTGTTATTATTGTTTTAAAGTTATTGTTATAAATCTGTTATCATAAGCTACAGATACTTATTAATATTTTGTCACAGGTGGACGCCGGTCTTCGATTTGAAAATCGTAAACAGAAGTATCAATACATGTTTAATGTGAAGACACCAAAGCGAATCTATTATTTAGTTGCTGAGAACGAAGCAGATATGAACAAATGGGTGGATGCGGTGTGTCAAGTTTGCGGTTTGAAGGCTTACACTCAGGATGAAGAGCAACAAAGTAATAGAATTTAAACTTTCATCTCATATTATTTTGTTGCATTCGTGCAACATTAATGATGCTAAGTGTTAAACATACTTTGGGCAATAATTCACGTCAGAAATCAGGATTCTACTTTAAGATTTTAATCTTATAGGCAAAAAGACCATTTAAAGAATCATAGATACCGTAATAGGCACATGTGAAATATGCATATATTGAAGTACACACATATACGAATTAAAATGCATGTAAAATTAATTATAAGTAGAATTCCTGAAATCTGACGCAACTCGTTGAAAGTGAGCTTTAACAGTAGTATATGTAAATTTTTCTTTTAGTGTTTCAATACGAGTCTCAAGAATCCCCGCCAACTTCACCCACCAGCACGATCTCCGGTCCCTACATTCCTATTAGCGAGTGCATTTCCGGTCGTCGACTCAACGATACTAGTTCTCTGAATTCAGCCCTTGGACAGGGACCCGAACATTATGACGCCCCGAGAAAATTGGCACCCTCACCGCCGCGGTCACCAACGACGACGGACGCTGAGAGCGTATTCACCGATGACGAATGGACAACGTCTGTAACGAACGCGAATTGGGACACGCTTCCTTCGACAGGTGAGTGTTTGACAATGTGTGATTCATCTTTTGTTTCATAAATGAAGTTAATAAATTAAAATTGTGACAGGTGATTCACGACAATCTCACGGTCCGGGTGACGAGATCGGCTCATGGAGCGTGAGGAAACGCTTCGGCAAGCTCAGGATCGATTCCACAGTGCCACCGGCCGTGGAGAAGTTACCAGCACCACCCAGACCACCGAAACCACCTCACATGTTACCCGAGAATCCCGGTCACAATTACTTGAATCTAGACGGTGCCACCGAGAGTTCGAAACCGAGTACACCAGCAACGCCGGCACCGACAACGCCTGCTGCTGCCGCGACGACGACAACGGGCGCCGTGACCGACGAGTCGTACGATTTTCCTAGATCTCATCAACCACAAGCAACGCAAACGACTGTCGAGAGCAACACGGCGGCGATCGATCAGTCGTCGAAGCACTTCTACTCGAATGCCGCGCCAAGCACCATCAATGACGAGACGCAGAACGTGTTCCGCTACGATTTCCACGAGGAAGAGCCATCAAGTCCACGCTCTGAAAACTCGACCACGGCGACGTATTCGAATCTACCGAGTCCTCTCGTGCGAGATGGTTGTTCGAGTGGTGTACCGACCACCATGGCACCGCCTCCGCCGATGGTATACAGAGAACTAAAGCCGGGCAGAAAAACTAGCGACTCGATGTCTGTCGTAAGCAATGAACCATCACCGGGTCCGACAATAGCCCTATACGATGTGAGTTCCGCCGAACACTCTCCGGCCGAACCGCCGAGCATCAACAGGAAGCTGAAGCCATCATTGAATAAGTCACCGGTGGAAGGTAAGATTTTCTTTCTCCCTCCCCTTTTTTGTACAACATTAAATACATAAAAAAGAAATATGTTTAACGTAGCGTAATTTTTCTCCCTCAGCACCTCATCTACAATTAGCGTCTCCCCCGGGAAGAGGAAGAATGCGGGCGGCGCCCAGTCCGACGCCTCCGTCGCATGTACATTCAACACGTCATCAATCAACATCGGATGAAGACAATAACGCGTTCGAGGATAAAGAAGAGGTTTGTAGAACGATTCTAAGAATTGCGCATAATCTTAACTGTTACTTATGACGTGGCATGACATATGATTTCATACGTTATGCGTAATTCGATTTCCAGATATACTATTATCAAGATCACAACACGTTTATTCCGGCGTCTAATCGCTTAGTGGTGCTGCAGTATCTGGATCTCGATTTGGAAGCAACAGAAAGCTTTAATTCCTCGACGTTACCACCTGCGCAATCCCTCCCGAATACGACAGTGTACAAAACCGTGGATTTCGTCAAAACGGAGGCTTTTAATCGCACTCGGCAGCGAGTGGAGGAGGAAAGAAAACTGTGCACGGATGATTTGACTTAGGAAGTGAATTTGTATTATACGAACCGTTATAGATGTTTATACAGATGTTAAATTAAGTAGATTAAGTAATACGTGTGGACTTTTGTTATGTTATATAGATGAAAGAAAGGATTTTTCTTATTTTTTAAGCACTAGGATAGCACGTTAGAATAGTATTGTGCGAGAAAAATGAACGAACTTGAACGGAAGATCGTGGTATCGACGCGGTACTTACAGAAAGACAGCGTCTACCGATTTTACAGTAAGAAATATGTTGTTTTATTCTTTACATAGCGATGATTAGTTTCACAAATTGGCTATGCAGTTAGAGTGATCGGATATCGAAGTATTGTACAGCAATATAAAACGGACCAAAAATGTAATATTATATATAAAGGGAAATGAGCAGCGAAGTAAGACAAAAGTGAGACAGAAGTGTCAATAGTTTTGTCAAGAAATATCCTCAAAGGGAAATTTCTGATTGGATAAATGAAGTATTATTTAAATCATGAAAATTCTCTTGTCTCTCTTTAGATTCTACAATTATGGTTCTACATTAGTTTTATGTAGGGTCAATGTGCACGGGATATTTTTATCAACTATGTGCAACGAATAACTAAATCTGTAGTATTGTTCGTTTTAAGATCCTATTGTTAGTTTACATTACATAGTTTATATTACTAGATATAAAATGATGATATACGATATTTTTTTATCATGTCACGCAACGAAATTTATATCAAAATTTATATCAATTATTATCAAAACAACTAGATTACATTTACAATACATGTTACAGCAATAGTTGGTTACACTGTATTAATACTGAAAATAATATCTCGGATATTAATATATATTATATAAATTCTTTATCAAGACTTAGCCTAATATGTATTCATATGTTTTAGATTACCGCACGTCTTGATTGTAAAAATTATCCGGAAGAAATCGTTTTTATATAATTTAAATAGAAATCATTTTATATAACCTACATTTCAATTATTTTTTCATGATTTAATTCCGATTACCGTTTTAGCATTTTGATATATCCATAGATGAAAATTGTTTTTTGTTGTAGAAATATAATCGTTGAGAGATCAGAATATAAAAATTTTATAGTTAATCTCTAATCATTTGTAATTAATAAATGTACAAATCATAAATATATACATATATACTCTATTACAATTCTGTTATTTTATTTCACAAACATTTTAAATTATCCTTATTTATATATATAAATTTATCTCTCGCCACAATCAAAACATTACAATTAATTTGAATATAGTTTAAATTTTAAGTTGAATTTATTAATTTATAAGTTTATTAATTGAGTTTATTAATTAATTTTAAATTGAGTTTATACCTATAAAGTTAAATATAATTTTAAATATAATTTTTTGTTTTTATATTATATATAATATATTTTGTTTTTTATTTTATATAATATTATTACTTACTAAACAATTTAATTATCTAATAAGGCGTTTATATCTGGAGATAGAAAATTACTTAAATATTTTTATCTTTGTACAAGATTGTTCAGTTATATCAGATATCATTATGATCCTCATATGAGGATATGATTGCATCCTGATTAAATACTTTGCATTTTTGTTAAGTTATAAATAAAATGATATCTTTTTCTCCGGTTTGAATTAAAACTTTTTTCGATAAAAGCAAACGAACTTGTAGAGGTCCTCCAGCACCCCCGCCGTTTCGACGGTCCTCTTTCTTTGGACCTCTTCTCCAAAGGTTTTTTATTTTTTAGTTTAATATTTTTTATCACAAATTTATTTTATGTTCCTCTCAGAATTTATTCTACATAATTTTGTATGAAAGTTGTAATTCAAAATGGAAAATACAATATGATATAACAGAAACATATAATAAAATAATATATTATAGAAAATAAAATAAAAAAACAACATAAGTCAAGTTATTTACATATTCTTATAACATGAAATTGGTTGAAAATATTCTTCAAATGCGTATAATATTCTCAATTCGTATGATTTTTTATAACTGGTAAATATTGATGAATAAAAACTAATTGCATAAAATTTATCATTATTTACCAATTTGCAATTATAAAAATTATTCGAACTTTATTAGGATTAACAAACGCGGTGATTTAATATGTTTTGTGTACCTTATTATCTTTTTTAAGCTGCTCCGGATTTATCGAAAATCTCAACTAGACTATTTTCTTAGGTAAGTAAAGTATTTTTTTCTTTAAATTTGAATTGAGAAAGAAAGAAAGAAATAAATTATCAAATAAAAATTTATTATCTTATAGAGGCCCTCCACCACCCCCGCCGATTCCAACCGGCGGTCCTCTTTTTTTTATAAATAATTTTTTAATTTATTTTTTAATAATATTCTTCAATATTCTTTATCATACATTTATTCTATATCAAAATACAATTTATTCTATATAATATACAATTATAATCCAATTATATACAATTATAATCCAAAAGTTGTAATTTAGAGAATAGAAAATAATGTTTTATACAATTCAATAGTATATTACAATGTCTCATACAATTTAATTTATAGTAAAATACAATATAGAAATATAAAATTCAGATATTTACAATATGTATAATATAATACAAAATTAAAATGCTGTTCAAAATACATAAAAAATAATATTAATAATAATAATATGCAAAATTTTAATAACGCAAGAGTATGCAAAAGCGATAAATATGTATGATAATACGAATTTTATTAGATATATCAGTGCTCATATATTGAGAAAGTATATCTGATGAATTAGATCATATTTTCATTTATCAATTTATGATTACAGAATTCAGTATGCTTTTATCTTACGTGAGCGGGTAGATTACTCTCATTATACAGAAATTCAACAAATGATTATACACAAACAGACCTTCAAACGAGCGGGAAAGCAATAATAATAGACAATATAAATAAAAAACATTAACATAATATATATAGAATGTTAAACGCGTTTTAACTTACAAAGTCTTATTCAGTAATGCTTTAAATTATTCAATAATTCGCAAAAATTATACAAAAAATTATAAAGAATCTTGGACATAACCGCTTGCGCTGTTTGCGCTCACCCTCATAATGTCACTTAGAATGTCAGAATGAAAAATTAATTGAATGTGTAACCGGATTCCTCGTTCTTATTCGAGAACACAGAAGTCCGATATTATATTAAAAATATAATAAAAAAATATTATATTAAAAATGTTATTCCGTGCGCCTCCTCCGGATTGGAAATATTCGTGAAGTGATGAATGAGTAAACTGACTTGACAATAACAGATTTTTGTAATAATAGAAGAATAGTATAATTTCTGAATGTGTATAAAACACCGTTTATTTTTCTAAATTTCTAGAAATTAACGTTGAACTATTATATGTGAACTTATAGATGTGGTATAACTTTTGCTTGTAAAGATATAATCATTGGAATTGTTAGCGAATCTGAGAAAATGAAGATTTCTTGACCGCATCTTAATTCTTACTTAGAACAAGACGTACTCAGATCAGAGTCATTTCAGACACTACAACACTGTCTGAAGAGAAACCAATCCAAAAGTAGAGAAGAAAAACTTACTTTAAACAGTATGAATGTGATCACACAAATATGTTGCAAATTAAAATGGAATTAATGTTAAATGACAAGCTCCGATAAGATGCTTCGTCCAAAAGCTCAGAGTCTTTGTTGATACCATTTTTTTATTCCTTAATATATATCATTTCGTATATCAATCTTTTGTAAAAATTTATATTCTGTATCCAATATCCTCACATCATCCCAATCAAATAAGTGATTAAATTTTAGGATATGTTCTGAGACTACTAAATATTTCGAAGGAAATTTTATTTTTATCTATTCTTTTATTCTTGTGCTTAGTTTTCTTATTATCCCACATGAGAAGCATCACAATCTCTGCAAAGAATCTAATTACAGACGACATTGTTATTCTTCTCCATATTATTTCTGTCTTTGTGTATTCTGACAAAATCTGTTTAATTTATTTAAACATCCTGATCCTAACTTTTTGTCAGATTTTGAAATGCTAGAATTTACTAGATGTAAAATTCTTTATGCAAGGTAGTACCATGTATGGTTTTTTGTATTGGAAATATCTTCATCTATATCTCGTCTCATTTCTCTTTATGGTTAATATTTAAGCTAAGTTTTCTTATTCTTTTGTTCAAATAATTAAATCAGATGATGATAGATACCCATTATTTAATAGCAAATTAATGCATAAGTAAATATTTTTAACATCCAAAATTTTTGATGTAACAGTAGAATGATTCTATCTAAATTATAAATAGTTCCTATTTTATGACACAGATCGGATGTTCCAAGAAAAAGGACAAAAATCTTAAAATCTGAAAAGATTTTTTTATAATACCGATATAAGTAAATTTTTTTTTCTTGATATAATGATGTTAAGATCAAGAAAATTTATTGAATTATTGTTTATGTGTTTTAGAGTAAATTTTAATGTTTCATAATAATTATTGGAACTGTCGAATATAGGTGACACCTTTTTCCTAGGAGCAACTATAATGATAATATCCACATATCTAAAAAAAACCCCACTTTCAATCCCAGACAATCTATAACTGATTTTTCTAAATTTTGCATTACTAGGTCCGCAATAATAGGCAATAGTGACGATCCCATTGGAGTGTCAAAACGCTACTTGCAATATTTTTTATGAAACATAAAAAATACATTGAATTTATAATAAATTTCACCATCGGCAGGAACTCAAATTTTGGAATTCCTGTGAACGGTTCAATGTATTCCAATCTGTTAGATAAATTCACTAGGGCTAGTACTACCGGGATGTTTGTGAAAAGAGATATTACATTCAGAGGAAAAATAATATCAGAACTTGCCAATTTTAAACTTGAGAATCTTCTTATACTAATGTTAATAAAATGCATTATTGTAGCTAATTACGTACGGGTACAAAATGTCTCGGGTACCAACTGTTCGAGATGAGTCGAACTCCATAATAGTGGGATTTTAAAGAATTTTATACTGAAAAATCTAGCAATTTGAAATTTAGCTATTTCTTAAATTATTTCTTAGTAATTTTAATTATTTAATTATCACACTAATATGGAGGTACCCTATTCGACTCATCTCGAAATTTTTTGTAACCGCACATTTTTAATCATGTATTTACAATTTACATCATAAGATTATAGATATAGTAGTTTCGATCTATATATAGAAGACTCTCAGGTTTAAAATTGACAACTTATGATACTATTTTTTCTCTGGATTTCTTTTCACAAATATCCTGATAGAACTGACCCTAGTGATTCTATCTAACAGATGGGAATACATTGAACCGTTCACAGGAATTCCAAAATCGGAGTTTCTGGTGATGGTAAAATTTATTATGAATTAAACGTACTTTATGTTCAATAAAAAATATTATAACCAATATTTTGACACTTCAATAGGATCGCCACTATCGCCTATTATTATAAACCTAGTAAGATTTAGAAAAATCGGTTTAGGCTTTCTGAGATTTTGAGAAAGCGGGGTGTTTTACTTTAGATATGTGGATGATATCAATATAGCTGCTCCTAAAGAAAAGGTGTCACCTATATTCGACAGTTTCAATAATTATTATAAAGGATTAAAATTTACTTTAAAACTCATAAACAATAACTCACAATAAGTTTCCTTGATCTTAACATCATTATACAAGAAGGGAAAATTTATTTAGATTGGTAGCATAAAAATCTTTCTCAGGAAGATTTTTATCCTTTTTCTCGGAGCATCCGATCTGTCATAAAATAAGAACTATTTAGATAGAGACATTCAACTGTCACATCTAAAAATCCATGTTAAAAACATTTGCTTATACATTAATTTGCTGTTAGATAATGAGTATCCATTAAACATATTTAATTACTTGAACAAAAGAATAAGAGAACTTAGCTTAAATATTAATTATAGAGAAAAGAGACGAGATTATGGATGAAGATATTTCTAACACAAAAAACAATACATGGTACTACCTTACATAAAGAATGTTACATTTAAAGTAAATTCTAGCATTTCAAAATCTGACAAGAAATTAGGATTAAGATGTTTCATTAAATTAAACAGATTTGTCAGAGTACACAAACACAAAAATAATAGAGAGGAGAATAACAATGTCGTCTGTAAAATTCTTTGGAGGAATTGTAATATTTTTTATGTGGAACAAACAAAAAAACAACTAGACATAAGTATAAAGAAACACAGATTTAACATAAAACTTGATTTTTCGAAATATTCAGTAGCCTTAAAAAATATTCTGAAATTTAATCGTCCATTTGACTGGGAGGATGTGAGAATATCGGATACAGTGTATAATTTTTTATAAAAGATTGATATCCGAGATGATATATATTAAGGAATTAAAAAATGGTATCAAATTGAACAAAGACTCTGAGCTTTTGGACGAAACATCTAGAGATCTTATCGGAGCTTGCCATTTAACATTAATTCCATTTTATTAATTTGCGACATATTCGTTTTGTCACGTTCATACTGTTTAAAGTAAGTTTTCTCTTTTCTACTTGGATTGATTTCTCTTCAGACAGTGTTGTAGTGTCTGAAATGATCCGAGTACGTCTTGTTCTAACAATAAGAATTAAGATGTGGACAAGAAATCTTCATTTTCTCAGATTCGTTAACAAATCCAACAATTATATTTTTACAAGCAAGAATTATACTATATCTAAAAAAAATTCACATATAACAGTTCTACATTAATTTCTAGAAATTTAGAAAAATAAATGGTGTTTTACAGACATTCAGAAATTATATTATTTTTCTATTATTACAAAAATCTGTTATTGCTAACGTCAGTTTGCTGATTCATCTTGGTTTGATGAACATCACTTCACGAACATTTCCAATCCGAAGGAGGCGCACGGAATAACACTTTTAACAATATCCGATTGCTGTGTTCTCGAATAAGAATCAGGAACCCGGTTACACATCCAATTAATTTTACGTTCTGACATTCTTCTAAGTTATGAGGGTGAGCATAAACAGCGTAAGCGGTTACGTCCAAGATTTGTTATAATTTTTTGAGTAATTTTTTGCGAATTATCGAATAATTAGAGCATTACTGAGGAAGACTTTGTTGAAACGCGTTTAACATTTTATGTGTATTACATTAATGTAAATTTATAATTTTAATTTATATTGTGTATTATTATTAACTTCCCGCTCGTTAAAGACCTGATTCTGTGATGATCATTTGTTGAATTTCTAACAAGCTTAATTTTCACGTTATTATTTAATAGATAAATCTACTAACAACTTTTTATCTGTTTTTATCTTGTTTATTCTGTAATCATAAATTAATAAATAAAAATGTGATCTAATTATCACATATTTTTCTCAACATATGAGCACAGATATCTAGTAAAATTCGTATTATCATATGTATTTTGTCGATTTTGCATAAGTTAAATCATTAACGTGATAATTTAACTTACTAAATCCAGATAAATGTTAATGTCGAATAGATCTCCGATTAGTATATCTTTAACTATATTAAAATGTAAATAATTCGATAAATGTTTTAAGAAATAAATATGATGACATTTATCTGGACATAGCATCACATAAATTTTAAATAACATATTTACATTGCATATAACATTACATAATATACACTTATGTTGTATAAAAATTGTTAGTTACATTTTACAAAAAAATAATACAGCGAAGGCTAAAAATTTAAAAATAATTTTAAAATTAATTTTAAACGTTATTCAATTTTTAGCCTTCCTTTTCAATCATCAAACAGAATTAAGTCCATGTATATTTCCTACCAATACATGTTTATCATATAGTTTATTATGAGCCTTAATTGTGTTCAATTTTAAAATTATAAAATAAATTAATTTTTAATTTAATTTATAATTTTTTTAATTGTATCCCCCCATCCCTACCCGTATCCCTACCTACCCGTTATTACTACGTTATTTGTTAGTTATTCGTTTTCCGTATCCCTACCTACCCGATTTTTATCTTTTAATTTTATTTAATCCTACTATTTAAATATTGTAGTTAGGGAGTTTTACGGGGAGTTTTAATTTTATTATTTTACGCGGAATTTAATTCTAGACGGACTTTCCGTCTTTGATTACGTGCAATGGCACGTATGCTAAAATCTCATGACCTTACCTTTCCTATTTTTCATACCTTTCATATTTTGATTGGTGTTGTACACCAACCTACCTTATTCGATCCTCTTCGTCTTCTCTCTTCTGGCCAAATTGGTCTTACCTTTCGTTGTTTTTGGCCATAATCTGGCTTCATAAAGCCAGAAATCGGCAAGGAGAAATACTCCTTTTACTGCCGACAATCGTTGGCAATAAGCGTAAAATTTTACGCTTTTGCATGATGCGCGAAACACGAACGCGTCGCGAAGAGGCCATTAATTAAATTAAGTACCAAAATGACAATTAAAAACCACAACAATAATTCTATTAAAATACAAATTTTACATTTATTTTTAACTCGCTTTAACATATATGCAATAAATATTATAAAATAAAAACAAATTTTGTTTGAAAAAATCTCTACATTGATAGTGTGATTTTTTAATCAAAAAAATTCGATCGTAAGTATTATTTAAACTTTATATTTAACTGTATGCAATATATAAATAACATAATATAAATAACAAAATTTAATTTAAAAAATAAATTGCTAGACGCGTTGTTTGATGGAATGTAAGGCCCATATATGCGTATTTTCATCGATTCGAACGATTTGTTGTCGAGTTTTATTACAAAAGCATGCAAATATGATTCAAATAAATGACATGAGATCAGAGAGTGATAATAAATTTCCTTTATTATAAGGATCGACTAATTAATTTCCTTCATTATAAAAATTAATATTGTAACAATCGATAAGATATCTCTTTATAATTCGTATTTGTTAAAATTATTTTAATAGAATATATATTATATTTCAAAATCAAATAATTTTAAGTGTAATATTAAATGTTCCATTATTAAAATATATTTTTTTCTTATAATTTTACCGCGATAAACTTTATAACAATATAAAGAGTTTCAAAACATTTTTTTTAAATCTCATGTCATATTGCATAATTTTATCCAGCATAAAGCCAATTGCTCAATTAAAAATATATGGATAGGTTACAAAAAATTAGGGTAAGATCGATATCTATTTGTTAAAATAAATTTTAGTTATTAATAATTATGATAACGTTTTCTATAAAATAAATTGCTCAATAGGACCAAAATATTTCTAACTTTTTAAATTCACGCTTGTATTTATATAATAAAAATCTATTTTGCATCGATTTATACAATATTTAATCTTGGCTAAATATGTGGGAAAGGAACAGATGGGTATAACTGAAAACACATCCTATCTAATAATTTCATAATTTTTCCCTATCTATTGACATTTTTTTTATTGTACTTATCTTTCTTTATTTTTTCTTCCACTCGAAAAAATAACAAACAAATAATTCGAAAAATTAATCACGAGAATTTTATTTATAAGGGAATTAACTTAATTAACTTAAATAAAAACATATTTAAAAAAATAACTTTTATTTTAACTGTTACTTTTTGTTTTTTCTCTGTATTTCTAAATTTTTATTATAATAATTCTAAATAATTCTAATTTTCAAATTCTTTATTATAATAATAAGTCAAATTGATTTTAGAAAAAAACTTGAAAAATCTCTTACACACTTTGTGCTAATTTAAATTAGCAAAATAAAATGTTTCGCGTTACATATTTTATGTAAAATTTATTTAAAAAACTATTTTAACTACAGAACACGGCAGTTCAATTAAGAATGATGAGCTCTTTGCGAGCTTCGTGTGTGCGAAGTGTGCGAGTATTTCCTCGAGCACAATCGCATGTATTTCTAAATTTTTATTATAATAATTCTAAATAATTCTAATTTTTGAAATTATTTATTATAATAATAAGTCAAATTGATTTTAGAAAAAAACTTGAAAAATCTCTTACACACTTTGTGCTAATTTAAATTAGCGAAATAAAATGTTTCGCGTTACATATTTTATTTAAAATTTAATAAAAAATTATTTTAACTACAGAGCACGGCAGTTCGATTAAGAATAATGAGCTCTTTGCGAGCTCCGTGTGTGCGAAGTGTGCGAGTATTTCCTCGAGCACAATCGCACGATGTACAATACATAAACTAATCGACAAACCAAGATTAAATATTTGTTCCTGCTAATTATTTTTAGCCTATCCATTTTAAGGCAACGAATCTACGAGTTAATATTTTATACTACTAACTTATTATCCAAATGTGATATGTATCAAGATACTTCTGCTTTATTTTTTATTCGTCGTAGATTCGTAACCTCAGTAAAGAAATTTTTGACTCACCGACCGATGCGCAACGGGCGGAGTTCATCAGCCACGTAGCTACGATGATACTGCAACACACAAATGAAATATTCAAATTATAGAGGCGTTCATAGTGACAATAACGTTTCAAAAAATAATTCATACGCGCGATTAATTCGTCTTTCACAATTAGATTTATAACTAGTGTAATTATCTATTTTTTAAAAAAGATCTTTACAAGAATAAACTTTAATAAAATTTTAGATAATCTTTTCTTTCTCTAATTATTTTTAATTTAACGAGATAAAACATTAATTTTCCAAATAAATGAACAAAAATTATTAATTTTAAATAGGAGGGAGATAATACTCACCCCAAGGTTGCTCCGCCGAGGCCCGATGTCTCTCCCAGACCTCCGCCTCCTCTCCAGAGATGATACTGTAATACACAAACAAAAGATTCAAATTAAATAAACATTAAAAACAATTAACGTTTTAAAAGATTCTTACAGGGCGCAAATTTGCTTTTAGCTTTTTAACAATTAACTTTACTAACATAATTATTTATTTTCTAAAAAAGAGATTTTTCCAAGAATAGACTTCAATAAAATATTAAATAAGTTTTCGTCCTTTAATTATTCCTCATCGAGAGCTCATCGAGACAAAACAATACAAATAAATGGAAAAGAACTATTAACTTTATACGGATGATGTACTCACTCGAAGGTTGCTCCGCTGGTGCCCGATGTCTTTCCTAGACCTCCTCCTCCTCTGGACCATCTCTTGTTGCACAAGACACTCGCGAAAACGCGAATAAATTATAAATCGCGCGCGGACTAATTATTAATAAAAGTTTTTCGCGCGATATTATACGGCACTCCCGACGACAAAATTCACGTGAAAAGTTTTATTTAATTAAGTTAATTAGTCCGATACTGGAACGGCACTCCCGAAACAAACGCGACGAACCGGCTGCGGCTCGTTTATTCAATTAAATCGGCGACGAGGGTACGTTGGCTTCCCCGTCTTTGGATTTTTATCCAAGCAAAACAAAAGTTTTGTTTGGGTAAAAACCTCGGGGTACTGGGCCCTCCCACCACGTCGAGGTCGTACCCGGGGGAGGGAAGTACTTTACTTTGTAGGTGGTATAAAATCAATTTATAAATAGGTATATAAATATGAATAAATGAGCTATGAAAATTAGAATTGGTGTATTATAATTAATAAATATAATTAACTGCCACGATTCAATACTCAATAATAACGAATAATAATATCGAATAATATGTCAATGATTAATAAGTATTAATGAAATTAATAGTAATATATATATATATATATATATATATATATATATATAATATATCATTTTTTAATGCAGTACTTGACAAAGGTGTAAGAGATATCTTTTTATCAGATTCGATCAACACTTTGAATAAAATCTCCTTTAAAATATAAATTCTTTTTTGCGAAAATTATTCTATCGTTGTTTAACACTTTTTGCCGAGCATACTGCAGAAATAATTTCTTCTCGAATTTCTCTCTTTCATTTGTACGTTCAAAATTTTAAAAAATTTCAAGTAATTCAAAATTGTACAACAAACGTTTCGTTGATAACTCACTTTCGAATGTATCAGACAATAATTAATTGGTACGCGTTAATAATAATAAACTTTCGATGAAATTAATTTTTACATGTGAATTTTTTTATGCATATTAAGCGAAATACATAGATTGTACTTATCATTTAGGGTTAAACATTACGCATTCATCTCAAAGCAATGGATTTGTGAGATATATAATATATTGTATTTATCCATAATATTCACAGAGATTATATTATTTGAAATAAAATAAAAAAATAATCTCTCACTCACCAATATGATGCGCAGCAAAATTGGAACTCGTCCGATGACTTCTCGTTTTCCTCTCAATTTCCTGTTTCTCTTCTTCCTGTTCTTTTTCAAACGTTTTTGTTGTACTCACTATTAATTACGATCGCGCCTAATTATCGCGGAATGAGTTTGCGCGGTACTTTTGTACGGTACTTCCGAAGTCTCAAATACATTATTAGTTTTTCTAAAGTACACGAGATATTAAATAATGTATATCAATATCATTAAATAACTGATCGAATCCTTCGGCTCGATTCGCGTTAATCTGGAAATGATATAACGGAGTAGATTAAGTAAATCGGAGCACGGAGGAAATCGAAACACATCGCGGCGTACTTATTTCGAGAGTCGTTAATGAAATAATTTTATCGTCCATAGATATTCGTCTAATTATCATTCTCTGTAATTTTGATTTTTATGTGAGAACGGAGCTAGCGTAATATTCGCTTTGCTACGTAGCCGTCGCTCGATCGTAAACAACTACCCGCGCTCGCGCTTATCAACTGCGAACAATAATACGACGGCGCGCGCGTTACCTATTCATTCTCCGAGTCGTGACGTCACGCGTAAACATTCGTCGAGGCCACGCGCTGGTTTATTGTTATCTTGAAATATTTAACTTTACAAAATAAATTCACGTAGTATACAGGGTGTTCGGAGCGTACCGAATACTGATCCTAAAAAGAAGCTTGTACGTGCGCCTACAAAATTCATCCCATCGTATCATGCGCACTAATTTTCTCTCATTATTATATCAAAATTTTACATGATTGCTTGTAAAATGATCTAGAACTTTTTAGTTTAATTTAATGAGATCTACGTATAGCGAATGGACACCGTGATCTATCGTCGCGCATTATTCATTGGAAAAATGAAATCTATTCGATCGATTGAATATTGTGTATGTGTGTGTGTGATACAGTGTAATTATATTTTACTAAAGTTTTAAGAATTTCTACTAGTGTTTCGCAAGAGAAATAAAATTATCTAATGGATAAATCACGCGCAAATTTATTGTATTAAAATACAACGATTACACAGTAATTCGTGCATAACGCTTTTAACCCGACGAGAGATATAAATTTCATTTCAAACGATTTGCTGTAACACAGTTTTTACTTTCATTAACAGTGATTCGCGTATGACTTCGAGCTTTCGGTAAATGATAATAAATTAATGTCGTGTAAGAAGAGCAAAATTACATTATTTGCGGAATAGATTATCGAATAGAATAATGTTAACATACATCATATATACTGATGTGCGTAATAAACTCAATACCGAAATATTTTCTTAACAGATCTTGCCATTGGTAATTAATACTTGAGGCTAACGAGTTCGTTAGTACTGAGATAATTTTCTTTCTCTGTAGATTGATTTATTCACATACGTGTAGTCGCTTTTATCAATTGTCGATAATTCTACGAAGCACGCGTACGCGACCGAACGCCCAGGCGGTTCGAAGTAAAGTGCGCAGACGTTCGTCGCTCATGCGCCGCCGCCGCGAGCGTTCGGCTATCTCCGTCACCGTTCGTGTAATGCCGCCGGCGTCGCTGCCGCCGCCGCCGCCGCGAGCGTTCGGCTATCTCCGTCACCGTTCGTGTAATGCCGCCGGCGTCGCTGCCGCCGCCGCCGCCGCCAGCGTTCGGCTGTTTCCGTCGCCATTCGTGCTACGGCCGCCGGGCGGGCGCTCGTTCGTTGCGCAGCAGTCTTCGTCTCACTCCATGTTTCATCTGCGCGTCGCGTCGGTCACTACCATTCGTTCTTGTATCGCGCCGTCGCGTTGTGATTTCGTACATCCCCTCGCGAATTCGAAACGTCCGTAACAGTCGCGCGTAGCGGCGCGACAGGTTCGCGCGTGTCTGCTCTCTCGCGGTCTGGTGCCGGGTATTGCGTATCGTGTGAAACATTCTGTGCCTGAGTTCAAGAGGATCGCCCTTCGAAGGAGCTCTTTTTCTCCGGGCTAACGTCGCAGCGGCCGAGAGACAGAAACGGAGCAAAAGGATCTTCGCCTCGTCGAATCAGAAGCATCGTCGATGAGCTGAGATTCATCGGATTTTCAAGGTATGTACGTATGCTTTGAATGTGTGAGCGCATCGTACTTTCGGAGTCCCTTTCGGTTGTGTTTCCTCGCTCTCGGAGCGGAGCCACTACCACCTGTTGGCCATGGAAAAGTGCAACGACTCGTGACGGCCGATGCCTCAAATCGTACGGGACGCGCCCGGTTTATTTAATCGCGGATACGATCGTGCTTTTCGGATTGAATTGAGTTGAGACGGTTTTTGCACGGCTGAGTTTGTATCTAATCGTTGCGGAATTCGGTTTGGCGGGAGAAAACGTCATCCGCCATAATCTTCGTATTTCTCTATTAGGTATGTCTGAAGTTGGCCGCAAAATTAAATTGCGTTAACGAGCGTTTAAAACCAAGTGAAGAAGGACAACTTGTTATTTACTTGAAAATTAATTTGCGAGGACTTCTCACACTTAACCGCCAATAATTTAAAAGCCATAATCTCTTTTTGTTATTAAACCAAATTTTGTGTGTGTGTGTTTAATTTATTTAAAAAATTCTCAAGTTCAATAGAATTATTTTACAAAAGTGATTTAAAAAATTTGTTGCTTGGTGCCCTTAACTTTCTTCTCTACATGATTTTTAAATTTACAAAGCTAATAATTTGAAAATCATCGTGCTCTGTTATTTGTTATTAAGAAAATTACATCAACAATTTGTTTGAAAAATTCTTAACGATTGATTAATTTAATAGAAATATTTTTTGAAATATAATTATATAATTATATGAATTAAACATATTAACGACTTTAACTTTTCTCTTTATTTTCCTCTTTATTTTGTGATTTTTTAATTTACGAAGCTAATAATTTAACACTAGAAGTACCGAGCGGTCATTTCTTATTGTTTCTCCTTTTTATATTACTATTTTTGTTATATTCTTAAAAAGATAGGATTTCTTTCAATTATTTTCTATGGAATGATAAAAAGTCAAAATTTCAGAAATCTGACTTTTACAAAAAACAGGATATTAATTTAAAAAGGAGAAACGGTAAAAAAATCAGCACTTCGGTACTTCTAATATTAAAAATCTCGTTCTGTTATTTTAAGAAGATTTCTTTGTAATTTATTTAAAAATCTTTTAGTTAGATTAATTCTCTGTTAGTTAGATTAATTCAATAGAAATATTTTCGGAAAAACAATTATTTAATATCTTTAACTTTCCACTTTATTCGTGGTTTTACGACAATAATTTAAAAATCATAATCTCTGTTATTTTAAGAAAATTTGTAATTTAAAAATCTTTAGCCATTAATTCAATGGAAATGTCTTATAAAATAAAGACAGTACTTGGTATCTCTCTTTTTTGTGATATTTAAGTTTGCTCAGATCACTTAACAAACGCATTTCAGACGGTATGAGAACTCGCTTGAGAAATCTCGATTTTAATTGAATTTAATTGCACTTGAGCGCAAATACCGAAAGTCAACGATGCGAGATACGAGAAGTACTTATATACATATCATGCGTTGTATTATCCACTCGGCAAAACGAGAGATTAAGTATCGGAAATTACACGAGTCGAAAACCTGATAGAATCGAAGAAGAAAAATTCTCTTGCCTCGCGATTGGCTTGCATTCCATTTGTATTCTGTATTATTAGAGAGTATAACGGAACTCCAAAGACACGAATCCACAAAAGACAGCTCAGAAATGAATTAGACGATATCGGGGAATAATACAATGTCGTAATTATACTGTGATACAATTTATGATGATTTTACCTCGCGAATCGTGAATTCAACGTTATTTTCATCGTTCGGCGAAACGAGACTCGCGCATTTCGCCAAAACCCACGTCAGTGTTTGTTTTCATCTCTCTGCTTATTTACGGAATTTTTGAAACGTGCCTTCTCTCATATTCTCTCCCCCGCGTATATTCTCGCGTGTAAAATCTTCCTCGAGTGCACACATACACACACACACACAAGGTCAGTTCCAACTTGAATTTCGTCTCACGAAGTAGATTCTGTTTGATTACGTCTGATTGAATTAAGTTTTGTAGCCAGCTCTTCTCGCATTCATATTTTTCTTCCGCGATTATTACCTCTCGACGTCGAAGTAAGCCTTGTGTCCACGATACTAGAAATCGGTCCGAGATCTCCATCCGAGAAGCGTTCAGCAAATAAAATTGCCGCTTTTCCATAAAAACTGCAAGTTGATTGGCTACATATTTCTTGGATCGAGATTTTGGACCGATTTTTAGTATTATGGACACAAGGCTCAAGTCTTCCTCCGAAACACCACCGAGCGATCGATTATTTTTTCGATGTTCCTTCGCGGTTTAGCGAGTCTCCGGATCGCGAATTCGGGCCAACCCACATGGCCCCGATATGTTTATAAAACACACATTGCAAAAATATGCCTACGTCGTTTCAAATGCAAAATGCCTCGACATTTACGCGCATGACGAGGATCACATCGGCCTGTGGTAGTGAAGCCGTTAAAATCGCATGAACGATAGTTTAATTCGTCGCATGCGGCACGCAATTTGCTCTGCGAAAATATTTGCGTTCATCGAGCTTGTCTCGAGTGATGGCTTGAATATTTCCGGACCATCGATGTTGATTAGCGAAACTAAATATTATAGACAAAAACGACCTTGCGTTGTGAATTACGAGTAGATCATAATGATGTAATTGTTTATTAGAGAATTTATTTATTAAAGTGTTTTTTGAATCCAATAAAAAAATGTTATCTTTTTTGGCAAACATTCTGCACATAAATCAAATTTTCAGAAACACGACTGAGGATATCATCAGGATACTTAACTTGAGTATTAATTAGTTATGATTACTTAAATTTTCAAATTTACTGCTTGTGAAAAGTAAGAAAAATAGAAGAAAAGTAAAATTATATATACACGTAAAAAAAATATTGATATTTTTATTTTATATCTCTAGACACATTTTTACAATGTACGTGAGAAGAGAATATATTTTTGATATTTTTGTGAAATATAAAATTTTTATTTAACTGTTCATACATTACGGATAAAGACGGGAATGATAGGAATAAGTATTAGCTAACGTGTATCTTCGTGCTGATTAAGAAAGAGAACTGCGGAGTAGGAATAAATATTTATAAATGCGCGCATACTTTTTTGACGACGATTACAAAAATAAATTTACAAACATACTCCAGACGCGTAAAAGGCATTCGGAAATTAGAACGCGTAATCACGGTGGGCACGGTTACAAGGTTACGTGATCGCTCCTTCAACCGATAATGATGGGTCGTTACGAAATCAGTAGGATTGGTACTAATGTGTGTAGGCATTTGTGGACTCCGGTGCCGGTTTTTATTGTAACGTGAATTCCAAAACGTTGTTCCGATTGCTATACAAGAACGAAATCGTGAGAATTTGACTTTGCCGAATTTATATTTATGATTAAAATCGCTGAAGAATATCTTTAAAAATCTCAAACATCTCTATTTTACTCAGCATTGTGCATTTAAATAAAGCATATTAAAAAGAACAGACTGTTTCGTTAAATGAAATGATAAATATTATGATTTTAGGAAAGATTAGATATTGATTAGATATTGATCTATATATTTAATGTATAATAATTCATCATATTTAATTAATAATTCATCACGCATTCAATATCGTTTAATTTCGGTCGAGGATAAAAATTCAAAATAATGAATAGGTTTGGTCGATGTTTTATTAGATTCGGTGTTTTATAGTGAATTTTTTTAAAGGGATATTTCAGGGATGATATGATTTAATATAAACTTTTTCTATTCCTCTCGCGAGCGCGCGGACGAAGTCTGTGCGATGATGAAACGTGAAAGCGGTAGGCTCCTGCCGACTCTTTTGGGTGCGGATGGTGCGGGTGTTCGTTGTGTTGCATCCGAACAATGAATTACGCAACGTGCAGCACGTTGGAATACACGATCGTCTTCCTCTCTCTTTCTCTGTTTCTCTCTCTCGCTCTCTCGCTACAGTCAGGAACGCAAGCAGGCGCGTTCAAACCGATTTTACAGGCTATTATTACGAGGTACGCGCGCATACGTTGCATTAGGCAGGAAACACGAAGAAGAGTCGTTGTGCATCGCGTCAACCCGGTTTAGGTGTGCCTCAGCTAGAACGCTACGGTGAGGAAAGCAGGACGCCTCTGAAATGTCAGGCACCAACGCTGGTGAACGGATACACATCTCTCGCACCACCTGATTTGCATGTGCAGCTGCATAGCATTTTATCGGAGCTTTCAATACTTAATAAAATGGAGCACGTTCTCTATATAAAGCTTTGGTATCGCGACACTAGTTTGCTATCATGATATCGTCGAGATCCTGGATAATGCTAGAACTTTGCCTCTTTTTACGATCCCTTGACACTGTAGATTTCTATTTATATCGTCTTCTTTGATCTTACGAATCTTTAGTAGCGAGAACTCTCACGTCTTCTCGACTTTTACGTATACATGATATGAATGTTATAAATCTCGAATACATTTCTTGATTTTTATTTATTTTGAATTTTGAAACATTTGGTGTTCCGAATTTTTATGTCTATCGAGCTTCTTTTTATATTTAACTTTATATCTTTAATTTCATAAATTTTTAATATAATTTCTTATATTATTTTTTTTATCACATATTTTTATTCCTATGTATTTATGATCTTTATTACTGCGAATTTTTATTTTTATTCTTGCTTCAATGATATTTCTGTAAATATTTTTAATCTCATAAGTCTTTTAACATCATAAATTTTTATACTTATTACTTTTTAATTACACATAATTTTATTTCTATGTACTTTGAATCTCACAAGTTATTGTTGTCATGAATTTTTATCTTTATCGGCCTTTGTTTTAGTGAAAGTCTATTTCTATAGATATTTTTAATCTCGCAATGTCCATTTTACCAATGTAACTTAAGTTTAATCTCTGTTTGACTTACTTTTTACTTTACTTATTATACTTTTTACCTTTTTCTAGTTTTAAGAATTAGAAAAAAATAAAGAGGAAGTTAGACTAAAGTTAATTTATATTAGTAGAAATGAACATAAATCTTTGGTATATTATAGATTCTTGTGTCTTCTTTTAATTCCAAAGATTTTTCTTTTTATAATTTTAAATCTCATTGATTTTTTATGAATTTTTACTGTCTACTGATCTTTGTTAGAGTAGATTTTTATAAGCACATATTGATCTTTGTTACTACTGATCTTTGATCTCTTAGAGATTAATTTTTATAAGCACATATTTTATCTTTAATTTAACAAATTTTTGATAAAAATAAATTTTTATCTCTGCTTTTTTTCTCCATCAATCTTTATATACATAATCTCCTTATCTTGTGAATCGTATCATGTTATCATGCTTTTTTAATTATCACGTTTTTTACGTAAAATTTCAATATTTTGTAAAATTTCCAGAGATTCAGAGTACAGGATTTTCGGTAAATTAAAAACTTATGCTTTTATCATTTATAGTAGTCGTACAGATCTCCTTGTCTCGTAGATCTCTCGCTATCGTTCGTGCAAATTTCTGCTTGCATTCTAAATCTACCTTAAAGCTACATTATCCTTACGTAAATGCGCGCACGCGAGTATTTAACTTTGCTCAACGGTATCATTCGTTTGGATTCCGAAGCAGGCTGCGAAGTGATAAACACACGGGAATGTCGTTAATGACGGTCGAGCGATCATCGTCACACATTTCTTTCGTGCATCGTCGTGCTTATAAAAAAGTGTGCATTGTCTTTATCTATGGGCGAAAAATATAGGATCTGGAGTGTGTCTTTTGCTAATTTTATCATCTATGAATCATAATCACATTTTTGTCATTTCGAAGATCGTAAGCTACTTTTGTTTACTCTCGCGGCAATGATCCATCTTGAACGTCATTGAATCCAACATCGTATAATCGCACATCATTTATTCGATAACGATCGCGAGGCACAATTAAGGAGATTAATGCCTTCATCGCGCGGCTTTTTACCACGATTCAGTAGCTGCATCTGTAACCATTTGTTACATTGCAATTATAATACAACTTGCAGCTTAGGAGAAAGCGTTATAATTGAAAAGAAGCTAATACATTTTGCGAACAAAGTTATAAAGTTCAATTAAGTCCCATAAAATTACTATTATAATATTTTATTCTTAAAGAGGACATATTTTATTTGCCAGAAGATTATCAGAAGATTGCCAGGATAATTTTTTGCTTATTTCACAAAATGTTTATTACTTTTATTAATGCCATATAAAAAATTTAATTAAATTTTTTCGAAACGAAATAATGTATCTATACTTAATTCGAAAGTTGATTTAATACTTCTTGTCAAGACGCGTCTCGTCTCTTATCGAGCGCAGGTTGACTCGCCTAAGTGGCGTTTACTTAACGAGCGTGCACACATATGTTCTCGATAGGGAAGCCCTGTGCAGGTAACCAGGTGGATTCATCGTCACTATCTAGAGTGACGTCGCTAGTACGAGGTAAAATAGAGCACGTAGCTCAAAGGAGTTATCACGGACCGATCCGATTCAAAGATCTACCGCGTGCAAATATACACATACACACGCAACTTGTGCCCTCGTCTCGGTATACACAGCTTTTCTCCGATCGAAACTGGTTCGCGGATAAGGTCTTTAACCTTACACTAGCAGCCAGACTCGTTGCTAGAGGTGGTTCTAGAAAAAAGAGAGGGAGAGCGACTGATGACGATGACGATGTGTTAGCTACGACGGTGATGATAATGATTGCGTTTAGTTTATTATTGGTTAGTGTACATGTACATGCACGTGCTCTTACCGTCGAAATTTATGATCGGCCGTAATAATAAAATAATTTAAGGTCCGAGAATCATCCTGCATAATTCTCATTCGCGTCGCGGGACACGTGAAAATGGGAATCCGTAGAAAAAATAGAATGTAAAAACAAAAACTCATCAAGGATACCTGCGATATAAAATTGTACTGAATTATTGAATATGATTTCGATAATATTGTATAATACGAAATAATTGGGGCACGAGAAGATTAGGATCTGTGGTTCCTGTGGCGTAAACGAGTCGTGAAAATGAGAACTTATGGTCGTGACGTTTGAATGATGCTTGATCCACTTTGGTGTAACAAAGGATGAAAATTAGGTTGCGTTAAGGATCCGCGGAATATGATAGATAGGAACAAAGAATTTGTCATATTAAAACTGCCAGAATATCAAATGTCAAAGATCATAGAATTTCATATCGAAAAGTTAATTATATAAGTTTAATATATACAAGTTAATCTGTAAAAATATTTTATTTGTCTACCTTTTTAACTTTTGATTGAGATTTTATTTGTCTACCTTTTTAACTTTTGATTGAGATTTTACTTGTTGCGAAGTATTGTCTCCTTAGTGTATAAAATCTTATTAATTTTCCTTTGACTATAGTGCATTATCCTGAGTGGTACTTTTAGAGATGTTTCTCAGTGCATCAGTTAACAACAGGTCAACTTTCTCATCGCTGCTTTGTCGGAAGATTGTGATAATATCAGGGAAACGACTTTGCGTAAGTCTCATGTCTCATCGTGTGTGTGAAGCTGGCGTATCATTTTGTGGAAACTCATAAATAAATGGGAGTTCTGAGTGTATTTTCAATAGTTCTAGAGTTCCTGATAGTTTAAACAAATAGTTCTGGCCATTAAAACACTGAAAAACGCTTAGGACAAACTGAGACGCCAACTTCACGCAGCGTCTCACTTTGTCCTACGGACATTTCCTTATCAGGAATTGTTCGAATTGAAAAGATTTATAGTTCTACATGAGTTCTAAGAAGAGTTCTGCCTTTTAAAAGCAGAAACATATTAATTCAAATGAAATTAAAACAAGCGATCCCTATATCTATAAATATACAGGTGAGACGCCGGTCGATTTTCGACAGTTCTGCTAATTATAAAACAGTTCTCGTATAGTTCTGGGCATGTACATTGCCTTTCCAAAGAGTTCTGATCATTTCAACAATTAGAAATTTATTTAAAAAATTATTTTGCCCGAGAAACGTATATTTTCGAGCATAGAGGTGAGACGCCAGTCGATTTTCGACAGTTCTGCTAATTATAAAATAGTTCTCGTATAGTTCTGGGCATGTACATTGCCTTTCCAAAGAGTTCTGATAATTTCAACAATTAGAAATTTATTTAAAAAATTATTTTGCCCGAGAAACGTATATTTTCGAGCATAGAGGTGAGACGCTGGTTGATTTTCGACAGTTCTGCTAATTATAAAATAGTTCTCGTATAGTTCTGGGCATGTACATTGCCTTTCCAAAGAGTTCTGATAATTTCAACAATTACAAATTTATTTAAAAAATTATTTTGCCTGAGAAACATATATTTTCGAGCATAGAGGTGAGACGCTGGTTGATTTTCGACAGTTCTGTTAATTATAAAATAGTTCTCGTATAGTTCTGAGCATGTAAATTGCCTTTCCAAAGAGTTCTGATAATTTCAACAATTAGAAATTTATTTAAAAAATTATTTTGCCCGAGAAACGTATATTTTCGAGCATAGAGGTGAGACGCCAGTCGATTTTCGACAGTTCTGTTAATTATAAAATAGTTCTCGTATAGTTCTGGGCATGTACATTGCCTTTCCAAAGAGTTCTGATAATTTCAACAATTAGAAATTTATTTAAAAAATTATTTTGCCCGAGAAACGTATATTTTCGAGCATAGAGGTGAGACGCTGGTTGATTTTCGACAGTTCTGTTAATTATAAAATAGTTCTCGTATAGTTCTGAGCATGCAAATTGCCTTTCCAAAGAGTTCTGATAATTTCAACAATTAGAAGTTTATTTAAAAAATTATTTTGCCCGAAAATCGCATATTTTCGAGCATAGAGGTGAGACGCCAGTCGATTTTCGACAGTTCTGTTAATTATAAAATAGTTCTCGTATAGTTCTGAGCATGTAAATTGCCTTTCCAAAGAGTTCTGATAATTTCAACAATTAGAAATTTATTTAAAAAATTATTTTGCCCGAGAAACGTATATTTTCGAGCATAGAGGTGAGACGCTGGTTGATTTTCGACAGTTCTGTTAATTATAAAATAGTTCTCGTATAGTTCTGAGCATGCAAATTGCCTTTCCAAAGAGTTCTGATAATTTCAACAATTAGAAGTTTATTTAAAAAATTATTTTGCCCGAAAATCGCATATTTTCGAGCATAGAGGTGAGACGCCAGTCGATTTTCGACAGTTCTGTTAATTATAAAATAGTTCTCGTATAGTTCCGAGCATGTACATTGTCTTTCCAAAGAGTTCTGATAATTTCAACAATTAGAAATTTATTTAAAAAATTATTTTGCCCGAAAAACGCATATTTTCGAGCATAGAGGTGAGACGCCGGTCGATTTTCGACAGTTCTGCTAATTATAAAATAGTTCTCGTATAGTTCTGGGCATGTACATTGCCTTTCCAAAGAGTTCTGATAATTTCTCTTATCTCACCTTTATGCTCGAAAATATGCGTTTTTCCGGCAAAATAATTTTTTAAATAAATTTCTAATTGTTGAAATTATCAGAACTCTTTGGAAAGGCAATGCACATGCCCGGAACTATACGAGAACTATTTTATAATTAGCAGAACTGTCGAAAATCAACCAGCGTCTCACCTCTATGCTCGAAAATATGCGTTTTTCCGGCAAAATAATTTTTTAAATAAATTTCTAATTGTTGAAATTATCAGAACTCTTTGGAAAGGCAATGTACATGCCCGGAACTATACGAGAACTATTTTATAATTAGCAGAACTGTCGAAAATCAACCAGCGTCTCACCTCTATGCTCGAAAATATGCGTTTTTCCGGCAAAATAATTTTTTAAATAAATTTCTAATTGTTGAAATTATCAGAACTCTTTGGAAAGGCAATGCACATGCCCGGAACTATACGAGAACTATTTTATAATTAACAGAACTGTCGAAAATCAACCAGCGTCTCACCTCTATGCTCGAAAATATGCGTTTTTCGGGCAAAATAATTTTTTAAATAAATTTCTAATTGTTGAAATTATCAGAACTCTTTGGAAAGGCAATGTACATGCCCAGAACTATACGAGAACTATTTTATAATTAGCAGAACTGTCGAAAATCGACTAGCGTCTCACCTCTATGCTCGAAAATATGCGTTTTTCCGGCAAAATAATTTTTTAAATAAATTTCTAATTGTTGAAATTATCAGAACTCTTTGGAAAGGCAATGCACATGCCCGGAACTATACGAGAACTATTTTATAATTAGCAGAACTGTCGAAAATCGACCAGCGTCTCACCTCTATGCTCGAAAATATGCGTTTTTCCGGCAAAATAATTTTTTAAATAAATTTCTAATTGTTGAAATTATCAGAACTCTTTGGAAAGGCAATGCACATGCCCGGAACTGTACGAGAACTATTTTATAATTAGCAGAACTGTCGAAAATCAACCAGCGTCTCACCTCTATGCTCGAAAATATGCGTTTTTCGGGCAAAACAATTTTTTAAATAAATTTGTAATTGTTGAAATCATCAGAACTCTTTGGAAAGGCAATGTACATGCCCAGAACTATACGAGAACTATTTTATAATTAGCAGAACTGTCGAAAATCGACTAGCGTCTCACCTCTATGCTCGAAAATATGCGTTTTTCCGGCAAAATAATTTTTTAAATAAATTTCTAATTGTTGAAATTATCAGAACTCTTTGGAAAGGCAATGCACATGCCCGGAACTATACGAGAACTATTTTATAATTAGCAGAACTGTCGAAAATCGACCAGCGTCTCACCTCTATGCTCGAAAATATGCGTTTTTCCGGCAAAATAATTTTTTAAATAAATTTCTAATTGTTGAAATTATCAGAACTCTTTGGAAAGGCAATGCACATGCCCGGAACTGTACGAGAACTATTTTATAATTAGCAGAACTGTCGAAAATCAACCAGCGTCTCACCTCTATGCTCGAAAATATGCGTTTTTCGGGCAAAACAATTTTTTAAATAAATTTGTAATTGTTGAAATCATCAGAACTCTTTGGAAAGGCAATGTACATGCCCAGAACTATACGAGAACTATTTTATAATTAGCAGAACTGTCGAAAATCGACTAGCGTCTCACCTCTATGCTCGAAAATATGCGTTTTTCCGGCAAAATAATTTTTTAAATAAATTTCTAATTGTTGAAATTATCAGAACTCTTTGGAAAGGCAATGTACATGCCCGGAACTATACGAGAACTGTTTTATAATTAGCAGAACTGTCGAAAATCGACCGGCGTCTCACCTGTATATTTATAGATATAGGGATCGCTTGTTTTAATTTCATTTGAATTAATATGTTTCTGTCTTTAGAACAGAACTCTTCTTAGAACTCATGTAGAACTATAAATCTTTTCAATTCGAACAATTTCTGATAAGGAAATGTCCATAGGACAAAGTGAGACGCTGTGTGAAGTTGGCGTCTCAGTTTGTCCTAAGCGTTTTTTAGTGTTTTAATGGCCAGAACTATTTGTTTAAACTATCAGGAACTCTAGATCATCGAATGCAGACGCAGGATGTTTTCCTCCTTATTCATCTCACGGACTTAATTATTTTCTTATTCTACTCGCCATGATTTTTTAATTGCACGCACCATGCGTTCTCGTGCAATTAGCTCGATATACAATGTAACACGAAGTAATCTCTTTTGCAGATACATACGCGATTAAAAGGAATAATATCTTCCGCCGCACACTGATTTATTTATTATCGATTGTTAATATCTCGTCGTTAATAATAATAATTTTTAATTACTAATAATTTTTGGAATAAAAGATTTTATTATTTGTATATTTAAATGTATCATCAAAGATGTTTGGAGAAAGCTGAAGAATAGCAATTAAATTTACACAAATAATTATCATCTTTTCATACTTAAAATGTGAAATAAATTTTTTTTTACCGTAATATATCATTTTTGATGATGTCAGAAATAGGTCAGACGTTCTAGGAATAGTATTCGCGAGCGTTTTACGTGACGCAAAAGTCAAAATTAAAATAAACACATGCGATCGGTGCACGTGTCTCGATTGAAACCAGAGCGGCAAGCACACGAGCTTCGCTATCTCCATACGCACGCGAGCGAGTCGAGTACGATGAGAGAAAGTTCTCTCTGGCGATGTCCAAACTCCGGAAACGTCGGTGCGAGCCGGATTTCGAGAGATCAGTCTTCGTTTTCACTGACGGAAGACCTCGCGAACACACGATGTCCTCTCTTCTGTTGTCACACGGATTCGTGGCCACGCAAATTACAGTGAAATCGTATTCGCGTACCTGTGTAGGTGCCTCGAGATCACGCACATTAAATCTTGCGAAACGCGTCTCATGGAACGTAAAATCTGATGTTTAAATTGAAAGTCCGAGACTCGATTGAATTTCCATTCAAAGAGTATGATTTCGAATTAATTCGAAACATATGGCAGGAGTTACGATAATTGCGGTGCGCTCGTGACATGAATGAGGTTTCTGGAATTATTCGTATTTTTTTTTCACTCTAACCTTTAAAGCTTTAATTTGTCTTAAATTTAGTTAAAAATTTTAATTAAAGAATTTTATATTTATCTATAAGCGAAACATCGATCTTATAACAATTTTTACGTAAACAATTTAATTTATATAAATTCTCTTTATTATAGTCCCCCTTATGTGTAAAATAAGTTTATAGTCATTAAACTATTTTTTTACAATTGATTGACTTGTGACAAATGAAATGAACAAATAAAACTTTGAAAGTTTAATGCGGTAATTTATATTGATCTTTATTAACAAAATTAAAATTCGATTTATAATTGTGTTTTAATTAAAAATTGATATAAATTATATACCATTGTCAACGCGGTCGAACTTTTATAAGTTCGTTTTATTTGTTTTTTACTTGTTAATCCTTTTTGAATTTTCGCTTGTAGATAAATTTAAAAGTCTATTATTAAAATTTTGAACTGGATTTAATTTTAAACTAGAGTTGAAAGAAAAATATGAATAATATCAGAAACCTTACTCATAAAAGATTTCGACCTTTAGCTCTAAAAATTGAATATACTTAACGATGTTCCTCAAGCAATTCGTGATTCCTGACAAACGAATTGATCACTTCGAAATAATGCATGATGTCTATCTTTTTCCATGACGCTCGTGATATGGCAATGCATCATTGTAACACAACGGGATGTAGGCAAATGTGCGCGGATTAAGATCGTTGGTATGGTAGACGTGATTTATTGCGTTATGCCCACTCCGATTTATATCAGCCGTGACGTTGTAATAGGTACTAATGGAATTGGAGTAAAAATTGGATAATACTTATTTGCTACGATTACGTGGCGTCTCTGATAACTGATGATATATCTACCAATAAAATATTCGATGTGTCGCAACTGCTTGTTGCCATGTCGCAGTTTTATTACATTTCGTCAGAGGTTACAATGGAATTTAATTTACCTTTTCGATCGTATCATTTAATCAACATTTCACACCGTTTGGCGAAATAATAAATTAGCCCTTTATCTGTGTTTCAATCAAGCTTTCATGAATATGCTTTTTTTCTAGATATTCTAGATAGTCATAATTAGAGTTTCCTTGCAAATTAATAGGTCGCTCCAGCTTGTAATTTATTAGGACGCAGGGAAAAACATGTGCGTGATAAAAACCGCGTTCAAAAGGTTTGATTGAATACTGTATATACTACATGGAAGATGAATGTACAATAAACACGAGTGCTGGAGATCAATATATCTAACGTTACACGCAATGTATTAGCGGTTGTGTATACATTTTTAGCGCAATTCTAGAGCAATGCGATGGAAATTCGAATCGGTGGGATCGAGTATGTTTCATTAAATTAATTAGGAGCCCTTGTTACGCACGTCTGTACGTAATTACGGTCGCGGAAACGCTCCGCGGAATCTGTGGAAGTTGGAAAAGTTGCGCATTCTGCGGTCTGGATGCTCCACTTTCCGGGCTCTGATATGCTTTAGTGGAAAAAAAGGATTGCTCCAGCGAGCATATTTTTTTAGCGCGCGTTGCGATAGAAAAATTTTTCGAGATTACTGTCCGTCCGGATCTTTAAAAATTTCACGTACCTAATATTAAAAAATTGCAAAAGCCTACCATTTAAAAAATTGCTAGGAAATCGTGATGTTGATATTTAATTAAATGTATATTAGAATATTGTGAAGCTGAGTGAGTTGGAGATACATCGTGATCTATTAATACTTAGAAAAATTATATTAAACTTAGAAAATACAATTAAAAACTAAAGTTTCAGATTTAATTTATAGTCTTCTAGTATTTTAATTTATAAATTTTTAAAAATATATATATACATACAAAAAAAATATATATATATACATATTTCGCAAATCTTCGGAAGACATCTTAAGAAAATCAGCGCGGCGCGAATTACCAAACGTGACGGCAACTGTCCGACAATTCATTGTTGCTCGTTATTATTTCGCGCATCGGTCGAAACACGCGTGTCGTCATCAGTTTATCGTCAATTTACGTCGGTTTACGTCGGTGTAATCACGATGCAGGTGCGGAGGTGCGCGACATACCAGCAGGTGCGAGATAGGCAAATGGTCTAACCCAAATTCTCAGGCAATTACGGTCGGTTTTCACCGTGACTCGCGGTTTCCCTCTCGCAGGCAAATAGACTGAAGAGATAATAGATAAAGAAGGATTTGATCGTGGCGCATCCTCTCATACAGATACCTATACGTATGCTCGCAATTAGCCGCGCAATTAACGCGACTGTATTTCATTACGATCGACGCGTACGTGACGTAAACAGAATCTGTTTTTCGCGCAGATTCTTCGTGGTTTTTCGCGGATTTTACTTTTCCATTGGGATCAAGATTGCTTAAACTTTAATCGGGATAACGCTCGTCCGTTTGTGTTTAGAAAGCGATTCGCCTACCTGCATCCCTGCCCATTTTCTCCGTTATACTATGGTACTTTCAAGTGCTCTTAATGTCTCGGCATCGCACGAATGAGAAGCGTTCTCCAACGGCTAAATTTTCATACTTCAAAAACTCGAAAAATGTGTCTTGTAGTTTAAAAAAATCGCCATCTGTCTCCAGCAAAATTTTTTGTCAAATTTGTATTTGTAAATTTATATAAACTTTTAAATTTGTTAAATACGTATATACTTCATAAATTTATTACATATTTAAGAAGTATATACATACTTCTTAAATATGTTACACTCATTTGAGTGTATTTGCTCACGATCGAGCCGAAATTCGCTGATTGATGTTTATTATCAACGCGATTGTGAAATCCATGGATCCTTTGCGATAATAACACCATAATTTTCGCAGTGATCGCTTAACCGTCGTAATAACGTTCTATAAATAACTGCCAGCAGCCAAACCGGTATTGGGGTCAAGCGGCGACGACTCTGGTAGCGGTGGTGACGGCGATGTGCCCACGATTGCGTATCCTGAAAAAGCGATGATCCCAGTCGGAATCACAAGTCGGATTGCCCGCGAATTCCGCGATACGCTCGCGACCGCATTTCGTTCGCTGCATACGAAGATACACGCACGTGAGAGATCGCGGACGCGAATGCGATGTGCACTGGCCCGCTCCGCCACGCTCTGCTTGCCTCTGCAAACGCGACTCATGACGCGTTCTCTCCTCCTTCGTCCTCATCCACCCACCAGCTCTTCCGTCTTGCCTTTAAAACGCCTTTATTTACGCGGTATCCGGATTGCATTGTTCAACATTCACGATATTTTCGTCGATTCACTCGTATATTGCGAATATTGAATCTCAAGTTGATTGTTTAAGATGCATAATTGATTTAATGGTTGAAAAGCAAATGTTTAATTCGTGATAACTTGAAAAATGTTTATCCAACAGTCGAGGAGAACCTTTTTCTTCATGTTCTTGTTCTTATTAAAGCAAATTGTGTCGTCCGAGCGGCGAGTTTTATTACACATTTTATTGCTCTTTCTCTTGCACTCTCCACTTCTTTTTGTTCTTTATGAAATTACTGTCGCTTAGCCAATACGAGATTGTCTGCTCGCAAGAGTAACCAACAAGATCGTCTTTTTCGCTATCCGACTTTCTCTATATCTTTATTAACTTGATTTTACGATATAAGATATGAGTAGCTTTTGATCTTCGACATTTACTTTCCAATGCATTTATAACAGACAGGAAATTTGTGTGCGTTTTAAAAAATTGGTTAAATGATTATTAAATCTTTTTCTATTTATCGTTGCGATGATTATTCAGATCGCGCGACAAATTTTTATTTTCCAAGAATGTCGCGAGATGAGACTTTCTTTTCCTTTTCCAAATCTCGCGAGAGGTGTTTCAGCGCATAAATTCGCTCTGCGACTCAGACAAATTTCCCGTGAGCATCGATATCTTATTGCGATAAAGTAAAGGAACGATGCTCAAGAAACAAGGTTAGTCGAACCCTCTAACATGAAGAGCCTTTTTTTCCGGAAGATGTTTTTCCTCCCTTTTTCTCTTTTTTTTTCTAAATTATCACTTAGACATGAATACTGACGCGTCTGTCTATCCGATCGTTAAATTGTAAGAAGAAACGGGTTTTGTTTGTTGGGATCGTAGGAGAGGAAGCCCGACTCGTCGGGCTTCCATTACCGTTGTAAGACTATGGTTCAGGGCCGTATTACGCAAGAGAGCCGGTCTGACGAACCTGATCATCGCGATTCCTACGTAGATCTCCCCGCCATTCTCCACCGAGCGTTACCCGACCGGATTTTCTCTCTCCTTCGATCGCGAGGTTGAAGCTCGTTCGAGGGCTCGCCTGGATCTGTCGAAAAAGATTTGAATAAAATGCCGCCGTGTGCGGTCGACAAAAAATTCGTACGAAACCAAAAGTCAAATCGCATAAATAAATAAAAAATCCATTGGGATTAAAATAATTCTTATTTTTGCATTTTTATCTTCTCATAGAAATCCTCCAGTATATTCTAGTATTTTTAACAAAATAAAACAAAGTCAGACTGAAGCGATTCTTACATAGGTTTTATGTTTTTTTTTTTTTTCGAATAGTACCGAAATATTTCTATAATATTTTTCGCTATTTAAGAATGTTTTCGTGATTTGCGTGATTTCCTGAAACGTCGGGTTGACTCACAAAAAGTTGATTCGCGCGTGAAAGTGGAGCGAATTATCGCGTCGAAGGGAAACGAGATAACCGAGGGGGAAAAAAGCACGAGGGTGGTTTCGAATGTACATATCAGCCGGCTGGCTCCGGCTTCCCGGACATTGTCGGTGCATGTATGTAGCAACGGCTGCACGCCCACATTCCGACGCGTCTGAAGCGAATCTTTTCGTCTTCCTTTCTCGTCTCTGTGTATGATATTCACTGGCATAGTATCCCGCGTGTTTCCCTCGCGGAACATGTCCGCCCGAGTACTTCTTTTTTTTTTTTGGCGAGCATCGAGGTGAGCAACATGTGAGACATTAAAAATACAGGCTGATTAATCTGGTGCGTCCCGACGCGTAGAAAGCCTGTTGAGCGTGACACTTCAGCTGTGCAAATTGACGTTCGGATTGACAGTTAATTTAGTAGTGGATTATTAGAGCTTTACGGGACGATTCGCAAAATCAATGCGACAGGCGAAAGTTTTCGTTTTCTTTTTTCTTTAACTCTTACTTTAATTTCCTCTTGTCCTACAACAAGTTTTCTTTTATTGAAATATATATTTTTGCGTTTTTAATTTTATTCTCTGTATGTATATGATCTTTATGTCTATTTTCACTTTGAAATTTATATAATAATACAACGAAAGAGATGCGATCGAGCAAAAAAGGTAGATTACGTTTTAAGCTTAAAATAGGGAAAATAATGAAGCACTGACTTGTTAATTATCCTCGACATGATGTAGGGACCGTAATTCCGATCATGACTCGTTAATCTCGAGGTAATCTCGAAGACTGGCTTTAGCAAGCATAATGCCGAAGTGTCATGCGTCTCGAAAGGCAGGCGTGCCTTGGAAAGGAGGTCGACGTATTATCGATCGGTTGTGTGACGATCGTCATCAAACTTTGATACGGCCGGATTTACAAATATAACGCTGCTAACTTCGCGGTCGAGCTAGACAGCCAAGTTTAGCGGTTTATACAGCGTTTACAATGGACAAGCGCTGTAAATTAATTGGCAGAGGTAGTTTTACCATCGCCGTGAAGAGCCGGTCGTGCACTATCGATTGCCGTGCAACTGCAAAGGACGTCGACCTCGAAACTCTACTGACGAAGACTAGAGTCCGGAGAAACGATCGATAGTCGTTCCGAGCGTCTACCTTTCGAGCGTTGGCGTTCATTTCTACGACGCGATAATCGTTGTCTGCAGCTCCAACTCGTCGAGATCCTCCATCTAAGAACGTCAACGCTAAATCCTGTCTCTTACGCGGAAAGGAAAATGTAATCCGTGTTTCGAGTTAAAAACTAAAAGTCAAGAACTAGAATTGCAATTTTTTGGTTGATTTAATAGAAATAATGGGCGAAATGCAATGAAAAAATTGTAATTTATTAATGAACAACAGATTAGTGATAAATTAATAATAAATGCCGTAATAAATTCTCTAATAAATTAATTAAAATAACTATGCATATCTGTATATACATACTTTTTGTGTATACAGTCAGTGCTTCATTATTTTCCCTATTTCTTAAAACGTAATCTACCTTTTTTGCTTGATCGCATCTCTTTCGTTGCATTATCATATAAATTTCAAAGTGAAAATAGACATAAAGATCTGTATATACATATTTTTTAATATGCTTCATGACGTTATTAATATCTTGTTGCGCTATCGTCATCGTGAATGAATATACGATCTTATCTCTCTCTTTCGTTCCGAAATGAGACTGCGCGGAATGTCGGGACACGTCGTCTTCAACTCGTACGGAAGTCGCAGCGCATTTGTGCGTGCAGCCGCGGATGCGGCTTAACTCGGTAACGTCCTTTTGCATGGGCCGAAGATAGCCACCGCGAGTACGATTAATGACTTCCTTATGTTTACGTTCGTGCATATTCGCGTCCCGACAACCCGACTAAAAGACCGAGGACCGTCGATGTACGACACGTTTGCGGCGTGTTCAAATATCCTTATTAGAGTCTATTCTAATCCATTCTAACAGTAATAAAACTGACAATAATAGGATAGGAGGACACATATACACACAATCTATTTTAATATTATTTCGAATTATCTTAGTTAATTTTAATCCATGATTATTCGTATCTTTCCTTATGGGAATTTCATTAAATCTCATGTTTTGTCAAATGACTTGTGTAATGAACACGGAAATGTGTTTGCCGAAGAAGAATAGAGTACTAGCATGATCACTTTATTAAGAGCTATTATTTATGATTAAATAATGATTTTTTTAAGTCGTAATGAAGTCTTCAATTGTTATATTAAGTCTTTTAGCGAATCGTCCACGTCGTTAGTCCTAAGCGAATTTTATTCATCCTTCACGAGCATAAGTGATAAATCGCGATCATACGGTCCAGATGTGATTTACCGTATCTCGCACGATGATATTATTCAATAAGCACCTCCCTCTACACACGTTTCGAAACCACGATGCCCATCCTAGTGTACCAATTACTCTCTACTTGGAATGCAAACGGTAGAAAGGTGTTCTCGCCGGAGTCATAGGTTACCGTTTTACATGGCGATCCGTAATGATCGCAGCTCTCTCGAATACATCGGGAGGAGATGGTGAAGGAGGAGAAGAAAGAGGATAGCGACTCGCGCGCATTATCCAATCGTCGGGAGTGCTCTCGCGGACGGCGTTTACGGCGGCTCCAAGTCGTGACCGATCCTCCGGTGGGAATCCGCCCTGAGATCAACTCTCATACGCCTCGAGAGAAGCTGTTCCGTGTCCGTCTCTCTCCTTTCCGCCCGCGCGTCAAGCCTTTTCCTATTCCCTCCTGCTTGGTGCCGCACCTTCTCTCTTTCTTCCCGCGTTGCACCGCGTCTCCCTCATCTTACCAATCCTCTACTAATGGTACATATCGGCTCGACGCACACAATCAAGCGCGAAAGAGACGATCCTGTGCAATCGGATCGCTCGCTCTTACATACTCGCATGCCGCACGGAACCGTCTCGATCTCAAACACTCGATCCAGCTGCTTGGATTTCAATGGTAAGAACACTAATTCGAAGCGAGGGAAATACGAGAGAGAGATACAATTAGCGGATATTGTTTTCATTATTCAACCTGTTATTCCATTTTTAATCAAAGTAAAATCCTTTCTTCGGATTCTTTGGATTTACCCACTGTCCTATTATAATTTCGCAAAATATTGTTTTTGCGATTTATTCTCGCTAAATCTTATCCCATTTATTAATTAAAATTCCAAATGTACCTATTCTTTTCCGCATAGTAAATTAGCTACACCATCGTGACCCCAAACGTTTATGTAGCCGAGAGAACATACGTGAACTAAATAAATGAGATTTTTTTCTTACTGACTCGGCGCGAACGAAAATTCGAAGAATTCCAAAACGGGGAGTAACGAATTCCTTTCCTCTGTTCCAATCCATCAGTACCATCCATCCATTCCAATCCATCACTATTTCTTCCTGAGTGTTCGGCTAGCATTCTTTTGATGGTTGAAACTTTAAAAATAACCAACATCGTGCAAGTAAAAGATAAAGACAATAGTCTCTAGTATTCGAAAGGTGAAGTATTTAAGTGAATTATTTAAGTAATCTTAATAGGATACGTATGAAGTAAATTATAGAGGTTCATACATCTTGTGCAAGATTTAGGTATTTTTATAAAAGAGATTAGATATTAACTTACTAAAAGGGATTTGCATGACTTAATATATTGCAAAAATTAATAGTGCTGTTAATTTTATACGCATTCTATTTTATGATTATTAGACAGGGGTACAGTCAGTATATGTACATGACTATAAGTAAAGATAATGTCTAGAAATTTTCACGCGGAATTACTTTTGAAATAACGGATATTAATTACTGAATATGTCGGACAGGTCACATGCGATAAAAGTCCTGACATGCAATCTTTCGTGTTGTCGGAACATTTCTGCGAGCAATCACATCAAACGTCAATTATACGATGTATCGTTCTCTGTGCCAAATGATTCTGCGTCCGTGACGCAATTGTGCTTCGCATAGAATTGGCAATTAAGACACGTTCTGACGTAAAACATAACATTGTTTCGTTAAATCCTTCTATTAATCATGATCGATATAAGTGAAGAATCGATTTTTATACAAAGAGATCGTTGAGACATATTGTGTTTCAAAATTTAAAAATTTTCCTTTTTTTTATTTATTTATCACAAAATATACACAATAAAATATATTGATAAAACATTAATAAATTTTCGAGTAATTTGTGAATACTGTTACATACAAGTTTTTTTCTTATCTAATATAAAAGATTAATCGAAAGCGAGTTTAAATTGAAAGCTAACTTGGCTTAAATCTCATCGCATCGCGCCCTTCAAAATTCTCGATAAACAAATTCGGAAGTCTGATTAATTGCCACCCTGTGTTAAAGGGAACATGGGAAGGTTTTCGACGCCGCGAGCAATCCTAGATGTTCCACCGGTGAAATTGACGGCTCGTCGAGAGCAATTAACGTGCCAATTAGCCGACTAGTACGTGGTCGTTTGTGGCGATTAATTCGAATTCGAGCGTCCATCGTCGACGACGGAAGTTACCTTGATCGTCGAGTCTCACCATCTTCCTGCATTTCCTCTTTGACGAAACGTTTCTCGTACGCTGTGATAACGAGAGAAACATATTGCACGTAACCGCATCTTGCAGTTAATCTGTAAAGTAGCACTCGAAAATTATTTTAAATAGATAATGTGTATAATATAAGATTGAGTTTTTTTTTTTTTAATAAATAAAGTGATATGAGTAAATAGGTATTGGCACTTTCAATTGTTGAGTGAGATCTTATATTTAATTATAATTTTTGCATGTTACGTAAAATAATTATATTTTTCCTCGATAACCAATTGCATCGTTAGAATTAAATTCAATGACTAGTCAAGAGTGTTCCTGACGAATTAAACTGCGTATCTAATCTTTACTATCTCCGCGATTGCATCCGCGAGATGCATCGAAAGTGTAATGAGCGCGCGAGTGGCGAGATCGATTCAATTTCGCATCCTGGCGGGATCTCCATGGTAATGAAAGAGGAAGCTCGGCTGAAGACGCAATATTAATTTCTATATTGCTTCCGCGTCGCGAGGGGAGAAAGAAATTCTCCGATGAAGGAGGGAGAGAACGAAACGGATAACGCGTCGACTTTCCTGCTGCTCTCGTGCGGATTACGCGAGTCTTATTTCGAGTCTTACGTCGTCTCGAAACGAGACGCTCTTTTATACGACCGGTGGTTACGCCAACGTTTATCGATTAACCGTCTTACCGGTTTTCCGGATGGTCATACCCACGTAACGGTTCAACTTACCGAGGGCTCGGTCACTGAAGGACTGGTTACTCGTTTCTTAGTAATAATAATTCGACATCAAGCTTTTATGAAACAGAGGACACGCTAAGACAGGTGCGGTTGTGTATATTTTTGTTCTCTTAGTTTTGCATTTTGATTATTAATTTAATTTCATTTTATTATTGAACTGTTATAGTCATTATGGACGATGCATAATATTAAATTTACATATTTTTTACATCACTTTTTCGTTTTATTGAAATAATATCAACTCCACGCGATAAGATTATTCAGTAAGTTTTATTTTCTTCGCTGGGGACAAAGTTTCGCTTTCGGAGATAACGCATGATAATTTTGTTTTGGTTTGATGAATCATGTCCCGACAATAGCATTCCGAAGTTCCAATCTCTTTTTCCACCGTCGTGCCTCAAGAATGATGGCCCTGAAACCAGCAAGCCCGCTAGCCCGTGACGCAAATCTAATTTCCGTTGATTGACGCAAAACGAGTGGATTGTGATAAATTGCGATGAGTCCGTCCAATTAAAATGTGGGCGCTTGCTCTCGACCATCTGTGACAAATCAGTTTTGACAAATCGCAGACAGACAGGTCAGACATCGCCCGTCTGATGGAAAGCCAATTTTTGTGGCAGTTACGTCGATACCGATGCAACCATCACTTTGTCGCTTGAAAAGTGACTTCTGTCTCTGAAGACGAGTCGAAGGACGAACTGAATATAACGAATGGCTGTTCCAGTTGCGAGGTATCGACGTAAAAGACCGCGTTTATCTCTAAGAGAGACAACACGACGCACAGTCGCATAGAAACAAACGCTTTATACAACCGCCTGCGCATGTAACACGAGATCACCGAATGAGTCACGTGTGCGAGTCGCGTCGTTGACGATCGTGTTCGAAAATTCCGCGGATGGGCTGCTGCATTTCAGCAAAACCGAGAGCCGCACAATCGTGTTGCGTGTTTCGTATGCGTGCATGTACACACGCACGTGTGCGTCAATTCCCGTTTCATCCGAACGTGAAACCCCAGCGCGCGTGCCGAAGTGCGAGTTGCTAATTCGAACGGAGAAAGGCCCATCGTGGGGAACGAACGAAGATGGACAACAGATGTGAGTCATGCAGCGTGCGTCTCACCTCCACATAGTTTCGTTCACCAGGGACGTAAACTGTTTCTTTTCGCGTGTAACTCGATATGTAGTCATCTTAGAGTTGAAAACATTCTGATAAATGATTGATGTCGCAATGGCATATGCTGACTTATAAGAAATTAAGCTTAAAAGAATTTTAATTAGCCGTTAACATTACGCAGATAGCGAATGTGGAGTCCTACTGACTCCTAATTATTTATTTTATTCTTTTATATGAAGAGAAGGAAAATAAAAATAATTGTTCTCCATACTTTGCTTTGTACATTGTATTTGCTGATGATTAGATTATATTTTTCTTCATTTTAATTGTACAATGCATACAAGTTTTATCTGCTTTTCTAGAAAAAAAGACACAATTGATCAAAATTACAAATTAAGTGGCAGGAATTCCAAAGACTTCATATTACAATCAAGGATTAATAATTATATTTTACAGATTTAATTATAATTTTTTATAGAACTATGTTAGGTTTGGTGATATTTTTTGAGATTTTTTGAGATTATTCACTTATTTACAAAAGTTAAAACTACTCTTCTTTTGGAGTTTTAACGTGTCATTAAAATCCTGATGAATTAATTTCGCGTAAAAGGACTTTCAATAAAACGAGATTCGCCTTATCCGTTTTCGCTCGTTTTTATGTTATTACACTTATCTCACCACTCATATGATATCTCTCTCGAGTAGGCGTGTATAATAACAGCGAATGGCAACGAACGGTAGATTGTTAAAAATGAATGACAGTTCACGAGACATTTTATCACACATTTTTTCCTCCGGTTTGTATTTATATTCACTATCGAGAGGACGAAGAATTTTCTATCTACGGGAAATAAATGAGGGTGTGCCAGAGTTCAATACCGAGTTTTTTTTCATATGTCACGCGATCAAGATGAATGTGTCTACTAGTCACGAAAATTATAGTCGTGATCATTACGAAGAAAGAGAGAAGGCATAGACAATGCAAAGGAATCTCGGAAAATCGGCTGTCCTGATCAAAAGAGTCTTTGAAGCGCGCAGAGGAGAAAAGGGATGGAGTAGTTGGGTTACTATTTTTCGCTACTCTTTCATCCCCTATGGAACGAAAATACATACGAGAGTGCACGGTTCCAGAGCGGACGCCGCTGGAAATAAGACACGGAAAAGTTCCCGAAAAAAAGAAGCAAGGCGAGGAGAAGACGGGGGATGTGCATATAACGTCGAAACGAGAGACACACTAGTCTGGTGTACTACTTCCGGGCCCCTTCTTCATAACAAACCCTCTTCTTTTCCTCTCTGTCTCTCTAGTGCTCCGTTTTTGAAAGGAAATTTCCACACGAAGCGTGGCAACTGCTAACAAAGCACCGAAAGAATAATTCCGTGTCCCGTAAAGTTAATCAGCCCGCTAGCAATTTTCTTTTTAACGTCATCTAGTAATGCGAGAGAAAATAATGACGGCGGGATTAGGAAAAAGTTTTTAGAAAAGAACTTTTGTGCGTTAAAACAGTGGATATTCTTTCTATTAGATGATTTGAACGTAGGAAAAAGTGATGCAATTCTATGAATTTCCAATAATAAAATTACTAGGATTACTGAACTTGCTATTATTAAATTACGAAGCTATTATTAAATTATTAAATTACGAAGAATGATAATGTAACACAAATAAAGTCACTAACTTGTTAATATTTACATTCAGTGATCTGTCTCTTTTTTCAAGAATTTATAAAAAATGACGCAGATAAAAATTGAAAAATGTCGCGTATTCATTTACGTTTTCAATTTGTAATCATTAGATCAGTGCAAAAATTCGTGCCCGATTTGTAAATAAAAATCAAGCAGTTGCCGGGCACGAACTTTTGCACTGATCCAATTATAATAATTTATCGAAATTGTTTCGAAGGACAGATTTTAGCTTTTTAAAATTTTCATTTACATCGTTTTTTCTTTTCGTTTCTTTTCATCGTTTTCTCGAGAGAAAACGCATTGCTTTGAAAAGTAGACCGTCAGCGGTACTTTGTATTGCATTAATACAGTACAGAATACCTTGAGAGCCGCGTGCGTATCGCGAGTGCATGCGAGTGTGAATGCATTCTGACCCGATGCGTCGTGTCGGAGCTGCCATCGCGTTCGTTCACTCTTTATAAATAGAAGCTTTAAATTCTGTCGCAAGACTCGGGCGTGGCAGGACACAAGAGGAGAGATCTACGATGATCCTAGTCATGAAATGCATACATACATCATTCAACGCGATCCGCTCATACTTTCGTCTCATGTCCTAGCGTACCACCGTTAATTCTCTTTCATCTTGTTATTTCACATAACATTCGCTTTTCTTGCTGAAATACCTTGTTAGTTCGTGAGTATAAGCATTTCACATGTGATCGTCTACTCGCAATTAGTCTGAGGAAACAGCCACCTTCTTTTTTCTTCTGTTCACAGATCTCCAAAAATATCTTTTAATTATTTTTTGAAAGAATGAGAAAGTCTTTTTTTTACTACTTTTTAATTATTTTTTAAAATTTTTTATTTTATATCTCGAATATCCGCGGCTTCATTACGTTGGACGCTATACTAATTAAAAAATAATACACAAGTGTTGAAAATATTTCTTTCACGGTTATTTTAAGATCTGATGTTCTTTTATTCATGAATCGCAACATCTTGATGGCCAATTCGAATAGAATTCTCTGGTCGACTTAGCGCCGAATTGAGCGGCTTCGAATTGAACACGTTTGAAATTTAAGCCGAGCATAAATTCCGAGGAAAGCTCTCTGTTGCGGATATCGGTGTTGCATAAATCTGACGGCGATTCGCGGAACGAGTAGGTAGTAAAGTTCGCAAGAAGCATGATCGGTACACAGTCGGATATTATTCATTGACCCGCCATGACCCCGACACTGTCATCGTTTCTGCCGAGTTTATTCCTTTATTATTTCTCATTCCAGCTACACTTTCGATTTTAACAGATGGTTCTCTCTCTTACAGATATTTGGTGCGTGTACGAATTACAACTCGACATGCCACGCCTTCTGTAAGGTAAGATATGGATTACTTTTCTTCATAATCAGCTGACACAATTTTTCCAATCGTAGCACGATTATTAAAATAGGGAAATGGACTAAAATCTTTTTTAATTATTCTTTTTTAACTAATTTTTTTCATTTATTGTGACTTTTGAAACGCATTAAGTTTTTAAAATAATTTTAATTATATTAAAAATTTTTTAAATTGTATTAAAATTTTTTTTCTATAAATATTATCTCATTATTTGGACACTGATAGTTTTATAATATAAGAAATTATTTTGCTGATTTTGTAATTTTCTCGTTTGAATTTACCAGTGTTTGTAGCTTAGAACTTACTTAGCTCTATTATAAATAAGAGATAAATATCTTTATATAATCATACGTTAAATTGTCGTAATAATTGTGTTTTTCTAACGCAATCATTTGATGATTTATCGGGCGATCATCGAGCGAAATTTATGACATTTAACACTCGACAAGCCTTTTTTTCCCCGATTACGGAAACAAAAGATACGGCAGGTAGAAAAGTTCGTATTGTTCTACTCCAAAATGCATCGTGGCATGAGAGCGATGTTATTTCGCATTCCATTGCTTCTAAATGCCATTGCGATGAGAGAAAGAGGGAGAGGAGGAAGGAGGGTGGATCGATGGCTCGTCGTCGCGGATGGTCGCCCGACTGTAATTGTTCCGGGAAACCGGAAGCGCATAATTACGCTACGTATCGTATGGAAAATTGTGTACCTCGTTCGGCTTTTGCATGCATTCCGGGATGCACGTGCCGCCCAGCTTTTGCAGTAATTCCAGCCGTATCCATGTTGTACAGACAATTGAAAGTGTGCAAATATTTTCACATTTACGAGGTAAAATAAATTGTTAGTTACTCGTGATTTGCGTTTATAGTCTCGATGTTTGATACGAGGATGTGAAGTTTCAACGTAGGATAAAAATAAATTGTTTCTTAAAACGTAATACGTAAACAATACACACTTTATATTTTAAAATAAAACCTTCTCTTTACATAAAAGTCAAACATTTCGTTTATATCTCTAATTGTCTAAATAAAAAAAAAATACATCTTATCTCTACATTCTTCTCGATTAACGTTATCTTAACGCTTAAATGACCGCATGTTATTTCCCGTAGTATCTTACTCTAGACTGGCGATTTTCTCGTTTGGAAATGAAAAACAAATACATATAGGAAATTAAAAATCCACATATTTATTAATCTTATAACTAATATATTATAAAGGTAGTTTTCAAAATAAGTTTAGTAATTCCGCAGGGTATGATTTTATTTTTGAAAGCAAGTTTCTTTATGCAAAAGTACAACACAAAAGTTACAAATATACCTTGTTTTACTCCTTTTTTTATGGGTTGCACAGATTCGACATAACTGTGTTGGAAATTCGATAAAAAAAAATATTCGTTCAAATATTTTGTAATACTTAGCAACTACTGTTAGAACAGATAATTTTCAGAGAAAAGAGATAAAAACGAGAAATGTCGTTGCCGGTCTTTTACGTCTCAGCATTGAAACACGAGAAATCTCGTGAGCGGTCGTTTAAGTGTTAACATAAGTAAAGGAATCCAAAAATTTTATAATTATACAAATTTACAGACAATATTCTTACAATATTATTAGTTTTAATTTACTTAAAAATTTTAACAATAAAAATTATCGTGTATAACACTGAAAGATGATTTAACGAGTGTGACAGATAGATATAATGTATAAGAATTAGTAGGTTTGTGTGCCCACTAGTTGCCGATCTTGAATATTCGTTCCACTCGTGTACCTCTCTTAAGCTAGCAGGACCAAATCAGCAGAATCGAATCGGACCAAGCAGATTATTTAGTACCCATTTTGTACTAATTTGTACCGTTAATAATAATTTTGTACCCCGTGCCATTAAAAAAAAAACCATGGCGCTGCTACCTTAATATTAAGCTAGCAGGACCACAATAAAAAAAAAGAAAAAAAGAAAATTAAGGACAGATATGGAATCGGCATAATTTGTACTAATTTGTACCACTCGAAAAAAACAAATATATTCACCCCCTCTGCTTCAAACAACCCCTAATTGAATTCGAACTTATTAAGTTCAAGAGCAAAGTACTCTTCTCTGTCAGCAGAATCAATCGTTACTTATACAATCGACGCGAAGTAATTTGTACTATTAAAATATAAAGTTTCAGATTTTGTACCCCCGCCGATCCTTCGAAAACTACCCCCGACTCCTATCGGTCTCAAGAGTAAAGTACTTTTTCCAGTCAGCAGAATCAATCGCTACTTATACAATCGACGCGAAGTAATTTGCACTATCAAAATATAAAGTTTCAGATTTTGTACCCCCGCTGATCCTTCGAAAACTACCCCCGACTCCTATCGGTCTCAAGAGTAAAGTACTCTTTCCAGTCAGCAGAATCAATCGCTACTTATACAAATTTTTTTGTGACACTTATATACTTTATAAATAATAAAATTGCAAATGTATTAATAATAAAAATAAATATATCTTGACAGTACAAATTACTTCGCGTCGATTGTATAAGTAGTGATTGATTCTGCTGACTGGAAAGAGTACTTTACTCTTGAGACCGATAGGGGTCCGGGGTAGTTTTCGGAGGATCGGCGGGGGTACAAAATCTGAAACTTTATATTTTGATAGTGCAAATTACTTCGCGTCGATTGTATAAGTAGCGATTGATTCTGCTGACTGGAAAGAGTACTTTACTGTTGAGACCGATAGGGGTCCGGGGTAGTTTTCGAAGGATCGGCGGGTGTACAAAATCTGAAACTTTATATCTTGATAGTACAAATTACTTCGCGTCGAATGTATAAATAGCGATTGATTCTGCTGACTGGAAAGAGTACTTTACTCTTGAGACCGATAGGAGTCGGGGGTAGTTTTCGAAGGATCGGCGGGGGTACAAAATCTGAAACTTTATATTTTGATAGTACAAATTACTTCGCGTCGATTGTATAAGTAGCAATTGATTCTGCTGACAGAGAAGAGTACTTTGCTCTTGAACTTAATAAGTTCGAATTCAATTAGGGGTTGTTTGAAGCAGAGGGGGTGAATATATTTGTTTTTTTCGAGTGGTACAAATTAGTACAAATTATGCCGATTCCATATCTGTCCTTAATTTTCTTTTTTTTTTTTATTGTGGTCCTGCTAGCTTAATATTAAGGTAGCAGCGCCATGGTTTTTTTTTTAATGGCACGGGGTACAAAATTATTATTAACGGTACAAATTAGTACAAAATGGGTACTAAATAATCTGCTTGGTCCGATTCGATTCTGCTGATTTGGTCCTGCTAGCTTAAGAGAGGTCACTCGTGTAATGTTTGAACTTCCCCCACGAGAGTTTTCGATGGTTCCTCTAACAAAATGGTGGTTACGCCAGTTGCATCCTAAACGCGACATTTACGACTCCTTAAACGCGCAAAATTTGATTTTAATTCCGAGTAAGCGCACGTCATTTCTGAAACTGTGTCAAGGTCATTCTACTGATAAAACTATTTCACGAGCAACGATGCTTATCACGTACATCATTGATTTTCTAAAATCGTGATAATCTCGGATCTCGAAATCTAATAGTTTTCATATTTAGCAGGTGCAATCAAGCCGGTGTAATTTAATTTTTTGTTAGACATAGCAAAAGTACTTACATAAACGAAACTCTAAATAAAAATTTTAATGTTTGCATTATCAAACAGAATTGAGCAAATTGCAATTAAATTAATGATTATTAAATAATAAAATCTAAGATTTGTGCTTACAATCCTTGAATAATTAATAATCATAATTAATAATTATAATTAATAACAGAAATAAGCGGAGCGAAAATAATTATCGGTCGTGATTTATTTCATCGTTCCAGTCAGCAATCAGAAAATAATTACGCTTTTGATTATGATTGATGCAACAAATTAACTGTACGTTAAAGAGAGATACTAATGCTCTCTTTTATGCAATAACGTACGTTAATCTAACTATTATACAAACGTGTAAAATCATTAATTAACGTGAAAAATAATTATCAATTATTTATACCAAAGTAACGAGGAAATAACTAATTACTACTCAACAAACTTATCAATCTCCGCACCATCGTAATCCAAGATTTTAGACTCTTTTGGCTTCTATTCTGAATTACCGGAAATTTAAAATGACAAAGAGATGGCGGAATGAATTCTCTTGCAACCGTTCACTCGCATATTTTTGATGACATCGCACTTTAACATACCACCGTCGCCATAACTAACAGCGACGGCAGCTTAATAAGAACCGGCAGCGTTAATAAGAACCGGCAGCGTTAATTCACGTTAGGCTTCCCCACATCTCTCGACATGGTGGTGCGGAGCGGAGTCCGGTTCGCCGTCATCCTCGTCAGCTGTGCGAAGGTCAGGGTCGCGCGCACGCCAGCCGAGAGGGTGCAATCGATGCACCGTCCGTCGTAGCTCCGCGCATTCCCTCGCCGGATGCAGTTACCATGGAGACCGTCTCTCCTGACCCCCATTGCCTAGAGGAACGGAGAGCGGCAGCCCGTTGACGCACGAGAGGAACCCGGGGATCGGGTATCAATCCTGTTGCGGAGTGGCGCGAGAGAGTGACGAAAGCGGCGACGCGTTTAATGCATTCCGCGTTCTTCTTTCGCTCTTCTTCTCTTCCTTGCGATTCGTTAAAGGCGACATTCCACAGAAAGGAATCTCTTTCCGCGTGCTTACTCCGCGTCCGGAGCGCGATCCTCTTTAGGAAAGAACTCTTAAGGAACTTAATCCTATTGCACGCTGTGAAAAATATTCGCGTGTCCCCCTTGTGTAATTGCGTCTCCTCGGTGAGATTCTCTGTGAGTTCATCATTTGGTGCCGCCTCGATAAAACATTATCCGTGGGTAAATAGAGTGCATATATCAAATAAAGTACACGAGAAAATAATTGAAATGTTTATTGTAACATTTTGCATCGACGTCACTTTAAACGAAATTAAAATTAATGATAAAAAATACGCTTAAAATTATCTTAATTAATCAAGTGTTGTACCATTGTTTAATCAATTTAATCAAATGGTGAATTGATTCCTGTAAAATTACATAAAATATAACAACTTATTTAACTACTTTGCGATTTGTGAAATATTCCTTCAAATAATAAATTAAAATGATGATTTGATAAAAATTTTTTGGCCTTCTCGTTAACATTATTAGAGAATTGATCAATTATTTCCCTCAATCGTTACAAAAATAAATAATGATCTTCTAATCAAGGCGTATTATTTGTGTCAAATTAAGTTGCGCAAGGTCATCTCGAGAGAGAGAGAAAAAGAGAGAGACGAAAGTAAGGTCAGCTGATAGAAATCAATATTCTCTGAATCGTCCGCGCCGCACCAAGACCACACCTTCGCTTTTAATTTCATTCGCGCTTATTAAACGACAGACGTAAAAAAGTAAAGTATTTTCTCGTCGCGTTAGACACGTCCGAGAATTCGAGACGAGAGAGATGGACGGCTGGAAGAGCTGGAAAAGGTCGGAGAGCTCGTTTCTCTCGGCATGGTATCAGCGCGTGAGAGAGTCCTACGTCGCACTTTGGTTCTTCGGGGTGTTTCAGAGCAGCAGAACAATGTCGACGAGCACCGCCCTAGGTGGCGGTGGCGGAGGTGTTGGCGGTGCCCTCAGCCTGATGGGTTGCGTGAGGGAGGCCTCGCCGCCTCCTCAGAATCATCATCAACATCATCATCAGCAGCATCGCACTTTCGGCCTCGGCGAATTCCCAGCGACCCAGCACAGCGTCGACCCTCTGCCTAAAGGTCAGTACTTGAGTACTCTTAGCATACTTTGACAGTTCGTATCCTTGCTAGATGCACAAGATCTGAAGGCAATCTTTTAATGGTTTACACGATTCGCGATATTCGATTACAAAATATAATGAGCATGTAATTTTACAATTTCTTTCTGCAACTCTATAATAATTTTATATTAATAAAATAGTTATCTTTAAGTATGGTTTTACTTCTTTTTTAGCTTTGGACATACAATTACATGATTATAGGTGTTAATACATGATATTTTAATATATAATATATTAATAATTTATTTATTTATTTATTTATATTTAATACTTCATTGATCTCCTATGAAGTTACAATATATTATTCAATATATTATTCAGAGAACATACAATATATTATTCATATAACACATTGTTATCAATACTAATATTATTTACTGAAACACATAAATACACACACGTATATACTAATTGTTAAAATATTAATAATAGGCTATTAATAATAGGCTAAATTAATATGAGAATTGACTGAGAGCATTTTTCAACCATTCGTTGCATTATAATAGAGTGAATTTCCATGGAAATTGTTTTTTGTTGAATTTTAGAAGAATTTAGTAGAAATACAACGCTGGCGGCGACGGTCTAGACATGCTGTCGGAAAAACTGCATTTCCTTCTCCGAGAATTGGATTCTCGGCATCGCGTTCGTTCAGGACACGCAAATTCCTGAGGCGCGTATTATGGCAAGTCGGATAAACGAGGCGTATGATGAAACATATGGATTTTGTCGAATGCCACGTTTATACGGAATGCAATCAATCTCCTATAAAAATATACGGCGCATCACGACACTTTAAATCGACAATCGAAATTGTTCCTATAAAAATAAACAGTTATTCATATTTTTTCCGGTTGTAGTTTTGTTTTTGTCATTTTTACATAAAAATAATAATGAAAATAATAATGGAATCTTACTATATATAAAAAAAAGAATATTTGAGACAAAATTGATTTTTTCTATTACTTAAAATTTAGAATGGCCTTTGGAAAAGATAAATTATTAATTTTAACTCAACGGTTCTCCAAGTTTACGCCCAGGTTAGCATTGCATTACGGTATCATCTATAAAACTGTACAAATGATGTCCTCCGCATCTCGGGCAAGGTGAATTGAGGTTGTTGTGGTGGTGGTAATAAGAAGCGCGTACGTTTAATTAGACGCGAACAGAGATTAAAATGACAATCATAATTACAGTAGGCGGCGAGCTGTGATTTCTTTTTTTGTTGTTTTATATTACGGTATGTCGTGACTATTGTTCAGAGTAACCGCGTTATGTGTTATTATGAATGAGTTTCCGGGTCGAAACAACCGCCATTGGATTAGGTCCTGGTAAATTGCAGAGCTCGGCGACCGCGGGGATTAACTTGAGAGTTAATTTTTCAGTTGAGGACATAATTAGCAAGGAAACTTCATGAATTCTCGGTCAATTGACTGTTGTTGTTTTCTGCCGAAATTCTTTCGTAATTAATGCATTAACTTTCGAGAGAACTTATATTTTAACTTTTCTAAAAAAAATTTGACTTTAATTTTAATTTAATTAATTTAATTTTAATTTAAAATTAGAATTAATGTTAATTTAAAATTTAATTACTATTACATTAAATTTTAATTTAAAATAAAATAGTTAAGAAGTCCTCTTAAATATTAATAAAAAATGAAGTTTATCATCGAACCAAAGTATATTTCGTAGAGTTGTTTTTAATCGTGATCGAAATAAAACTTCAAAAAATTGTTTATAGTTATAATTTTTCTCATCTCTTTTTGTCACGACTTTATTATTTTTTAGAGTATTGTGTCGTGCATTTGATTGGATACACATCTCAGAAAATCTTGCCTTTGAACATCCGTCAATTTTTTCTTTCAAGAATTTCCGCGATCGCGATAACAATGTATTATTCTTCGATGTCCTGGAAACAAATGTTCTCGTTACAAGCGATAGATAGCGAGTGACTTGGGTGTAGCATTATTTTTCGCGCTTCAACGATGCCGGAACCGTCGCTGAAGCGTGTAAAATGTGTTTGCATAGAGAGTGTCAAGTACACAGTAAAGATCACTCCCGATCAAGCGTACATTCCTCTTCCCTTGTCTCGTTAAGGCCGCGTGGGTTGGTATTTGATCGCGAGATGTACGAGACATCGTGGTAGGTCGACTTTAAGCGCAGCATCACGCGGCATCGAGATGGGATTATGGTAGATCGACTTTAAGCGCAGCGTCATCACGCCGCGTCGAAATTGGATATGCAACAATGAATCAGGATACGTTGATTTTAAGTATTGTTTAATATTGAATATATTGATTCTGTATTGTTGCGAGATATGTATAATTAAATATGTGACTACGAGAATTATTTGAAAACCATGTACAATATTTATTATAAAAGAGATTGTTCTCTTATATTAAATATACAGACTTTATTTAGGTCATATTGCTGTCACAATTTTGCTGGAATTTTGAGAGCTAGTTTTTCGTATATAATTTACAATTATGTCGATAATTTCGAAATGCTTTTTGATTTCTTCTCATTTATTTCATTACTCTTCTCCATTGTGTTTATCTAGTTTTATCAGTTTTATTTTTATTTTTCAAGTAATCGATCGATTAACTATAGATTCTCGATATCATTAATAAGTAACAAGAAAAAGTGGAGACTGAGTCAAACCTAAATTAAATCAACGCAAACTGTAAATCGTACGTTTTGCTTTCGTAAAAAAATTTTTTATGTTTTCAATTTACTTACTGCGTCGCTGAAGATAACTCAAAGCGGAGCCGAAACGTATGATTTATCGTTTATATTAGACTGTTGATTTAATTCAAGTAAAGCTAACTCACGCACTAAGAATCGTTTGACTCTCAAGGTCCACACTTTTACTATTTATTATTTTTGTTACAATTTTTTATTTATTATTCGATTTAAAGTGCAGTGTGAATATGTATGTCTTCAGTTTCTGTTTTTTGACCTGTCTCGACATTGTCCATCTACTTGCTAAAAGTCTTGTCTTTGTATTAACGTCGAAGATATCAAGATTTCCTCGAGAAACATCGACAGATGCTGCGTCATGTCAAGCGATAAAATTGAAGTACTCGTGAGTGACGAGACAGAGACAGAGACAGATCAGAGAAGAGAGGCAAGGAAGAGAGTAAAGAGGGTAATCTCCCATTAGAGAGTGAGATCGAATACCGACACGATTCCTACCTTATAAGGAGTCTCTCTCTCAGCTCACGATATATCAGGCTGATATAGAGTTATCGAGGGGCCGAGCTTGTAATCTTATCACGCTACGACCGTCGCCGTGTATTTTGCGTATTTATCCATGAAATCAGTCAGGTACATACAGTGTAAACGGAATACGCGAATTCTAATTCTAGGACTCTCCACGGAGAATGCCTTCTCTCGACTCGCTCGTAGATTTCCTCGGTAAATATCGCTTGATTATTATCGTGCATCTCGCAAGGATCTCAAAATTGTTTTCAGAGACGATAACACACAAATATGTGGAACACACAAATATATGTGGATATTGACATGCGTCGCTAAATATTCTTTCCTAAATATGTAGAATTTAATTGATGGATATCAGAAGTTTTATTTTATTCATGTTGTCGCTTGGAAATTGATTTCTACTTTTTAATTATTGCGGTGTCAACCTCTTCTGGATGAATTTTTAATTAGAAAGAAATGATTTAATTTTTTATTTAGTTATATTTAATTTTAGTTATATTTAATTTAAATTCATAACAAGAAAAGAATGAAAAAAATTAAAAATACTGGTGAATATTGTTTGTTTTGTCAACATTAGAATTAAAAAAAGGACTCTGAATATGTATGTTAGTGTTCTTGAAGAGACACTTTAATCGAATACTTTTCACATGTCTTTCGCTTGCAGAACCAAAGAAACGCCGTTTTCATCCCCTGCGTGGTCTCCGGAAGATTTTTCGGCGAAAGAGTCGCGGTGCCGCCGATGCACGGTCAGTCTCCAATTCTGCCGATCGGGATGCCGAATTGGCGCGTCTCTCACGGGAGGAGATCACGATGAGGCATCCTGCGGGACGTCCCGAGGAAGCCCGTAGCAGGAGCGCCAGCGAACTCCTCACTGACTCCTGCGACCGGGAGAGGTAAGGAAATTCTTTTTGTATTTTATTATCAATTTTGGAAATCATTTCTCTTAAAAAATTTACTTAAATTAATGAGCTCAAAGATTGACAATTTAGAAGATCGGTTTCACGCAAAAGTATCTCGTCATATATTATATTATATTATATATATTATTTAAAATATATTTTATACTCCGATATTATTTTTTTAAATAATTATCGAAAAGTATACATGTGGCTTGAAGTCGCTTTTTTATATTTATAGTAATAATCTCTAAAAATTGTTATCTAAAATTGACCTTAATCGATACAGTGATAGCTTGAATTTACACAAGATATATATATCTTTAATTTTTTCAAAATTGCTTCCTGTAAGATAAGGACTAAAATGCGAAATATTTATGCAGATCTTTCTGAACAGATTAAATACAATTAAAATATCGTATTCATCGATTTGTCAGTATTTACAATAGTATCATTTTAAATCTTTTCAGTGGACGACACATTCGATCGTCGAAAAGATGCAATTTCATCGCGTCTTTCAAGATACGCGGATTATTTAAGCAGTAAATATCACGAAATTTATCTCGTCGCTAGTAGATCATTGAGTTATATGGCAGTCGCTTAAATTTCGGAGAATCTTATTATCTCCGAAAATTCCGTAACAGCACGTAGGTAATAGTGTTAGTCATGCCACCGAAATATCAGCTATACTGATAATAACTAGCTATTTTCCATAACTACGAAAGAATTAAAAATAGAACATTGGCCTTGGTCAAATTTGAAAATCTAACAACATCTCAAAGTTACAGAAGCTTGAACTTAAAATGTGGACAACCGCCGGTTATTATTGTTACTTCTGACAAAAGTTTATTCTTAATCCTTGTTTATAATTCGTGTTAAATGTTTTTATCTTGTCTCTTTCAACTTTGATTTTTTCCCAAAAGTAACACAAGAAGAGATCTCTTCTTTTTGTGAATGAATGTAAAATAATTTTATAAGTTTTTCGTAGCACAAATCGAACCACGTGCACGTTCGGCTCGTTATCAATTTACGATCCTTGGCCTCGTTTTCTCGCTCGACTTTTATTTTTGTCCTTGTAGTACCTCGTAGTAACTTACCTCGTAGTAGCACGAAACTTGAGGGCGTTTTGCGTGCTTTGTATGATTTACGTGGATCGATATGTAACGTCGTATCGTATAACGATGATGCGGTTTGCTTGAGCGATATCGTCGTAACACATACAAAAAGGTCGCATAATTATCTGTCATTGTCGCGTGTCATTCCTGGCAAATAACTTATCGCCTTAATTATGAATATTAACGGTATTGAACAAATTTTGCATTAAGCTATATGCATATACTTTTTCTCTTTGCAATGAATATAGAACAATAATTTTATCACAGAAGCAGGGGACAACATTCTTATTATATCTATAATATTATATTTATTCATATAAAATATTTTTATATGTTATAGATTATTAATTTATTTTATGTAATTATTTATTTATATGCTATATTTTTTGTAGTTTATATGTGAACACACGTATAAATTTTGTTTCTATTCAATTTGAATAATTTGAATGGATAATAATGCAACACGAAAGTTTTTATTTACGTAAATGAAATCGGGGAAGTTCGAAATTCTTATAATGTACTTTATTGAATCTCTTTGTCTTTTTAGCGTATTTCTCCGAGGCGGAGTGGAGGATAGTTTCGTTAAATTACGAGGAGGTGCCGGTAAATTGTCAGTGTCTCACGATAGCGTTTTCCCAGGAGAAGTTCCTCACACTCGGCCTCTCTCCTCGCTAGCCAGCCTGGCGACGCTCGAGGTCAGTATTTATTCTCATATTCAGATGTCACAAATGTTTTCGTTCGAACTGCTTTTAGCAGTATTTCTCAGGGGACTGATCATGAAAGCTTGGTAGATTATTTAAGTCCGAGCTTAAGAGAGAAATTCCATATGGAAAGCTTCTAAGGAAATATTGAGGATAAGATTTCCCAAACTTGCACAAAATAAAAAAGGAAGAAATGTTTAATTTTTAAATTTCTAAATAAATGTGTGGTGTGCTAGTAGTTTGCTCATCGATCACTATAAAAAATTAAAACGAATATTTAAACAATGGATAATATTAATGGGTTTATAAACATCGTTTTAGTTATTTTCTGCGTGTTTGAAAAATTGATGCAACGTTCATGTAATCATTCGCTAAGCGAACGTTCGTGAAGTTTTCCTTTCCACCGGCCGGTGAAACTTCCAACGACACTCGAATTATCTGTAAGAGCTCGTTAATCATGACGCAAGCACGGGCGTACGTGCATTTTGCTCGCGTCGTTTACATATCCGCAAATTATATACACGAATGCGTGAGGATTCGCGAGTCGTGCTCGCCACTGCGTGAAGCGTGAATGGCCGCAAAAACGACCGGTACTTCTCGTCTCATCTCACGGTCATCGGAAGATCCTGAGGTATTCTAAGCACGCGCGAATCGAACTACGCGATTACATATGTCGGCGATCAGCTCGTGACTTGTCTTTCAATTTTCGCAATGCACTCGCACATGTGTTACTCGCGTAAACCGATCACCGTTACCGGTGGATTGCATAAAAATGACGATGCGCCGCGGGCGTAATTAACGAACAAGGCTGCTAATTAACCGGCTGACGTTCTGTATTTCCTCGAATAAACGCGTGACTTACTTTTTCTTTCTTCCATCGCACACCGTTAGTCTCTTTCGTTGTTCTTCCTTTCGCGCGACCATAGATTGTTATCTTCGCTTTTTTTATTGCTTCCGCTCATTTTATGTTGTGGCACGTAGTATCGTTTATGACAAAAGTAATAACAGTTATTTTAAAACAAGCACAAACTTTTAATTTTTTTATTTAATTATTTATCCATAGCATTCGATTTAAACTCATAGCAATTAAAAAAGAAAAGAAAACACTTTGATGAATATTGTTTGTTTTTTCTTTTGTCAATAATACTAGAGTTAAAAAACTAAATATATACGTATCTCTGAAGGGACTAAATTGTTATTGATGTTGTATTTATTTTAACACTCGAAATTTTAGCATAATATTAGTAGTGATGTATCATTAAGATAAAAATTGTTTAATTTATTTTTATTTACAATATGCGACAAATTTAATTTGGTTAAAATTTATAAGCAATAAATAATCGAAAAAGCAAACATTTTATCGAAATATATTTGTCAATAAATTATATTTTGTTTGATCATAAAGTGAGAAGTAATTATAGTTAATCTATATTTTTATTAGCAGGCGACATACATTAATGAAATAATAGATTTTGTGGGAACGTAATATTTGGAAAATATAATTTACTTCCCACTTTCGCAAATTTTTATTCCAGCAAATTATATCGTGCATTTCGATTAGAATGACGATAATCATAGCTTGAGCGTGTTTCCCGGCGACTACAATTATAGCGATTGATAATTATTTGATAATTCAGAATGCCATGCGAAATGTGGGACGATCCTTTCCATCCTTTCTATTTTTGAGAGAAAAATGAGAAGCGCGTTCCGTCCTGATACTTGAGGAAAGTCACGAATAGTTTTCACGTTATGGAAAACCCGAAACCAGTAAGGACTCGAGGTTTCACTTTGCTTTTGTTTACGCTACATTTTCTTCATCTCTTGTTTTCCAGCGGAGGCAGACCAGGAAGAGTAACGAGATCATCGAGCACAAGGAGTACAATCATCATCACGTCGCACAAAGGCACCGGATATCCCTTCGGGTAATTCACGGAAGCTATTAACATACTTTTAAAGCTCGTAAATCGACGCGCCACGAGTCGTGGCTGGCACTTTCAGCGATAAACATTTTGCACGAAACACATATAATAATCTTTATCACCATATTTGTCTCGGAATTGTGTTGGAAATATTTTTTCCTCCTTTTAAAATGTCGCATTCTATATGCATGACGTACATACAAGATAAAATTCTGCAATACGACAAAGATATTTTGCCTTCAAGTATAACTAACGAGAAAAAAAAGATGAAAAGAAGCCTCTCGAAAAATAAGATTTCTGCGTCAGATAAAGTTTCTGCTAATGACATAGCTTGCAACACCACGTGCATAATTATTGACTGCCACTTTATCGTTTGTTCGTAGGTGCTCGAGCAAATAAAAACAGTCATAGAGAACCGGAACCAGCTGGCCTCGACGATCTCGCCGGATACGGCTAGTATAGCGCACGTAAGTTGAGTAAATTAATTAGTCTAGATCCCAAAAGAACAAATGACAATTTTTCAATCTGTGTCCACGAGTTCTTCCGAAACGTGCGCGATTTTCGTCTGATCCACAAACCTTTCACTTAAATAAAAATAATTTTTTGCATGCGCGCATTTGCACTTAATAAATTCTATAGGTCGTTATTAAAATATTTATTATATACTAAATTACAAAATTGATCATCTTATCAATTATTACGATCTTATAATGATTATGCAACGTGATTCGCATGTCCTATTCTTCGTAATTAAATTTCGCAAAATTCAGTAAGTAACATTAAGTTAATTCTTTAACTTTTGCGATGAGTGAAATTTTTTAAAAACATTCGAGGATTCGTGCGTGCGGCCAAAGGAAAGCTGGGCCACTCTTAATACAGAAAGCCAGACAGTGATAGCTCCTCTCCGCTGCGGTTAATTACCGCGCGCGTTTCACCCATTTTTTCCTAATATGTTACATACACGCGGTGCGCATACACAAGTCATACACGTCACGTTTCGCTTTTGCGTTTCAGACTGCCAGCGAGCGGTATCAGCAGGAAACCACCGAGGTGAGATAAAGTGCGCGACGAGCGTTACTTTTTACTCTCGGCGTATCGACGTCAGCGGACTATCTCGGCCACAGTTTCGATCCACGGCGCGGCCGTTCAGTATCGCTCGCCGATAGCGCGGCCAAGACGGTGTAAAGCAAACCGATCGCGGCAGTCGTTGGTGTTTTTTTTCATGCCGCTCTCACGCGTTCCGCGCCGCACGTTCCTCATCTTCGCAATCGTGCTTTATTTTTTTTTTTGTGAGACGATGTAACGGTGGCGATCTGTCGAAATCGTGTGCGCCAGTGTACACAAATGTGATAAGTGCGAAAATGAGCAGCGATGCGGTACGCCCGAAATCCATGCGAAGAATACTCAATAGGGTCCTGCTCGTGTCCTCAATTGTGTCAACCTTGAGGACTAGAATCGGGGTAAGAGGAGAAGGAGGAATCTCCTCGTCTCTTGTCGTTAATGTGAACTTTCTCCGTCCGCTCGAGAAAAAAATAAACGCGATCTCGCCGCCGCACCGAGGTGACAGCAGCCTGTCATCGACTTTCCTTCCTTACGTCACACTCGCGCTCGATCTGTCTCTCGGTTAAAGATATACATACATATTTAAGTCCGTAATCCGCGAACGAGATTTAACATTATTTCGCCGGAAAATTCGCAACGTCGAGACCACTCGGGTTCGAACATTTCGTTTTAGCATATTGCATTGTAGAATTAATCGGGTTTGTTCTTCATTTTTAGAACCGCTTCGCCGTGTTCGAGAGACATGGGGAGAGGAGCGGCGCGGAGGAGAGCCAGCAGGCGAAGGTGAGTGTGCGATAATAAAAAATTGATTTCGTTATGTGCAAAGCGATGTAAGAAATTTAATGGGTCAACAATACGAGCAAAGAGAAGGGTTAGTATAATTTATCTTCAAATAAAGAAATAATAATGTAAACATTTTTCGATTCTATTTAGTTGTCTTTAGCATATAAAGTAATTCAATAGAATGAGATTCAAGTTAAAAGATCATAATTAAGTGAATAAGTTAACAATAAATTAAATAATCTTAATAGATAGAATCGAAACGTTTATATTGCTGTCTTTATTATTTGAAACTACACTATACTTTAATATAACACCTTCTTTTAACTTTTTGTCGACCCTTCAAATTCTTTATATTGAATGCACGATATGAAGAATACATCCTACCAGTTTCGTCACTCGTCGCCGCGTGCTGAAAGAGAAAAGTATATCTTCCTCCTCCGAGATACCACGCTAATCGGATTGCCTTAAATCAACTGGTGAATTTCTGTAACAGGTGGCGAGTGGCGAATCCGATGGAAAGAGAGCGAGAGAGAGGGGCTCATTAAAAAGTCATCTCTCTCTCGCTATTAGATAATCCTTTGTATACGCGGTGCCAACGAATCGCGCATAACGTGGGAATTATCGCAGGAACTATCGCGTTTATTAACTACGAGGTAGTCTGTGTATATCACCGAGCATTATCGTCGTCACCTCGCGTGTGGGTGACAGTGGGCTCGTAACGGGAACCTTCCGAGGTCGTCACACGACCGAAAAAACTGTCCCGGGTACCTTTGTTCCACCTGAAATATCCGGGTTAGTCAACCCTTCCTCACCCCCTCTTTGTTATAAAGTATGTCGTTAAAAAAATAACGCGATAGTCCGACGGTGCACCGTGTATATTTATCGTAATTTTCGGAACGACAAAAATGTAGCCTCTGCGCTGTAATCGTGAAGGGACAAAGATGTGGATGCACCAGCGAGAAACAGGAAGCTCTTTGTGGTCTGCATGCCGCGGATGTGCTGATATTTCCTTCATTGTTCAGCTGAATAACTCGAAGGAAAAACCTATATTGCGTTGAAAATTCTCTTAATACCTTCTGTCACGTACGTTTTGGTATCATTATTTCTTCGAGATAAATTCGATATAGCGATTTGCGCCAATTCTCCGTGGCATTCCCCAAACATTCAGTGCGTCTAATTACAATATCAATAAACATAATAATTTAAAAAACTCACAATAATATAAAAAATGATCGTTATTTTAGGTAATATTAATAACATTAAAATTGTAACAGAATAATTAATATTGGCGCGTTTAATGAATTTAATTTAGATCGTAATGGTTCTGTATCAATATTAGTATATGAATTTATTATTGCTATGCTATTAATATTTAATATCAGTAATAATTAACTATTAATATTCCTATTTTTTAATAACACTGTTAATGATTTATTATTATTTCATTGTTAAGTAATTATTTCCGATGTTTTTTTTCAATGCGGGAAGAAGAAAAGCAGATCCATTTTTATTCATCTTTCGACAAACGATAAATGACAAAACACGATGAACGGAGGTGGAATGGGAGAAGAGTTATTCCGGGGATCTCCGAGTTTGTCACCGCTCCTAAACAAGAGATATTTTTGGATCGTGACACATTTATGGATCTTTCGAGCAAGCTTCTCGCGAAATGTAAGACAATGGAAATCGGTAAGGGGAGAGAAAAACGCGAAGTCGAACACAGGGAATGCGTCCCGTGTCCCTTTTACGGCGTTCTCCCTGTTGTTTCCAACTTCTCTCCCGCGCTACCATTATTTCCGTCTGCTCGGTGATGAATCTCCGTCCGCGGCCTATTATTGCGAGCTTGGTGATGGACGACGCCGCTTTTAAAACAATACCCTCAGCCCGATACGGGCCGAGCCACTCCGCAAAATTATAATTCTTCGTCGCTGACTCAATTTTCAGAGCTATTAAAACATGCGTTCGCATTACATTGCAGCTACGATAGTATTGTCGTCGCTGAAAAGTCGATGAGCTTGAAAGGGAAACTGATTGTAGTGGCCAATTAAATTGTTATCAAAATGTCACTGTTTATGAATCGAGCCAAGCGAACAACAATTTCAAGTCCAAAGTCTTTTCTTTTTTTTTATCGCCCAAGATTTTCGGATAGGACACGAAATGATCATGACGACGTCAAAACGTCGCCGCTTTTCTTTCGACTTTAAAAAGCGTAGGTTTTAATTAAAATCTTAATTACATTTGCTCGAATGGATTTGACGAGTCTGTAATATTTTCTCATATACATTTCTTTCACGTTAGTCCAATGACATTAGAGATACGTGGCATTAGTCACAGGATGCGGGGGAGAGGAAGGGGGCAAACGACATTTCGATAGCGAGTAGAAACGAACAGAAGACTCGTCGTGAGACGGCACGTAATAACGGGGGGCACGATACGAAGTTTACTGTTACTTGGCCCGTGGCCTGGCAGCGGCGCATGGATCAACACGCCAAGCGTTTCAATGCCTCTCGCTCGCTGGCTTGCTTTCATCGCCGGGCCGACAGGCAGATTGAGGGGATACAATAAATTATATCCCTGAAAAAATACCGGCTGCGCAGAATCCATCAATAGCATAAATTTCAGATTTATCAAGCGATCGTTTATCAAGTCGATTCTTCCTTGGCAGATCGTACGAGTTATCTCTATCGTATTGTTTAATTTCCACGAAAATTATTATTTAGCAGACATTAGCAGATTATTGCTCGTAAGAGTGAATTTTAATAGAGAGAGAGAGAGAGACTTAATTTTTATTTTATTCTGATTAAATTGTTAACAATTGACCCTTATATTAATGATAATAATTTTCAGAAAGATCGCATTGATTTTTGAAAGTTTATTGCATCTCTATCGTATTGTTTAATTTCCACGAAAATTATTATTTAGCAGACATTAGCAGATTATTGCTCGTAAGACTGAATTTTAATAGAGAGAGAGACTTAATTTTTATTTTATTCTGATTAAATTGTTAACAATTGATCCTTATATTAATGATAATGATTTTCAGAAAGATCGCATTGATTTTTGAAAGTTTGCATCGTTTGTTTACATTGAATAATAATCACTATTATTTATCATTTAATTGCCACCGTTGGCAATTAAGTAGCTCGGTAAGGAAGTGCGACATCTAAAACATGCATCGGTAAAGCAACTTAGAACAGCGATTATCGTTGTAGCGAGCAACTGGAGATGGCAGCACTTGAACGTTTAGGCGGTTTAGGCAACCGCGAAATGCAACAGGTATCGCAAGAGAGCGCCAGCTCACCTTCGCGATTCGCGGCTAATCGCCATTTTGACGCAATAAAACCTTCTTCAGGACATCGTAAGTTAAACCTTTTTACAAAGTTATCTTGAAAAATTTTTGCAAAAAATCATCTTTCTAAAGAAAAATTTATTTAAGAAAAATCTTGCAATTATCAAAATGAAATAATAGTTTTAAAAAACGTAGAAGAAATACATCACGATTCTTCTGCGATCTATATAATTGATACAAAAGTGAGACAAGTTTAAGAATAATTTTGTTTACTTCTAATCGATTTTTATCATTATCGATCGTGCTCTTTCCACATTCATAATAACGTAATAACTGCAATCTATATTGAATCATTAGATCTTGGATTATATATAATTAATAATATAATTCCTTGATATACCCGTCTCTCTCTCTCTCTCTCTGTTCGTTTAGACATATTTTTTAAAAATAAACATAAGTCTAAACCGACTTTCCAAGGATTACATAAAGCATCGTAATGTTCACGACGATGTCCCGAGTGCACTCGAGCGAGTAAACGCTTGTACAAGCGGACAACTGACCGACCAGTCTTTTAAAATTTTTTTTCTTTATTTCCTGTCATTAATCGATGATCGACGATTGCGCGACGCCGTTCGATCATTCTGATTTTTTTTTTTAGTATTTCTGTAGATTTATTTCCATCAGATGTCTAGAAGGATTCTTGAGTCTCCTAAAATGACGTTTTCGCGACTTTGACTTTTTTCCTGATTCAGGAAAATGTCCTGATTCCAGGAATATGCTATTAAAATATTGTACCGCAACCCCGAGATCTGTATTTTATTTTTGTAATGTTACGATTCGTAATGTTTTTGCGAACACGCGCCATAAAGTGCGCCGTTATCGTGATATAAAAAGTTACCGAACGACTTCCAACGGCATTTCATTATCAATCATTCATATCATTCATGTAAACTTCTTTTTTTTTTCGAGACATGCCTACACAAATTCCCTCACCGAAGTTCATTGACTCGATGTGTGTCAGTACCGATCCTGTTCTCCGAAGAAAGACTCGAAGATAACGAGTAAATAGACGAGACACGTGTCTTTAAAAATTTTAATATTTTTTAAAATATATCTTTAGATATAAAATGTAAAATATATAAAATTGCAAGAACGTTAAATTTTTCACTTGAAATGAACTCTCTCTTGACAGTTTAGAGGATTATATGTCGCCTTTGCACGAGAAAAGTAATACAAGTCAAAAATAATATGATAGGAGAACGATTTTAAATGAGTAAGAATGATTTTGAACTTTTCCAGATGCATATTATACTAATGACTTTATGCATTTAAATAATAAATGCAACAATTATAATTCCTTATAAATCATGAGCTTTGATATTTGTGCTTTATTTCCATTTTCGATAAAACATAGACGAATTCCGTTTAGCGGAAGTGTGACGCAAATACCTGAGAGCTTTCATTTTTTAATTATGATAATTATTATACGCTATTATACTTTCCCTGATATAACACGTTTTCAAGTTGATAAATTAGAAAAACGCAAAAACTCATATTTTTGACTTGTCGGTCGCAAAACTCATATTTTCTTGTGCAAAGACAAGATATAAAATGATATATTAATATTATATTATCTTTCACATTTTCTTAATAAAATAATTTTAGACAATTTATTATTGACAAGAGCAAAAATAAAAAGCCTTTTTCTCTGTCAGAAGTGAGAGAAATTTAGATATTTGGGTTAACGAAGGCTTAACTAGACGCGATTCTAAATCCTTGTGGCAACGCTCGAATAGTGAAGGGTCGTTAATCGAATGCGATGAATCATTTCGTCCGGGAGATTTGCAGAGATCACCAGTGTTGTTTATCTCGTTTCGCGAATGGAAACGTCGCGAAATTTGTGTTGCGCCATATATGTGCTACCAATTTTTTTTTTTACATCTGCTCCGCCGTTTTATTCATTTAACTTCGGGAATAGCTTTCGGATAATCGACGAGGGATTTATAGAGGTCACACGGCTTCTAACGGCTTGACATTTCGCGAATCCACCAGACTGTCGGCGTAAGCCAGTTTGGTATTTGCCTGGCATTTGTTGCATCGTACGATTTGCCTTCGTCACGGTATGGCCGGCAAGGCCGAGGAATCCTCACAAGTCCTTACGGAGGATTAAGCCGTAGTAGGCATTTAACGCTTCGTATGAAATATTACTTTATCGCGATGATCTAAAGCCTGAAGGGACGTCGTCGAGATTATTATCTTCCAGAAAAATTTATTATCTAGAAAATTAGACACTACAGTAATTTAATATTATCTGTTTTGGAAAAATAATAATTGAACGGGGAAAAGGGATATGAATGAAAGACTTTTTGAATTGTCAGTTTATTAGCTTTCTGTCGCAAAGTAGCGGTAATATTGTACATTGGAAGTAATTTATTCGTCGTATACTGAAGTACATTTTCTGCACATTTTATTAACATGCTTTGATATTACGAAAATTATTTATTGCCATTTAATTTTGCGATGCGTTTATTTTCTTGCTGATCTTTCCCAGCTTCGACAGGAACTCCGGTATCAAGGATCGGATTCAATAAATCCGATTTTGATAAATCTCTCTTTCCCTCCGGTCACGTTCTCCTCTATTCGTTCCATGACGAAAAAATAAAGCGTTATTACCTCGCGAGAGTGCAGTGCTCGATGATCCGTGTTCTCGCGATTGTAAATCGTTGCGCCGCGACAATTGCGAAGCTACGAAAGGCTCTCGTTCCATGTCGAGAAAGGAGCAGATTGTAGGGGAATGGTCGGCGGCGAAAGAAAATAGAATTCGTTTCGCGGAATAGATATCGACTTGCAACATTAATTACGACAAAAGTCGCACGTCGTGTAAAACGATCGGCGCTCCATATCGGTTACTCGGCTGCTAATATTAGCACACCGGAGGGTTTTAAATTTCGTTCGTGCGCAACAAGCGTAATAAACTTTTCTGATACGTGTGATCGATACAAAAATCGACCGGTTTGAACTGTTTAAAAAAAAGAAAGAGTGTGTTAACAAATCGCGAACGTTCGGAAGCCGCCAACACCAATCGATAACTACACGGAGGTTTAATCGAGTTCCGTGATGTTGCGGTACATTATCTCGTTGTGAAATTAAATTTGGGACAAAGCATATAAATCTCAGGAGATAACTCGAGCGCTCCTGAAGTTCCACACTATGCTGGCAGTAATTTTTCAAAGCGAGATCGTTTTACTCTCTCCTGCGCCTGCTGTGTCGGACGGTGTTAGGCGAGAGATGACGAATGGAAGAAGAGATCGGGTAGAGAGCTTTCGTACTCCTGGCTCCGGCCAACAGCTGGCAAGCAGAGAGATGGGTAGCACCGTTAGCGCGCGGCTCGTCCGATTCCTCGTAGATCAGCCTTCTCGATCGTACCTCGCCTCTCTTTATTTCTTGTCAGGAGCCATTAAGTGCTCAGGAACGTACGGGACTTGACATCGTCCGCCGGAGAAATCGCAGTGGCACATAAACCACTTGTGACCCTAAAATTGATCACATTGATTCGCATTGATAGGTTCTTGATTGAACACAGAGCTGATTTTTTCGGAAAATTTTTCGACAAAAACCATCGTTTTGCAGCTTTTTTTAATGCAAGTTAAAATTAAGATAATAGAATTAATAATTTTTTGAAATGTATTTAAAATGGATTTAAATTCTAAAGGGGAATAAGGATTTAATCGAATAATAAAGGAGCTTCTTATAAAATGTATACTGTATTGTAATATGTATGTTATATGTAATGTATATTATGTTGTAACATACAGTGTATCGTTAAAGATGTTACTATTATTTCTAAAACTAAGTAAAATTTAAAAATCAATCCGTAAAATGACCTTAATGACTCTACCTCGAAAAAACAAATCATTTCACTTCATCATATGGTGTCACTTTGACACCAAACACTTAATAGATAAAAATTTCATATTTTGCTTAGTTTTAGAAATAATAGGCTGCAACATCTTTAGTGATACATCCCGTGTAATTGCATTTTCGATTAAAAATAAGAGTTAGATTTTTTATTATACAGAATGGCAATTTCTTTCCATCATAGATTTTTTCCTTTGTTGTATATAAGTTGAGATATCAACTTAACAGATGTATCAAAATAATCTATATAATCGTTTTTCGATATAAAATGCTTTCAAGCTCAATTCTTAAAACAGACATGAATGTGTGTCTCGGGCTTTAATTACCCTCGCATTAATTAAAGAAGTATAGCGTTGTCAATCGCTTTCGTGGCGAAATTCAAAACCATTTGAGCTGAAAACGCTGTAAATCGTGGCGCGTAGCAGATCTTGAGTACGTTCCTGAAGCCTCCACCACTTGGTCTGACCGGCACTTGCCACTTCTACTGCCGTCGACTTCAGCGGGACGAGAAGCCGGGATCCGCTCGACTCGGCTCAGTCAGTATCGCACCGCGACGCGTTTTCCGCGCGCGTGATACGAGCTCGCCGGACTCGGAAATCGTTTCGCGTTATCCGTCCTTGTCTGTCGAGTGAAGGGCTTCTCGTTGCGTAAATCCTGACCGGCCGAAGGTCAGCGGTGTCAGTCGTTCAGCCGGAACCGACGAACGAACCGCTGGAACGAGACCGTCTGCTCTTTCGGTGTGTCGTTTTCTAATCGATAATCTTAGTTAATCGTGAGCTGGGAGAGGAGGAGCAGAGATGTTATTGCCAGAAGGGCGGATGTGTACGCTTTCGTCGAGTCGTTAACGAAGTGAGAAGCGAAAAGTGTCGCCGGGAGAAATTTTTACGTAAATCCGTCACACTCTTGGTATCTTATATCGCATGTAAAGTTAACTAAGCAATTGTACGTTTGTTCACGTTACACCCACAGATAATACCGGTTTTGTCCTATCGCAGCCACTAACTGGAATAATTATGACTCGAGTTCACTCCATATTTGTCCTTTTCCTAAAATGATAAGATAAACGCTAAGTGCAATTTTTCAACATCTGTCCGTCAATTGTACTTTAAATATTAAATTTTACATTAATTTACATTAATTTTACATCTTACATTTCATTCTACATTAAACGAATTGGAATTAACTTGGTATTTGGTACTTGTACATTAGATCGATATCAATTTTTTCTTATAATTCAAATACTCAACATTTAATTACATCGCGCAATTATTCCGCTTGTAACGTTACAATTTCAAACACCCTCGTGAGATTTATTATTACAAGCTGCGGCTAGAATAGATATACGAGCCAACGATCGTCAATAACGATCGGTGAACGGACAAACGAACTCTCGTTGTCGTTACGAGCGAACGATGGAAATTAGCATGTACTCTCGTACTTCCTCTTTTCTCGCATCGCTTAGCGAACGCACTCATCGGAACAAACTCGCGTTCTCTTTTCTTTTTCTCGTGTGGACGACTTCTCGCGTGCTCGATATTCAACGAGATCGATATTCCGATCATAGGGAGTTATTCTCGCGCTTCCTATATCTTAACCGAAGCGATATTTAGGATCTTATCGCGCCGTCTTTTACGGTCAATCGCGTGCAACTATTCTCTTTGTGTCAAAGTCAGTAATCATAAGTCGATCAGTACATTCGATTCGTGTCGTTTGTTATGTCGGAGAAACCTGCGTTGGTTCACTTCGGCAATACATTTGCAAAGATATTAAATTCTGAACGGTGGTAATTAAGATTATTTTAACCGTCTACTTGATTCGTCCTGGCTCGTACTTTTATCTGAGATGTAAGTGGATGGTGTTTAACGGGATATAGACAAATGTATTTAGACAAATATATTTTATTAAATTATTATTGCATATAACGGAAAATTAAACGCCTGACGTTTCAGGATTAATGATTTCATGAAAAATTTCCGACGGGGAAACGATTGGAGAAGTACAAGAAAATTATCTAATCGTCGTATTTACATATATGTAACATAATTATATATTTAAATAATATTTTACATTTTTGCTTTTTTATAATATTGAAGATCGTTTCCTAACTGTAATTTTCGCGATGATCTGCATATCTTCATACTGTTTTTATTCTTGCTACACCACGCCCAACTTGATTTTATTAATTTATATTAAAACAGGGTCTCGGTTTCCTCGGTTTATTTATTTTCCTTTTATTATTTCTTTATTTTGCATTTGAAAGATATATCGTTATTAGCTCCGTTTCGGTTGAGCAATTCCGCAATTTCTTACATTTCTGGGTCGAACCGCAGTATCATAAGTCTTCTTCGTATTCGATAATACGTTTCTCTCTCTTTCGATGTGTTGCCGACTCAAATTGCAATACATGCACGCGCACCGTATGCAAATATAAGATGCAATGTATTTTCTCATCATCTTTCACTCGACGTTCTATTCGATGCAATCTCACGAATGCCACATTTCCAAAGTTTCACACTCCTTTTGATGAGAATGATTTGAATTAAAAAAGACAAATTTGCGTTGAATCTTTCTTAATCTGTTCAATTTTGACGATATATCAGTTTTTCTAAAATTTTCTATACATTTTGGATGTTCAGAGTTAAATGATGTTGCGACGAATAATATAATATAATAAATATATTTGTTAAAAATTAATATATTTGCTAATAATTAATGTATTTTTGACAAATATATATTATTATTTAGAAAACATCCGCGAAAAATATATTAAATATATTAAATAGAAATAAATGAACATCTAGTCAAATTATATATTACAAATTTTAACTTGATATTGACTTAATGTTTTGTATTAAGTTGCAAATATAAATTACGAATTTTATTTGACGTTAAATCACACAAACTCTTTAACGAGAATTCTGTATTTCCCTTTTAAATAATTGTTGCTATTTGACAAGTTTCCTTTCAAGCTATTGTACTATAATTAGTGCGACGTGACTAACTATCAATCGTAGTTATTTCGATTCCCGTTCGTTTTCCCATTCGCGAATAATACCAGTTGTTTAAGTGTACGATTAGATTAGATGGAATTTGCAAAGCTTGGAATCGTACCTTGTTAAGGAAAAAGGTACAAGCACCATCGATATTTTATCGCGTCACGAAGCTGCTCGCGAGTTTGCAATTAAAGGCAAATCGGAATTATTAAATCGAGCTTACAAGTGGTTTAGCCAAGCAAGAGCCGGTGAAAACCTCTTCAAATTCATAACATTTACGATCGTGCAACTACCTGGCGCTGTTATCCACCGTAAATGCAACGCTGTTTAATTGCTGCATTGTTCATTCGTTGTATTAACAATAGCAGTCCGAGAGTTAAACGCCTCGTCCGTAATTTATATAACGAGCAGCGATCGCCAGTATCTCGTTCCGACGATCTGCCATTTACTTTCTTTATACATACGTATCTCATCTCAAGGGTGGTTGCAGATGTAAATGTAACGATGCAATGCTTCCTGTGAAACCTTTGTTCATCGCAGCATTTTTATCGAATTACGCGAATCCTCACACTTTCTTCAAATCAATACCGACATTCGTTGGTATTTTTTTCAATATTAACGATATTAACCACATACGTGAAAAAAATTCGATGTTTCCGTGACAAAATTCTTTACATGTTCGATTTATTTATATTTTCCGATCTTTTTGGAGACGCATTTGACGTTTCAATCATAAACACGCAAATCTCTGTGAATGGGAACACCATATCGAGACTCATCGACATCCGAGATCTTCTTTTTTGAGCTGTCGCACGATAATACAATGTCTCGGATAACTTTCCCACGACATTGTCCCCTCACGGTCCTCCGTGATGTCTCGGTTTCTTCTCTCTGTGTTTAATTTCTCTAAATCACGGATGCGCGTCACACCTTCAATTTCTCGCCGATGATGAAAAGTGTCGGAAAGCTGAAACCTCTCGAATTCGCTTTCCATATTCTCTTGCTCTTTCCCTCGGTTTTGAATTATAATGGGCTCACACAGAATGCCATCGAACAAATCTAATCTTTTTCCTTTTTTTTTTTCTCCTCGTTATTGCTATCTCCGGTATGCACGGCGAATACGCATACTGGACCCGTCGCAAAAGTACGGGAAATTCTGGCGGAATGTAAATCACTCTGCGGTGATGTTTCGTGTCGCTATCGCGGCCGCGCGATCTGCGAGAGTCAGTCACTTTCTTCCTGCGGATGCGTCTCGCGTGAAATGGCCCGTTGTTTATGCGCCGGAAAGGCTAACAAACCGACCGGACCGCGTGTAAATTAGGAACCCGTCGGCCGGTCGGCCGGTTAATTCTAAAATGCAAGATTTTACTGCGCTCCAACAATTCTACTCGCGATCTGATCTGCGAGAAGTTTTAAGTTTGATGCAATTTGGAGTAACACACTCGATATATATTTCGATATGCAGTTCTACAAAGAATTGCGTACAGTATTCTTAATTTATATACAGTACTTCCTCTCGTTTAGTAAAATACCATGTAGCATTATATGACTTTAATTGTACGATATATTTATTTGTACGAGATTCTCGAAAAAGGATTCGTATCTTTATGAGAGATACAAAGAGAAATATCTTTCAGATGTTTATCTCCTATCGACAATATTGATAATATTTATATCTAGTCGTTTAATTTATTTTTTTTTGATTGGCACCTTAGATTGCACTTAAATTTTTCAAGATTATATCATTTAAAGATTAAAAAAAGTATTGTGCACACTGCAGAATAATCTTCAATTAGGTATATAGTTGTGCATTTTTAGAAAGTAATACGCGAACTATATTTCTCGAGTATTCGAGTGTATAGTATGTGTGAATGACGTCGTTTTAATTGATATGATTCGGCGAACGTGATTTAGCCTGCATTTATACGGCACATCAAAGGTATATGCCGTGATACTTTCTCAGGAAGGAACTGATTTTTTTAATAAAGATATCATGTGTATGATTCTTTAATAGAGATACATGTATATGATTTCAATTGTTTTAACTATTGTTGCTTCAATTATTTTTCAATATTTAAGTATCGAAGAATTATAGACTTTAACTTATATAAATATATTAATTTTTTATTAGCTATAATGTAAAAACTTTGAAAGACAGGTTTGTGAAATTGATGGGAGTTATAAACCAAAGTTTTTGGAATATAATTTTATTTTTTAATAATATTTAATTTCAGTAATCTTGATAATAATTAATTAAAATAATTTTATCGCATTTATTGAGATAACGCACACATAGATTCAATTTAATTTGATAAAAATAATTTTATCGAAACAATCACCTCGATACGTTCTAAAGATAAGTTAATAAGACATTTCTCTTGATTTGAAAAAGGCAATTTATTCTGCAGTGTTCAATCGACATCTCTAAGCAAAAGAAACATAAGGATACAAAAAACAGGTGAACCGTTAGGTTTATTAATGTCACCTTAATCCTGATCGTAGTGCAATGATGGCGAAATCCGCCGTGAGAACTAGGTGGACCTCAAACCGTATTCGCATGTCACTTTACGAGTTCTCTTTCTTTTGAGAAACGAGTTTCTCGGGACGTGCTAGAAGCGTGACCGCGGCTGCAGTGTGGAAAAAGGAGAAGAAAATGCTCGTATGGCGCAAGGATGTAATCACCGTTTTGTTGTGCACATAGAAGTTGTAATTATTATACTTCCGGACGCCTTACATTAACAAAACCCACCTTCGACAAAGCGGTGCGAACCTCAGTAATTTAATAACATTTTTCTTTAATACTGCGTAACACAGTTTTCTTTAAACCGTATATTTACAGAATTAAAGAGAACATAGCAGAGGGACTGTGACCATTAATTTTTTTAATTTACGTTTGATTTTATTATTCGTAGCTGATGCTGATAATAATTGTGCTAATAATTGTGACGATCTTACTTATCGCAATTATAAGCGTCGAAATAATAGAGGAGAAATTATGAAAACAACTATTGCAACTTTCATTCGCGCTTTTAAGCGTGGCTGCTGCATGCAGCTTAGATTCCTCGCGGAGGTTCAATTTAAAATCCAGGTTTCTGTCCACATCTAACGCGCGTTTGTTTCGTGACCTTTCAAGCGCAATTGACTCGCATAGCTGTATTCCCGTCTCTATTTTATTCCCGTTTCCCCTCGTCTCTTCGATTCAGTTGGCTTTTACAATGCCGCGGAAATGCGAGCGCGGCTTTCGCGCGTGGCGTGCCAGATTTCCAACATCCTCCTCTCTTGTGACGCAAAATCGCGCACACATGTCGCTGTTTCGCGCAAAATAAATTTCACGTGGAACAGAAGAGTGAGAAAGAAAATTTACAAAAATTGAGCTGAAAAAATCGCCCGATGCTTATCCTTGTGCGATCGCACTACGATTTTTCGTTTCGCCGATCGACTCGCGCGGAAGCGCGGCAGGTGGCTGGTAGCGATTCCTTGTAGCATTTTATTTTACCTGTCCAAATAAATAATATCCGAATGATATCTCGTCGCACCTCGACTGCGACTTTCACGCGGTCGTTGTTAAAAGAGGAATCCAGTATCACAATCACGATGAGATCTCTCGCGATCTCCGACTCGTGTGGCGCGCAATTATTTCTAACGATGCAAACTACGAAAGAGAGAGAGAGAGAGAATATTTCTCTGAGATGTTAATATATTTTATCACGTTTCTACAACTAATATATTTTTGCGGAGCGATTAATAATGCATTTTATTCCGAGGCGTGGCTCCGCATCCGTCAGGTGCATTCGCGATTGCAAGGCACTGCTGCGTCCGTAAATTACAACCGCGATTGCACGGAGAAACCGACTTGGAAGTGGAGGTCTCGATCAAGTCGGCGAACGAGAGAAAAAGTTGCGGAGTCGGAGCGTGAAGCAGCGTCTTCATTTGATCTTTTAATCACCGAAACCGTCTTCGAACGTAAAAGTTAATTTCTTCGCAGAACCCGCAAGTGTCCGAGAACATTTTTAAGGATTTTGGGTTTCTTCGAAAACTGCTACTTTTTCTAAAAAAAAAAACCGTGTTAGCGAAATATTTTCTTAATGTCTCTCGGCTGTCATGAAAGTCGACTTGAAATATGGAACATTTTCCTTGAAATGTTTAAGTGCGAACAAATGACGCACATTTTAACAAAGCGAAGTTATTCGAGCGTCTTAGACTGATTTTTTTGTGAAACGCGATCAAGATTATATATGACCGACTTACGGTGGCTCGTGCTAGAATATAATAATCTCAAAGATCGCGGTTTCTTTTAACGCTTCCAACAATGAAACGACCAAGCACTGTCTATCCGGTCGGCTAACGCAAAATCGAAAACGAAAACGTTCCCCTTTTGCGCCTGAAGGATTAACAAATGCTGGAATTACGCAATTGCCGTAATTATCGGTTGCGACAACGTAAAAGGTTCTGCCTTGTTTAGCCCGTTTCCTCGGAGTTATCGACTCTACTTTCTCTCCACTGCGTAAAAAAATTATTGTATTCCGCAATATCCGTTAGTTATGACACGTGCAAGCGCGCTGCTTATGTGTATCTCCGCGTAGAGCGTAAATTGCTTATATTGATGGATAGATACGATCAAGTTTACGGAATATCTCAGCGCGAACAGCCGAGATCCACGCACGAATCTATGATACATATACCTGCTCATCGTGTATCTTATAATTACGATCCGAGATGTCAGATTGTTCAGATTAATTTAGCGTCATCGATCCGTGAAATTACTGGATTAAGTCGGATTCCTTTGTACATCAAAATTTCACATTTCATGGGCAAACGCACATTATTTTCATGCCGTTTTGCACTTCAGAATCTCATTCCTTATTATTATTTGCAAGAGGATAACGCGATCATCTTGTTTGTATAATGAACGATCGTGTCGGTTTCGAAAGAACGATTTAACTTGTAGGAAATAACGAGCCGTAGAAGCGAGTTTTAATTAATGAGAGCACAATGAATTCCAATCGCAGGACCGCTCAGAGTGAAACCCGACGAGTTACGTCGAGGTCGAGGCGATATTTTCCGATTCCTCATTGTGTGTCACGTAGCGCGATGTTATAACAAATGTGACACGCACTGCGCGACGTTTAGCGATTGCGAGAGAGGAATCATCGGTGTTGTGAAAATAACGTGGGCGATTTACGTGGGTCGATTCCTCGATCCGAAACAGCCGTCTCCTGGTACGAGCCTCTCGACCGGCGAGGAATGGAGAAATCGAAATTCGAGTTTTTCTCAAGGCACTCGCTTTCTCGTTGCAAAATCGAAATTTGTTAGAACGAGAAAAGAAAGAAAGAACCGCGACGTACTTGAAGAAGCGATCGATCTAATCGCTTACGCGAATCGGAAGGCGTGTCTTGAAAGTAATTAGCGATACTCTAACGTTTCGATAGCTGAAAAAATAGAGAGAAGGAAGAACTATTTATAGAATTTTCGAGGTCAGCGTGACGAAGTGCGCGAGTTCGTCGAGATCGACGTACGATTTAGATTACGACCACGAAGATGGAAAGACGATAGCGCGAGAGAGATGGGAGCGTGGGAAGCGATCGGGATCGCGGTAGATCCTTATAGGTCGGGGAAACGAGGACAGGAGGTGCTGTGGTTATCTTTACTCGTGTGAAAGGGTGCGCACTAATTGCGAAAACCAGGTAGCCCGGCGGTTTGGTATTCGTTAGCGCGAGAGGCCTTAATTGTCCGCTCGAATCAACCCGGTGTGCTCGGTGCTCGGCGGTAGAAAATCACATTGACGCTCAAATAGAAAACCTAATTGAGATAGCGAGTAAATCTCTGCCACATAGATTCAGGGAGCCGGCGGCGTGACGTTTGTACATTTCGCCGAAGACACGCGTGGAAAATTGGATTCTTACGCGTCCGCGCGGAAAGTTAATCGAGATGACGAATGAAGTCGTAGCAGCTGCGAATTCGGTGTGAATCCGTGGGAATTGGGAAGCACACAACGGTACGATCCCGTTGGATTCTTTTCAGGACGAAGCGTGGAAAGTCTTACCGAATGCAGAATTAATCGAATTAGGCACGAGTTGATCGCGCGGAAAACTCCATCGAAATTCTAATCAAAAACGTGAACTCGTATGAATTCAAAGTGAGTCTATTCTTATAATTAAAAATCATCTATTACTGACACGCGTAAAGAATTCAGTCGTCGCGTGATGAAACGATTAATTGAAACTAATCGTAAATTATAATGAAAGATATGAGGTATAAATTAACGATGATCAGGAAAATGTCGCGACGTCGTGCGTGGAAAATATAATCGCCCGAATGGGAAACTTGCTAATTAATCTAATCAATCGCTATTCAATCTCGTGGAAAATTTTAATCACGCTCAATTGAAAATTAATTGTTATGAAAAATGTTATTGGAAAGTGGGAAGTACGAGCTCGACGTAAATAAATTAAGACAGAAAACCGTCGTGGCGACACGAGAGAATTTTTAATTGACACGACGTAAGTTTACGGCGATTAAGAAACCGTGACGTTACCCGGTATTGATGAAACGCGCGTGCTTCCGCAACCGGAAGCCACGTATGAATCGCAGGACGGAGAACCAAGCAAGTGCGGCTACGTGAAGAGGACCACCGCGATTCGGTTACACGCCTTGTCATCGCTGTCATCATGGTGGTGTCACATCGCGAGTCCAGCATTTCATCGAACATACGGGCGATAATCGAGCAGCTGAACCTGAACCCGGTGGAGAGGCGACGGCTGATCGACAAGACCAGGCAGAGCGACAACCAGCGATGCAAGAGCTTCCCGGACGGGATAGTTGTGGAGTCGCAAGCGCCAAAGATCAGCATCGGCGTTTACGGTTGCAAGAATCGGAGCGCCGAGTACGACATACCGAGCCCGATCGGCAAGACCGTGATCGCGGCGCGTAAGATCGAGATCGAGCGGTCGAGATCGAAGGCGGAAACGCGACAGAGATTCTCCACGCAGAAGAAGGAAGCGCATACCGCGTGCCAGGTGAAGAAAGAAGCGCCTGCTGCGCCGGTGAAGAGAAAATCGCGAGCGGAACATGCGAACGAGGTAAAACCGATGGTATCGATCGCGATCGTGCGATAGGATTTGCTTACTGGGTTACTCGTTGCCTCGAGAGATAATCGAGAGATAATTTATTGCCAATCTTGGCATTTATTCTAAATTTAATATTCACAAGGAAGAGAGAGGCAGTAATCTATTCGTTTACTTATTTATGAAGTACTTAAATCGATGATATATTGATAGATAAACTACCTCGTACATAACTATATTTATATCTCTATATTCATATCTTCTCTATATTTAAAATATATTAATCAGTAATTTGTGTAGCTGAAATGTGATGTTAGTCACAGTTTCTATTAATATTATATCGCATCACAGGATTTTAATCAAACAAGTCAATATTATAATGTAGACACGTTCTATTAGGTTGATCCATAAATTTGTGCGGATTTTTATCTAGTTGACACATTTTAATGTAATTATTAAAAATTAATTAATTATCATTAATATATATAATAAAAAAATATATTAAAATGCCTTTCAATTTTGTTGAAAAATTCGCACGAACTTGATCAATCTAATAGACTTTAGTGGCGAAGTATTTCGGTATTTTAAACATAACGAAATATCCCATTAATGGAATTCTCGCACGAGAATAAATTGATCGATCGCACGAAAACGTGGATAATACAGTCCTTAACTCGATCTGTGTGGAAACTCAAGGGCAAGTTTGAGTGCCAACCGATAGTGTCGATCGGATGCTACACTAAGGATACCTCCTTTACCAAGGATACATCCCTTAACAAGGATGAGAGCCGAGTGAGGTCGATGATGATGCCGGTACCGAAGAAGATTCCACCGAAAGGTCAACGGGCGGCGATCAGAGGAGAACACGTTGCTCGAATTGACGTCGGCACGATCGAGGTAATCGATCGTATGATAAATAGGGATCCCGCGATAAGCGCGGTCACGTTTCAGCGTAATTATTACGCGACTAATAAACGAATAATCATGTAATCGGTCTGTGTAATCGACTCTGTAAGGACAAGGTTGCGGACGCACCGGCGGTGTCGATCAGACCATTGTACAAGATCGAGGATCGTCTCAGATCGAGGCAACCAGATACGGCGAGCGTGAGGATCCACCGAACTGCGAGGGAACCAATGATCGTGAGGGAACAGCCTCACGTCCTCGAGGACATGATCGAGGTAACCGATCGGAAGCGACTACCTCCTTAAATCTTGTCCTGAATGTTAGGTCCGTGAAAATTAATTGAATTTATTTGCCGAGCTAATCGATTTACATTTTTTTAGTGAACTGAGATTTGTGATGATTTTTCGAAATGTCACCGAGAAGTAAGATTTTTGTTAGATTTTAATATCTGAGAACGACTGTGAAGAGTCTACATTTTACATTGGATTGATCACTGGTTCGTACAGATTTTTAAACAAAATTGAAATGCATTTCGTCAATTTTTAATTATTAATTTATTTTTAATTATTAATATACATATATTAATAATTATTAATTAATTTTTAATAATTGTACTTAAATGCCAACTAGACAAAAATCCGCACAAACTTATGGACTAATCTGATATTTTTATAATTTATTATAATTTATAATTTATTATGTGAAAATTTAAAATATTATACAGCTGATTTGCATAGTCTCTGAAAGGATTGTGTCATAAATTATTCTCAGGATGTTCATCGAGCTTCGTGCACGACGTACAAATGACTTTAACGGATCGAGAATTGACCACGTTCTTTCGCTGCTCATTCGAGCCTTATTATCATCTCTCGTGCTTACACCCACGTGATGATCGACGGATTGCGTGAACCGCACGATCGTCGGTGCAATTACGCATCAGTTAAAGAGAAAAACGATCCAAGCTCATCCGTATCATCCTTTCTCCTCTCCTTCGTCGTTCTCCTCTTTCCCGCATGTATAACACGATAGTTCTCCTTCTCTTTTGGAAAATGACTTCAGCACCGAAAGCAGGCGGCGACGCACCTGCGACCGGTTTCCGAAGCTGATCGCGGTTAAGTGGCCACGTACTCGACGACTTGGCTCGCACGGTGGTCAATACCGTTAGAGACCAACCAGGCGACGTGCTCGCTCTGTCTGTTGCTCCGTCAAGAATTATCGGCGCCGGTAACGGCGCCGAGAATCACGTTATGTCGCATGGAATCTCTTTATGTTTAAGGAAGATCGATTAGCAAATTGAAAATAATCTGGTTCGCATTTGTGGACCAATAGGCTCAGGTCAATCAGTGATCTATTTTCATGAAGCATGTTTGAAGACATTTCTGGCACACGCGTTTCTTCAAGTGCTTTTTATATTAATTTTATTGATAATAAACGGAGTAATGTTTGGTATAATTTGTAAAGTGCATTTTTTCGGAGCAAGTGGTCAGGACTACTAGTGTATCGTTAATTTTAATTAATTGGCATTAGCTTAGACGAGGAATTCAAATGAAAATGTAGATTATTGATACAAATTAATCTAGAAACATATCTAGAAAAAGATATTAAAAAACAAATGTGTTTTAAAAATGTAATTAATTTTAATATCGATCCTAGTATCTTTTTAAATTAATTTTATTGGTAATTACAAGGAAATACTCTCTCCGCAATTTGTAACGCATATTTTCTGAGCAGAGACTCCAGGAAAATTGTTTATTATTAATTTTAATCGATTGATATTAGTTTAGATTAAAAATAGAACGAAACCCACGAAAATTTAAATTTTTTTACGAACTTTGTTCTTTACTTGTTCATATTTTTTTTAAAATGAACTTTCGACAATCAGAACAAGAAATTGCGAAATGAGATTCGTTGGCAGTGCGTGACATAAGCTCAATCAGAGCCGAATTAAATAATAAAAGTGATTTTGGTTTTTTTATATAGATTACGAGATCAACAAAGGACACGCTTGACCGAGTTGTTTCGGTGGCGAAGGAAGATTTACGTAAGTCCTACAAAATGTATTCATAATTTTATTGCAACACCAAATTGCAACGCCAAATCATTCAGATAATCACGATTTATCTGTCTGTTACACTATCTATCTACAAGCTTGTACAAGAAAATATAAGAGAATGTTAAACAGACGTAGAAAAATATGAGAGAAAGTTGGCTAAAAAATATTTTACGCGAATGATATCGTTGAACTCAAATTTGTAATGATCTAATCGCTGTGTGTGTTTAAAGTAATATGAAATGATTTATAATCATTTTTATTATAGATTTCTTTTTTTACATAACTTTAAAATACGTACAATTGTTATTATATTAACGATAATGTCTATATTACGTTTCGTAAATTTCGTATTATATTATCATACTTTGCGCAATGATAACAAATGCATTATTTCACTCAACAGCGCAGTTAGAAAGCGCGAGCCTGAATCACACGGCGGCGCATCACCGGATTTCCGTGCGTCCGAAGAACCGGCGCCCACCACGTCGCACGACATCAACGACGACACCATCCAACGGTGCTGCGCCCAGCTCGCCATCGATACCGCCGACCATCGCCGAAGATACTCTGGATAGTTTGGAGCAACAGGAGCAGCAGCAGCAACAACCCCAATCAACTAGCAACGCGTCGTCTCCGACGGAACCGCCCAGAGCTATCGGCGTGACCAGGAAGTCATCGAGTCGACTGTCTCGCAACTCCGACATCTTTGAGGAGTTGGAATCGAAACTGCCGCGGAAACCAAGTGCGACATCGTTGTCACCAGATAGTCTGGATGCTACGACAGCGTCGCGAAGCAGTGCCGAGATGACCACTGCCGAAGAAGCGGCGGAAGTCAGATGGATGCCGGTTGCCAGAAGGCCGTCCAACCGGATATCCAAAGGCTCCGACGTGTTCGAAGAATTGGAAGCGAAGTTACCACGTAGAAGATCTTCGTCGAACCGGTTATCCAAGTCGCCTGATAGCTTGGATTCGTCTCCCGGCTATTGGTTCTCCAAATCCACCGAGGAAGGCTTTGACAAGCTAATAGAGTACGAAGAGACCGCGAAACCGGTGGCTTCGGTCAGAAGGCAGTTGCTGAATCCCATCTCAAAGTCCACTGATCGCGTGTCCAAATCATCAGACAGTTTAGAAGCAATCGAGCCGCTAGCTAGCGACGATTCAATGGAGCGACGACGAAGTAGCTTTGACTTCCGAGCGCGTAGAAGTTCAAAAGCGATGTCCAAGTCGTCGGAGAACTTTGACGCGCTCGAGCAGAGCAACTACATCGGTGAGGAGATCGGCCAAGAGTTGCAGAAGAGAAGCAGCATTTCCGATATTAATTTATCGCGTGGAAGAAAGTTGTCAAAGAGCATCTCCAAGTCTTCTGAAAGCTTCGAGAGAATCGATATGAGCGACATAAAAGATGATGTTGAAGCGGAAGTGATATTGGATGATGACGCACCGAAGATGGGTGGTAGACGATCAAGCAAGAGAATGTCCTCGGAGAGCTCGGATAATTTGGACATGGAAGACAGGTTGGAGAACAGAAGGGTCAGAAGAACGCCTAAAAGAATACCGAGTACCAGTATAGTAGACGTAGTGGGAGATGACCACGAGGGAGAGAAGCGACCGACTCCTACCAGAAAGCCGTCGAGGCTCCAGAAATCCTCTGAAAGCTCAGAGCTGGGTAGCACAGACACTCTGGATTCGGAGAGGAGAAACAAGTCGTCGGAAAGCACCGAGACACTGGATAGTCTGGAGAAAGACTTGGAGCAGGATAGGAAAGAAGAAGAAATCACGGACAGCGTAATAGATAGGCGTGAAAAAAATGTAAGGAAAGACAGAAAAACAATATAAATTAAGAAAACATCTTTTTATTTTTCTTTTTATCTCGGAGAAGAAATTACGCCAGTAAAATGAATAAATTTGCTTGTATTTTTTTTATTAGGATTCAAGATAATAACAAAATTTGCTATTAGTGTTAGAAAGAACTATGTGTAAGTTAAATAACTTTGCTAGCTGCATTTTCAAGTATTTTTCCAATTGTTTTTTCGATAACGAAATTAATCTCTAAAAATATTTCAGGATTCTTGGTCCAGTAGAAACGTACTGGCGATCGATTCCGATCAGACGTCGATGGGAGATGACACTGAAGACTCCAAGTCGCTTATTTCTGCCGACAATAAGTATTACTGGCGCCAGTCTTCTGAACCAGTATCTAAAGAGAACTTAGGTATCCAACAATTATTGGCCATCACAATAATGACCAGGGTGGCTGATAACGGAAATAATCAACGCGGCTCTGTCATCTATCCAAAGAAGAAACAAATGAGCACGTCGCAGCCGACGTCGCCGGTGGCCAAGCAAGAGGACACGAAGATGCTTTTCGACAATCTACTAGTGAGCAATAAAAATGATGAAGATCTGCAAAACATGCTCAATGGAAACATATCGGAGGTGTCCACCGACACTAAGAGTTTCAAAGAGAAACTGATCATGTTTGAGAAACTTGGGAAATGAACACGCCGCGATGGAATCATTCTTTCGCGATTCTTCGTTTTGATTAGCGGAACATCGCTTCATTAGCAACCGATGTTCAAAGGAAAAGAAGACACGGAAAAATGAATAAATATGAAGAAAATAAATATAAGGGAAAAGATAAACGATCTCGCTTGCTAAATAATAAATATGCATGTTATAGACTAGTGTTCTCGCTGTTGAAATTATTTGAATCACAAATGGAGTAAAAAAACAAAGGAAATCGAGGATTATATTGCAGAGTTATTTTTCACAATTTTGGATTATTACAGCAGAGCTGTAGAAATAATTAATTAGAAATAATGAAAAATCAATTCAACGAGTATTATACGCGTAATTATACGAAAAATAGTAAATCGGAAAATATTATTTTATATAAATATCTGGAAAAGATCAGAGTTTTTGAAATACCAAAATGAACGTTGGTAATAAGATTATTTCTAAATTATTTGCATATTTGTATATTAATTAATCAAAAAATAATCACAACAGCGTGATATCTTTAATTTTTAAAATCGAAAAAAGCTTTCAATTGATTTCATATTGATAATTGCCGATTGTCATTTATTGGAGAAATCAGGTCTATCCGCAATGGCATTTTTCAACTCTCGCGTTCGTGTTTTTTTTTTACACGACTAAAAACACTTGAGATTATACCTGATCGCGCATGATGCTCATCACTATGGAAATGCATTCGTGAATGCGTCTACATTCTCGTAGGGAGCTTTATTTCACTCGCAGATAATTGTACAGTAGTTTAGCAAAGATGTGATCCTTTTGGCATGATGCATTTATATATACCGTGTATTATCCCATATCGTGTAAATACGAAAAGAAAATTGTGCGTTATCACTTTAATGATTCTGAAGAAAAAAAATATATATATATACAAATATGTGTTTGTCACACACACCATAGTATTAACATTAATAAATGTAGAAGAGACAAGAAGCTGTTTAAGCAGTACGATGGTCTAAGAAATGTTACGTGTGCAATTGTATATTTTCGATACTCTCGAAAAATTGTTTATTCTATACAAAAAATGTATTAATCTCCCACACAAATTGCCCATAGGCTGCCTACACGTGTAATTCGAATTACACTAAAATGGACCTACAATTCCTCGTCGATGAAAATGTCTAAGTGATATTAATACTTTGTCTCGATTTAATTAAATAAACTTATAGGAGATTGTTAAAAGGAGAGTAAAATTATGAATAAGAGGAAAATTATGAAATTGTCGATAGTCGGCGATAGCATGCGATTACCCCTGTTCTTCTTGCTGACCTAGGAGGCGTAGAAAAGGCTGTATAGAGCATATCATCTTACACTCGTCAAATTTCGCGAGGAAGAAATGGTTTTTGTAGCCTTTCAAGTGCCTTACCGAACTAATCGAGGAACTGAATCGATACACGTCGATTGTAGGAGACGCGAGAACGTTATATCAACTTCTCCCATTTAGTTACTCAAATGATAAACGTACGTTTCGGATTCCGAAAGATGCAAAGATCGTCTCTTAAGTAAATAGAGAAAACTGGATTTAATCACCATGTTACTGTAATATTATGTAATAATATACAGAATAACAAGAGAAAAATCACAGAGAAAACACACAGTCATACATACACGCGCGCATTACACTGAACAGATTTTCTTCCCATTGATGTAAATAAAGCTGCCATCGCAAATCACAGTTTGACAACAGAATTCCTTTCTCTCTTTATTGCATGCACATCCCACAGTATCGCGCCGTAGCGCGTCCTTAAAAAATTACAAAATCACCGACTTAAGTGTAATAATGCGGAACATTAGGACATTGTCTACACATACGTGTGACTAATCGAATACCGAAAAAGGTGCGAACTTTCTTTTCCCTTATCGGTATGAGGTATACACTACAAGTGATACAAAGTATGTTTCATTCAGATTTCAGTCACGGTGTTGTATCTTCATTTTATTCTTAGATTCATTGTAGAAACACTTCGTGTACAAAAGGAGGAATGTAATAGCGAGTTTTTTTTCTCTTAACACGTTGGCAATGAATTCGCGCGTAACAATGGTCTCTCTGCGGTTTCACAAAACGATAAAATTCAAGGTAATTACTCTTCGGACTTTATCACTAGCATCGTTCAATACTATGTAAAGACTCCTTGGATGCAACGGACGAATTATATTGATCGCGACCGTAATCGTTGCAATTTACTATGTAGCGGCACATTTTTAGCATAAACACGAATACCTTTATCATGTCATTCTTGTTTCAAATTACTGAAATTACCATTTAAATGGTACGTATTCATATATCGTGTTAGATTGATCAAGAAACTTTTTCGTCTTTTAACATATTGTGGATCGATGATATGTGAATTGTAATAGTTGGTAAAATACATGGTCGCGTCAACAATTCGCGATTTGTTAAAGAGCGATTAAATTTTTTTGGTCGAACTAACACATGATTAGGCTCTACTGACAACGTATTTCATCCACAATAACAATTTTGTTACCTCTTTGAGTACAGTTTTGATATTAAAATGACAACTGATAGTGTCTCAAGACCTGTGTAAAACTAAACAATTATCAGTAATTAATAAGGTAATGATTGCTAGTTACACTAAAAAAAAAAAGAACTGTAATGGATCCCAAGGACAGATATCCATGAAATAAAGACTACTAGCTATATCACTAATCGCGATTGCGCTGGAAATACTTCCGAGAGATGAATTTTTTATTTCAACGTTATTTCTTATCGATCCCTGCAACTCGATGCTCGTCTCGCAGCCCGCCGAAGGAGCGTAAATGCTTGATATTCACGTTGTACGTGCAACCGCGCTTTTACTTTACTAACAAATTAACGAGTTTATAGTTCGTCATGCCTGTCGGCGGTGTCCGCACTGGGATTACAGAGCGCCGGCGTGGAGATTTCCATGGCGTACTCGCAACGACTCGGCTCTGTTACTGACAAAAGCTTGTTCTCCGTTCCGCATGACAGGGTGACGATCGTGGAACGCGCCGGACCATTCCAGCAAGTGAGACCTCGGTCGTACTTCATCTTGGTGTATTTGGCACCGGCCGGTCCGACCCATTCGTTCCAGTGGCCTAGATTGACACTGCTACCACCAGATTTGGACCTCTGGGTTGCCATGGAATATAGACACAGTTTGTAAACGTACTCCAAGTCCGTGTACTCGAAGCACTCGCCGTCGAGTGACGCAAACACCTCTTCAGGCCCGTAATCACGGTCTATCTTGTCCTCCAGCTGTCTGATCTCCGACTGCAAATCATTGATGGCCTTTTCTGCCTCCTGGAAACGTTCGCGAGCACTGTTAGCTTCATCAATAAGCGCCTGGGTCTCCTCGTCGTACTGAATTTCTGGTTCCGATGGTTCCTTCTCGTGTTCCTCCTCAGGAACGTCCTCTTCCTCTCCGTCAGGAATTTCTCCTTCCTTCTCCTGCTCTAAGTCTTCGGTAGGTTGCTGTTCATCGATTTCTTCCTTATCTGTTGCCGCTTTGAACATTCCTGCAATTACATAATTGACAGTTTACTATTGAAAAAAAGATAAGCAAGTTTAAAAGATAAGAGTGAGTCTCGTTATCTACCTTGTTCCAACATCAAGAAAGGCTTTACATTTGCCCAAGCATTATTGATAAATTCTTCCAGAGAGACTTCCTTCTTATCACCAAGGAAATACAGCGCTTCTTCCTCTGACACTACACCATCCCTGTTCTTGTCGAATGTAACCCTGGTTTGTAGCTCTATTATCGTTACCGTGCCGCTGGAATCCGAGTCCAATATTCTGAAATAATCTTCTGCTTCAACGCCTGAGTCTTCCTCTTCTTCCCCACCGATCTCTTCGGTGGTCGGTTGCTCCGTCTCAGCAGGCTTGTACTTTTCCAACGCCATGCTCTCAAGCTCCTCCGCCTGCTTCTTCAGTATCTCCTTTTCCTTCTTGATCAACTCCGCCTCTGTGTAGTCTGTTCTCAACTTGGCCAAACGTGACTGATGTTCAGTCTTGATGGTCTTACCTCTGGCCACCAATTCCAGGCGCAGCTTGTTGCCATCCCGCGCCAACTGCTCCGCCTTCTGCTGCTCCAAACGAGCCTCCCGACCCAGCTCGTTGCAATTGTTGACGCACTCCACCCTGGACGAGTACTCGTCACTCATGTCGCAGCAGTCGCACACGCCATCGTTCACCCAGGACGACGGTATGTAGGCGGGCTTGTGGCCGGTGTTCTCGCAGTAGAAGAAGCCATTGGTACACGCCGCTGTCCCGGGCTCGTCGCTACCGTCCCCGCAGTCGCAATAGTCGTCGTTGACCCGCGTGAACGGTATCAGCCGGCTGCCGTCCAAACACTCGAAATCACGATCCGGCCGGTACAGCGGGTTCTTCGCCACCGGTATACCACGTATCTGCAGCACCCCCGAGCCGGCTACGTGGCCCGGTGTGTACGTGGCCAGGAGCAGGCTCGCCGACGCCGCGAACACCAGGAGCCGCGACGCCCTGTAACCGTCCATCCTTTTGGCACGTGGGTCAGGAGTCTCGTCGGAGTGTCTCACGTTCTCGGTTCGGGATCACGGATGTGCGGAGGATCGTCCCTTTTGAGGTTCGAGTGCGAACCGTACGACACGACACTCGGCGCCACGCTTCTCCGAAGGTTCGGTTGATAATACGGTTGGCGCTACCGTCTGTTCAATGGCACTGAACGGACGGGTCTGCAAGGCGTACCATACTTACGTTTGTTGGCACTTTCCGCACTTAAAACGTGACACGCGTTAATATACTCGCGTTGGAAGGAACAAGAGAGAGAATGCAAAGTGTAGAAAAAAGGGACGGCACGTATGGTCCGGCAGTAACGAGATCTCGCTCGTTTCGTTGGCCGCAGCCTCGAAAAATCCGAGAAAAGTTATCAGGGTTACATGCCGAGCGAGGAGGTGCCACGAGTCGAACTCCAATTCGAATTTCGCGCTCTTTCTGAGATGCGTACGAAGTGAGCCGCGAATTCTAATATCAGGAGCTGAATTCACGGTATAAAGAGAGCATGATTTAAAGTAGGTGATTGAATTCTGTGCATGGCGCGAATTTTGAAAGATAATTCTTTCATCACATTTTTGTGTCGATTTCGATAAACGTCAAATACACGCTTTGAATCGTCGAAAAATACTATTCCTGAGGCCTTTGCACTTTTTGCTTTACATCAAGCGTTTGTTAATTTATTTTTAACAAAGTTAATGTGCCGAGAGATGCTTTTGTAAAATACAATCGGCCACAATTTGTCTAAATGATAAATAATTACTACATCTAATCTAAACTAAAAGATGTCTCAATGACTGAATTAGTAAGAAAGCACGATCAGTTTTACATTTTTATTAATAAATCAATTGATAATAATTGCAACTAATAACAAAATTAACGTTTACATAAAACTTTGTCAATGACCGAAAAATAATAAGAAAGAAAATGATAAATAAATCAATTACAAGTAAATAAATATAATTATAACTTATAAAGTAATTAATTAAAATTTTATATAACACGAGATATTAAATAAAGTCAGTTGTACCAGTTATTGACAAATCCTGACCGAATAATAACAATTATAATTACAACATCTCATATCTCAATGATCGTGTGCTTAAATAATACTTTAAAGTGGCATATCTTTAACAAAATTTCAAAAGTTTTCTTAAAAATATTAAATACAAATATATTATCAATGCTTCAATTGTTAAGACATGTTCAATCACTGGGACATTTATCTTACGTCTAATAAATTATATATTAATAAAGATTTTATTTTTATCAATATCATATATACATATAATAATATTATATATTTATTTTCATTAATATCATATATGATATTTATATACGTATGTGTTATCTAATAGATAATGAACACAAATTTTAGCATTTATTAGAAGATGATCGGCACGCAAATACAAGAATTCGAGGAAGCGGAACGCCGGGTTGGTATCAGGAGTACATATCTGACAGGAGATAAAGTGAGCTGAAGTAAGCTGCAAATTTCAAAAGCGCGCTCACGCGGAGGGGTGCAGCACCGAAGGTGCAGCGCGGAACAGAAGAGGAGTTAAAAATCGCGGAAACTCCCGGCAACCGCGATCTCTTCGCCAGTGACACGTTCGTCTCGAGATTCAAAACGGAATCCTGTCTTTTTCTCACGCGTTCGTTTCTCGTTTTAGGTGCGAGAAGCGTCGACACAGCGAGGCGCCGTTGAGACGCGCCGCTACTATCCGTTCCGAGAACATCGGGCGAGCTCAAAAGTGCCTTCTCATGGAGTACGACGCGCTATTGCTCCCCGAAGTGATTTAGGGATACCAGGTGAGACCCGAGATCGCCGATGTCGATGCGCGGCATCGTGAGAGCTTCGCTTAGCGCTCAACATGACTGCCTCTTCCCCTTTCAGCCAGAAGCTGCGTCGAGAAAGAGATCTAGAGAGGGAGGGGGGTTTGGGGGATCATTCGTCATCGCTCGTAACGCGCAAAAGGCCGAGATTTTATCTCTAGGAAATCGTCAGGCGTTACGTCGAAATCGACGGACTTCCGCTCTGCCATTATGCGCGGACGAGTCACCTGCCGTGCTCCGCGCATCATGGCGACGCTCAGCTGGTAGTGACTCGGCTGCTGCTGCTGCTCACGACTAGCGGTGAGGGGTATGTGACGGCTGCGCTTGGACGAGTACTGCGACGGCATCGTTACATCTCGATCGCGTTGGCCGAGCGTCGCCCGTGCTGCTCTTGCGACCAGTCGACGGCGGATGTTGTCGCGCGGTCCAAGTGAAATGGCAACGAGCACGGTCGAACGTGCGTCGAACGTCGCTGTCGCGCTGCCGCCGTCGCTGCGCCCGCACGGGATCCTGTAATTGCTCGCGTGGAACGGGAAAGCGGGATCACGATCGGGGTAGACACGCGGATGCGACGCGCGAGCGACCTGCAAAGCTGACAGCTCGCTGCTAGTGAGAGAGAGAAAGAAAGAGAGAGCGGGAGACAGAGAGAGAATCATGGGCAATTGTTTAAAGCGCGCCGCTGGCAACCAACAGGACAATACCACCCTCCTGAGCAACAATCCTGAGCCCAACGTGTCGACAAGCGGATCCTCGCAGGAGGGTCTCGGACCGCCGATTCCCTACAACGTAATTCACGTACATCGCCATTGTCTATCTTATCATTGTTGTTGTCGTGTTATTAGCTTATCGCCTGAAATCACATTTCAATCTTCTCTAACCTGTCTGAGCTCTCCTTTTTCCGTCATTTCTTGTGCATTTCAATTTGTATAGATTTAATTTTGTAACTAAATGCAACTCGAAAGACTTCCTGTGAAAAGATTTCTTATGATGTTTCTCAGCAAACGCCAACGGTAATGTTACAACAATATTAATACTTCCCACTCGACAATGTAACTGTAATGTGACACATGCACATAATAGTTATTGTTAGGACATTATAATATTGATGTGATGTTACTGTTAGTTGGTGTTTGCTGAGTTTAACATTGATTTGATTAATCGTTGATTTTGATTAATGTTGGAGTAAAGCTAAAGAGAATGCACGGTAATTGATCTCGGAAACACTCGCTTGTCAATTTTTATTATAATCATGGCATCTCAACAAAATATAAAGTTCTGAAACAGACGTACATATTTTTGTACTTTTTTTGCAAGCTCCAAGGATCTGCAACTGATATGGTAAATAGCGTGATTGAGTACTAATTGATTTTTCAATGTTCCACAGCAAGCGGCTTATTATCCGTCGATCGCTACCAGAGAACGTCACTTGCAGTCCACCAATTTGAACATTGGCCGTGGGATCGGAGTCAATCTGGTTCAGAGCACCGGCTCAGCCGGGTTAAGCGAAGAGGAGCAACAAGTGAGGATTGCGAAGCGCATAGGACTGATACAGCACTTGCCGATGCGAGAGTACGACGGTGCTAAGAAGGGCGAGTGCGTGATATGCATGATGGAGCTGCTGGTGGGCGAGGAAGTGCGCTATCTACCTTGCATGCATACCTACCATGCAATCTGCATCGACGACTGGTTGCTGCGCTCGTTGACTTGTCCGTCGTGTATGGAACCGGTGGACGCGGCGCTAATCAGCTCATATCATCCGACTACTTAATACCAGAGTTACAGCAGTTTCATCGATTTAGCCGAATGGCGAATCGGAATTAAATTACCAGGCTAAACATGAAGCGCAACTGAAGAGAGAGCGAGAGAAAGTCGTTGCTTTTGCTATAGAGCGTATAAAGGCTTCTGGGTAGTAGAGAGATCGCGTGTTAATGGTCCGATTGTATTTCACCGTTATACACGTGCGCGCGCGTGTTTAATATAATAATCTCTATCACAAAGAACACACTCTCCCTGTTAAATCCGCAAGTTTTTTTTTTTAATTATTTTCTGCAAGATGAATTGGAGAATTGATTTTAATTAAACCCGAATACCCTAAGTATCACGGCCCCGAAATTCCTTTTCCGTAGTGAGTTTTAATTGTACATTGATTTCTCCCGTAGAAAATGAGGAGGCAACTCGATGTAAGAGTGCAATAAAGCGTTGAGTAAGCCTCATGTGCACCAAGATAGGTATATAATCGAAACAATAAGTATATATACATATATATGCGTAGTAACGAAATAATAAGTGCGATACGTGCGGAAATTATGTCCTTTGTATTTTTCGTGCGGCTTGGTCTAACACATTTTCGTACACGTTTTTTGCGCGAATGATTGACGAGCCACAACGCGAATTGTTGCATAATCGTTTTAATCACCTCCTTGAGTCATCGGGATATAACGTACCTATTCTCGGGTAAAATAAATTAGTCGATAATTTTAAGCTTAGAATTTCTTTCTCGGATGAAAATCCACTCGTGCGTAGACACAGACTGGTGATTTTTCTAAAACGTGTCTAAACCTGTCAGGATTACGTGGATGACAGTCTGCTATATTTTTCGTGACGAAAGAAAGAAAGACTGTCTCTAACGATATTCGCAACGTTTTAATTTTCTTGATGCCTCGCGCATGTATCGTTACGTAAATCGCTTAAGCCGCTTCTACCGCGACAAACATTGAACATTTTTCATTTAGATAACGTGTACAGAGACAGAATGCTTCATTGTATGCTACGGACGATTAGCGATTTATTATATCGATAGTGCGGGAACATATATAGCAACGAATAAAAAAAAACAAACGCTAAGCGGAAGAGAGAGATAAAATGCGAATAAATGATCCACACTGTTGAACATTACACGCTAATGATGGGCTACGTAACTTAGATTCTGTTGTTAATTTAGCGAAGCTTGTTGAACTAACTTTTGCTGCAGTTACAGTAAAGCAGTGGACATTTACCGTTCCGCGCCAAATAAAACTTTACAGAGATATGTACAGTTTAGCGTAGTTTCGTACATCATTGTATAATAATATGCGACAATTTTACCAACTTTGAGCAAAGCAACACTTCAAACCGAAGAGAGAGAGAGAGGGTGAAAGAATGTTTAATTTATAAAAAGAGGGGGGAAAAGCTTAAAAATATGGTATCGCTAAGTTTTTGTTTTAAATGGGAAAATGATGCTGTGAAATAGTGATTTATTGACGGAGTACAGAGGTATATAAATAATGATTTAATACGCAAATATAAATATTTAGTAAGAAAATTTTTTTGTTTCTGCAAGGTCCATTTCGACACAATCCTCGACAAGACACAAATCCTCGATCGCGCTCCGATCGAACGTTTAAATAATTAGAACTATATTTGCAAATTCTAAATAAAGTAGCGTAATTTTATAAAAAAAAAAGAAATAAGCCAAGGAAGACTAACGTTACGAACTTAATTCTATATGGATCTTTCTAAAGTAAAAGAAGGAGAGAAAAAGGAGATATCCGGACGGTTTGTCCCGGCGAGATAAGCGCGTTACATCGCTCTAATCAATGTATCGGACACCATTTACGATATCATTAATCGCGGGGGCATCACTGACAATCTGCCGGGCTACGTTATAATCGTAAGTCTCGATAATGGCAATTGTATTTGACTTGCGTTTGGGAATGATAATAAATATTTGATTGAAAAAGAAAAAAGGAGAAGAAATATCTTTCAGCCGAATCTGATCTTCCCGCAAGAATGTAGAGTCTAAAATCGTGAGAGAACGATTCTCTGGTAAGACCGTACGCTCAAGGGGAGATTGAATTAAACGACACCACAATTATAAAAGTAAAAACGTGAGAATTTTAGTGTATTACATTACTTACAGAAGGTAATCTTATGCTGAATATGTAGCGCGCGTGTATAGCGTCGTTACTATTTACAGTTACGTTTTCATCAGAAATCTCGAAATAACCGTCGTGTTTTTTCTTCCTCTTAAGATTTTCATGTCGCAAAAAGATAGATGACTTTTCATCCGTAATAAAGTACCAAGATACTAGTCACAAGTAATTCTTTATAATCATCGATGTTTGTAAATTATATTTCATGTTGTACTTCTCGACTTTGTTAAATTAGAAGTAACTGATGCTAGAGAAATATCTCTTACCGTACGAGACTGACCTGACGACAACATAATTTTCTTATGTATTACTTCTCTATTTGCTGCAATTGTAATTTTTCTAATCTGTAATATTTTTCTTTTAATTTTCTTCAAAATTATTGGAAGAATATATAATTTCATCCAGCAAAACTCGGCTATTACAAAGTCGGTTCTGATGCTTGTGAAATATGTACAGATTTTTCAGGTATTTTATCAAAATACAATAAAATTACATTTACAGATATGACTGGAAATTGTACAAATAGCTCTCGAAGTATACATATAAATATTACACTAGTGGTATACATCAATATGTATGCTCTCTGGTGCTTTGGCAGAAACATAATTCATTAGCACCACACGAATGCAGTTTTGAGGCGATCAACGCGAATCTCGCTATCTTCTTTTCTTTTTTGTACTACTCTCGATTCGATTGCGATTGTACAACTCTCAAAACTTAATTGATTCCGTGAACAGATAAAGTTCATCTTGTAATTGCAGCTATATTGAAAAATTTCGCTAAAGACTAATAAATAAGAAACGCGTTCGTCTTTTTAAGTTTTTCAAAAAGACAGGATCGGCGAGTCAGTCCAGCCGCTTCGCGTTTGAGGGACGGTATGCGGCGGTATCTGTACACTTACACATATTTTACAGACATGGCAATCTAAGCTAAGCTCGGAGAATTCATACAATTTGTACACACGCTCGATTGGTGGCGATTCGAATCTCTCCGAACATACTCTTTATCTCACACGAAACTGTTACTGCTCTCCACATTACCCTCGTAGAAGGACTCGCATTTCTCGAGTAAACGGAGAACCGGACTAATGTTGTACGGGAACAGACTCTTAGATACCAGCCGATCAATGGCCAGTCGTAATCTTATCAGTACTGTCATAGTGTCATCCAAATCACGGCCGCAACACCTGACGAACTCGAGCCAGTTACGCCTAATGTACTTGAGGAATCGCAGAAGATACAACAGGAAGCAAGTCTCGTTGCTGACCAACAGATCCAGCAGAAGATCCGGATCATGTGACACGGCGCGGATGAATTGCACAAAGGTCAATGTAGGACTGAGCATTTGGCCCAAATCGTTCTGCGGCGGGCCGCGATAGAACAAACCCACGGCGACATCCAGACAGCAGACCATACTCTCAATCAGGAAGTCGTCCTGATCATGGAATATCTGTACAACCCACTGGGACAACGGCATCTCCGGATGGAAGGGCATCAATGCTTTTACGCACTGATCCAGCTTACGTAGTACGTCGCGGATACTCCTCTCGATCATCGCCATGTCCTCGTCGAGACCCTCAGCCTCAGAGCCGAGGGACGAGTCACTGGAATCGCTGCGCGTCTCCCGCACTGTTACGGCAACGCTTTTTAGCACTAACAGTACCATTTTTTGCAGCAGAGGACAATCACTTTCGCCAGAACCACCACCGAACCTGCCGGAACCATGACGGTACGGTAACGCATCGAGCAGATGTCGATCCTTGACGGCGCGTACGATGAAATGTGCCAAGGAACATGGTTCGTCCGGTAGTACATCTTGCAACGCCAGTGTGCTACCGTAACACAGCACCTCGTTGAAGAGCCTGAGCAAGTGTCGCCAGATCACGCCTGGCACATTGGCATTCAGCAACCGTACGAGATTGTTCAGCTGCGAGTAGAAAGGCTTGGTGTCGATGACAGACAGATTGGCTTTGACCGAGATGACGGTCTCCCACAAGTGAAGAAACGTGATGACGACGGATGCGTGTTGCGGCGTGTACGCCGCGAGAATGTCATTGAACTTTGACACGAGAATAGTCCATTTGGACTCAAGTGCCTTTACACACATCGCCTTGACCGCCGTGCTGTCGAAGTCGGTGATGACGAACGTGTTGCAACCGGGTGGCGGCACAGACGTGTCCCCCTCCTCCAACGGGTGTACACTGCAGTCTTTATGCTCGATCACTCTCTTGACCACGTCCAGGGTGAACAGCATCTGGCTGGGCGAGTGGGTATTAACCAGGGATTGCGTGAGCCTCTCCAGCCAGGCACCCTCCACGTTGTCTCTCGTGACGATGAAGAACGCCGCGAGCACGCGACTCGCTGCGTACGACACGAACTTGTTGGTCGTGTAGGACAGGTCGATGATCTGATCGACGATGCCATGTTCATTCCGTGCCACCGCGTCGCATACATCCGCCACCCGTTTACACATGACATTCTTGGCATTCTGCTTGATGGCCAGGTCAAACAACAGCTGCAGAGCGCTCAGATACTCGAGAACCTGATCCGTGTCCCAGTCGGACAGAACGGCGTAACGGATGCTACCGTCGGCCTCCTCCACTGTGAAGTTGGTGAACGGCTTGCGCAGGCTGCTCTCCGGCATATGGCACAGACACCGCGCAAGGAGATTCCTCTGCAACTCCTCGACATCGGCGAGCCCGTTCTTGGCTCCCGCGCTAATCTCAATGCGCTGCTTCTTCTTTACCGGCTCCTCCATTACGTCGACAGGAGGACAACAACGACAGGTGCCACCATTAACTCTCGTCCAGTTAGCTCTCTCATGTAGGTGACTCCGCAGAGAGAGTAGCATCCGAGTACCGACGAGTCAAATCGCATTCAGCCCATTGTAGTCAGCAAAGAAAAAAAGTCCAGTTGGGAATACCTGTTGCAAAAGAAGCCACATGAATGACTGAGATAACATGAGATTTTTTTTTAACAGGAGAAAAAATGAAATAATGACTTTCCAGAGCAAACACCAACCTAACATAACATCAATGTCACATCAATGTTCGATTGTTACTTTTCCACTCAACAATGTAACTGTGACGTAACGCACGTTATATTGCACTTATATTGTTGAATGGGAAATTAATAACATTGATTATGTTACTGTTAATTGACTGGTTGTTACCGCACTTACATTATCATGTATCACCGAGCGATTGTGCGCTGCCGCACGTTATTTCCTTGGAATCAATTTTTTTTTCTACAACAATCTTATTTTATTCGTTACCGCGCGAGCTTAAAAATCGCACGCACGCCTTTGCACGAACGCCAAGTTGCCTCGGACACCAGTAGTACGGCAGAAATGCGGTAGACGATGACTGGTGTGTAACACCAGAAGCCAGTAGGCAACAGGCGAACTTACACCATTAAATTCCCACCGCGCTATTCCTGCAGCTCCGGAGGGGGCTTCCTGGTTCCGAGCGACGACGTCGCAGCTGGGTGTCCTCCGGAAACGCGCTCCTCGACGCTGGGCTCTCCGATTCCGCGAGCTCGGCGTGACGCTCGTGCCAGGACGGGGGGAGCTCTCAATGGCAGCTCGCGCGCGCAACAAATAAGGGATGAACTCAGTACCAGGGGTAGCGGAGGGGGGCAGGAGGGGTCGGCGACGCCGATGTCTCACTATCGGCGAGCGACACGAGGCACTCCCCCGAGGGAGTTCCGGTCGTACGAAGGGCCGCGGGCGTCGCGTCGCTTCGCGTCTCGCCCCTTCTCCGTGCCCGTCGCGTCGCGTCGAACACGATCGACGTTCCCGTTCGGCCGCACGGCCGCGCGAACGTTACGCGGGCACGCGGTTGAACGCGCGTCGATTCGATGCCGCGCCGACGGGATTGCTCGCGACTAGGAAGTGACACCCACGGAGCACACAGCGCTCGCACGGCAGCGGCCACACTCGCTCTGTTGCCACGTATACTACGACGTGCTACCGACGGCGACGGCGGCGGAGGCGAAAAATGACACGGGGGTACGCGCGATCGACGATCGGCGACGGTCGTAGGGTGCACGGTGGTCGACGATAGGGGCGCGTACCGTGTCCGGTGTCGGGCGGCGAAACGTCGTGGCCGCGGCCGCGTCGCACGCACGTATTCCGGTCCGTTGGCGTGCCTCTACGGCCGGGCATCGTGCGGAGCCGCGTAACACGGTAGCTGTCCGTCGCGCATTCCATAACGTACTGAGAGGGCGATACGCGGTGCACCCGCGCGGCCAATTGCGCGCGGACGCACACGCCGTCGTGCGTGGTGATCCGGGGGCGCGAAATACGCCGTTTAGCGCGGATAAAAGTCGCCCGCAGCGAAATGCCGTGCGATAAATAAGCGCGCGATCATCGGCAACTCAGCATCGATCGGGGCGCCCTCTCCCGGCCGCGCGTCGCCAGCGCCACGGCGGGCGATTTGAATCCGGAGTCATACTGGCCGAATCGCGACCGAAATGTCATATTTTTTGTCATAATTTAGTCACTATAACGTCAAATTGCGTCGTATTATATATTATTATATATATATGAGACGTTCAGTTTCAAAACTCGCTAAAAGCACTTTTCTCATTTTTTTGAAACGGGACTTTGAAGCAGTAGGGGTTTGAAAATGAATGAGTTTTGGAACTGTAAGAACTTTTTGATGCAAAATGCAAAATTGGCCATTTAAGTAATTTTTGAAACGTCAACAATTTCGTCACATCGTAGTGGTCTCTATTGACAATCGATTCCTTTTGTCAGCTCAAAAATTAAAAAAAATGACTTTAGCGAGTTTTGAAACTGGACGCCTCATATTATTATCGTATTATATATTTTCTCGGAGGAATCGAAATCGTGAAACTTTTCCGAAGATCGATACGTATCGCGTGACTCTGATCGATACGTATTGCTCGTCAACAAGTTGATGCAAAATAAAATATATCTCGCTTCAAGTTGCACGATTGGATCTTCGCTGTCAAATATCCACACTTTATTACGTTATGATTAGCGTTTCCGCGTGTTAATTAAATGGTAATGAAACTATTAATCAAAGGGGCAGGGATGCAAAAGGAAAGAAATTGAACTCGCAAAGAAACCAATCGACATAACATCGATGTTGTAATGTCCCACTCGACAATGTAAATGTGATATAACGTGTGTTACATCACAGTTACATTGCTGAGTGGGAAATTATAACATTGATGTTAATGTTAATGTTAGTTGATGTTTGCTGGGATCGATGTTATAATGAGTCTGTTCTTTTTAGCTGCACCGCTGAACTAGTGCAATAACCCAGATAGCACAGAGAATTCGAAAAGAATTCTTTTTTGGTCCCCGATTTACAAAATGAAATTTCTTTTTCCATCCCATTTCTGTTCTAAAAGTATTTTCAGCATTCCAAAAGACTTCACTTTTATGTCACCATTTGTGAGTTCTTTTTTAGATTTAAAAAGGATTCCTTTTCGAGTCCATAAGAATTCGCAATAAAAAGGAATTCTTTTTTAGTTCATTTCTAACAGATTACGCGAATTCGAAAAGAACTCAAGAAAGTGAATTCTTTTTGAAATCAAAAGGATCAGTTGTGCTATGTGGGAAGTTAGAGTGAAAAAATATATATTTGTCTCATTCTAACTTATTGCACCAGTTCAGCAGTGCAGCTAAAAAGAACAGATCCAATGTCTCGACATAAATGCGATATACCGCGATATTTTATTGAGTGTGAAGTTGCAACATTGATGTCATGTTACCGCGTTTGCGAACGCCTCGAACGGCGCGAAATTTGAACGCGACGGATGTTCGCCACATTCTTGTGTTCCGAACGCGCGCGCATCCCGGAAACGAGGGCGATGCGCATTTTCATGACGTTCCCCTCCCGCTCTTTTCCTCCTGTTCAACGTATATATGGAGCAACCTTCGGAACGGAGCAGAGTCGGAGCAGTCGGAAAATGGCGTCGTCGAAAAGCCAACGGTGGATGGTTGACTCGGGCATCCTGCGTAAAAAGAATAGCGACGAGGAACCGCAGGAGCTGTTGGTGTTCGGATATAGCTGCAAATTATTTCGCGATGATGACAAGGCGAAAATGATTGATCAGGGAAAGCATTTGATACCATGGATGGGCGATAACACGTTGAGGATAGACAGGTCCGTTTCTCTAACCTAGACAAATTTCTCATCTAGGATATTTGTTCTCATGCATAAGACCACGCACCGTTACGTTTCCCCGACGACGAAACGTAAAGTACGACTGACCTCGACTGCAAAAACAAAGACCATAAAATTCGAAAACCAAAAAAAAATCAAAACTAACCGCTGCATTTAGAAGCTAAAAGCGGGGTTCCCCCTTCTCATCGTTAATCTCTGGATGAGCAAACTGGAGACTGTTTAAGGCTTCCGCAGGTGTTCTCTCGGCTGTGAAAGGCGCAGTGTGGCAGCGCGATTTACGCGCTCTGCACGGGTGCTCTGGTGAGACGTGACCCTTATGGCTGGCCGTCTGTGCAGCAGCAAGGTGAGACACGGCGTTGAGAGACAAACGGACCGCTGACGGTTGTAGGTATTATACAACCGCTCAGCACGGTATGTATTGGCACATTAGACTCGGCTTTGCCTCGGGAGGCGCCTCAGGGCGTTGTTACTTACTCACAAGCTTATAGTTATGGATTTGATGCTCTCTATATGCACATATGTATATTCAGATTAATCTGTATTGATAATATACTGTGTCACATCTACATTTATATTAATTGTACATTTAAATTTGATTTGTTTACTTCAATTTCTAACTTACAATGTGTAAATGTAACAAGGCAAAATATATCTGTATCTGTATATTCGAGTATCTGTAAATTTAAAAATAAACATTCGAATGTAATGCTATAATTTAGAAATGTACGAGATAATCAATTGTTACTCGAAATGGTTGTATATGTAAAATATTTGTTCACTGTTATCACGGTGTATCATTATTTTGAAAAGCAAAACAGGTAGATACATTACTCGAGGCATCCTCTATGGCTCCGTTCTATTTCAGAGAAATCGCTTTGGTGGGACTTACTCCTTGACTTAATATTTCCAGATGCCGTAGCCAACCGTACATCAAAACATCTAAAATGATATCATCTTCCTTCTCTAACGGTTGTATTATATGTGTATAGATACGATGGACGAGGGGCACTGGCTGACTTACGGATTCACGAGCCACCACCGGGTGGTTTTGATCAATGGACAATACTTACCGAGGAAGAACTGAAAGTAGAGCAACTCTGTGACGAGGAGCGGTATCGGTCTCTTTACAACAATGACGCGGAGTCCATATATCATGGTAACGTATCTTCTTTCCTACGACAACGTTTTGATCGTACTTTTTGGACGCTATTAAAGTTCAATCGCGAATTTGCGTTGCAGAAGAGGAGATAAAGAGATTGCATCAGGCATTGGATTCCGAATCTTCGTACAATCAAGTGGGATTTAGTTACACTGAAGACGAAAATGGTCATAAAGCTTCAGGCGAAGATTCTCAGAGCCCGAAACAATCGGAGGACTCGCAAGAGGAAGATCAGGCATTCGTGCCGCCTCCCGAACTGGAAATCCCCGAGGGAATGGTTCTGGTAAGATCTCACTTTTTTCTCGTATTTATTTTGTTGTATTTGTGGATATTAGATAATACAATTAATACATCAATTTTTCGAATTTAGCCGGAAACACAGAAACTGAATGCCATTATAATGAAAACAGCGCTGTTTATAAGTCAACACGGAAGCCAGTTGGAAATCTTGATAAAAACGAAACAGGCAAACAATCCACAGTTTGCCTTCCTATCGATAGACGAGCCGCTTCATCAATATTACAAATATGTCCTCGATGCTATCAAGAGTGGAAAATATAATCCTGAAAAGCAACCTGAAAAAGAAGAATCTGGTACGCATATGACTTTTTATAACAAGTGTCTTATAGTAATTATATTGAAGTTGAGTTGAAGTAATTGAAGCAACATAAAGCAGGATTTGATTACCCACACCTACTTTGATTCTACTTAGTTTTTCTTGCCGTAAGTATTGCCATAAATTTTGTTAATACTCTAATTGGTAATCTATGCGTAATCTATCTTAATGATCTTGAAATGTACGCGAGTCTCATTGGTTATCCTTTTTTTTCCAATGATAGAACCTGAGGAAGAGTCTGACCAAGATGACGAACCGTATCTGCATCCAAGTCTCGCGTCGTCACTTACCAAGATTGAAGCGGTACGTTTTACACGGTACATTTTGTTACTTTGCACGTTGTACATTAATCTGTTGTTAAAAAATGCATAAGCGGTCCCTGCGCTCTCATGCAGAAGAATTTTGCGTTTGGGGTAATTTGAAATATGAAGATCCCTAGCTGGACCCCACACTGAATTATTTTTAAGAATGGCGATCTCGAAATTCACACGGATCACAATAGGATGAAACGTTAATAATACTCTGCAACACTAATTTATGTGTCAAATATTTCTGCTTCCAGGGCTGATTCTGGTATGCATTGGACCTATTCTCATACATTTTTGTTTATTCATTGCACCATTTAAAACTTTATTCTTTCCGCGCGCGTATGATATTCCAAAAACCCTGCAAACACATTACTTTTTATTTATTATTTTGTTATAAAATAGAGAAATAGTGAAGTAAACAGAATTAAATATAATAAAAATTTGCAAGTATATAATACAGTTAGTACTTACTTTTTTTGCGTAATTGCGTTTTTTTACAAATCACAATTTACTGAATATTTTCAAAAAACACGCTTTTTGAAATAATATTTTCTGACATCTTTTTAAATTATTCTTCTAAGGTTTACATTTGTAACTATAATATATATAGATATAATAACATCCCAAATGTGTATTTCCAGTTTTACTTTAATGAATACCGTAGAAGATATTCAATTTAGAATAAGCTAAATGCAGAACTATAAGAAAATTATTTCCGTTTATAGGCACCTAGTATACCGAGTATACAATATAAACCATCGGCGGATTGCGCGTACTCCATGCTCGTGAACAAGATCACAGGAAAACCACCACCGTCCAAGGCACCGCAAGCTTTAGATCCGACGATGCAGTCAATACCGTCTGCTGGATACTACCATCCAGTACCACCACAGGTATAATTCTGGTATTATGTTAATAGCAGGACACATTGAAGAACATTGTAATATTTTCATTGTTCTTTATTACATTACAATATATCTTTTTCCAGAGTTATCCTCCTTATCCTACGCCCATGCAGTATTCACATGGTCCAGTTATATACGGGTCAAATGGGCAAATGCAATCGCCTTCACAACTCGCCATGCCAATCATGCCGAATGATACGATCATGGCGCAAACCGCATCGTCTAAGGAAGCACCCACACCGTTGGTACCATATGGGATACCTACCCAAAAACCATTGAGTAGGCCATCTTTTATTGTACCACCAGCGGATGTTCAGATCATTATTGATAAGATGGCGAGTTACGTGGCGAAGAATGGGCGCGACTTCGAGACGATTGTTAAAAACAAAGGGGATCCTAGATTCAATTTCTTGGAGTTGTCACATCAGTATCACGGTTACTATGCACACAAGTTGACAGTATACGAGGGCGCGATAAATCCGAAGGTGTTGACAGAAGAGCAGTTGTTGCAGAAGCAGGAACCACAGGAAGAAAAGCAGAAAAAACTGGAGGAACTGCAGAAGAAGCAACAACGAATGGAGGAGGTACAGAAGCGAGTGAAAATGATACAGGCGAAGAAGAAGAACGGTGGTGATACGAAGATAAAGCAGAACACAGGATCTACAAAACAAATTACCACCGTATCATTCTCCATTAAAAAACCGAAAGATGGGGAGAGCACGGTAATCGAGAAGAGGAATGCTTTACCATTGGAAGAGAGTGACGAAGAAATGGAGAATGACAAAAAGGATGTTAATTCCAAGCCCGGTTCGCCTCAAGATCACACAGCCGATTTTTCGATTGCTGTTGGGGACAAAGACTCACCAAAATCGGAGAAAAAACCGAAGATCGACGACAACAAAGAGTTGGTGGACTTGACGGACGATATTCTTGAGGATTGTCAGAAGGAAATCAGGCATAAGCAAGCACAGGAGGACAGAATCAAGGATAAGTTGGCAGCGGCCGCGCGAGATAAGTTACTTTCCAGGGAAAGACAGTTGCAACTCGAGAGAAAAAAGAGAGCTGCTATATTTCTCAGCCATATCCAAACGCCAGCACTTAAGACTGGTTCTATCACGGTGAATCCGAATTCCCGAAAGGACGATTCGGACGACGTGCACTCCGTGCCATCGCCATCCCTCGAGGACAATAAAGACAAATCCTCACAAGATACGAAGATGTGTGGTAATTCCCTGATGGATCGATTAAAAAGCGCAGACCTGAGCGGCAAGAGATCACGCCAACGTTCCAGAAGTCGGAGCGGGAGTCGCACAGACAGGCACAAACTGCACAAAAAGCATAAAAAAAAGAAAAGTTCTCATCGAAGGTAACTGAAGTTATTTAATTCTAACATTGGATGTGATAAGAGTAACAACATAACAATTTTTATTCAGAGAGATGCTCATTGTAATTACATTACGTTATTTACTTATAGCTATACAAATTTTATCTTTAATTTGCTAAGTTTGTAATTTTACTTGTAGCTATGTTAAAATATTGTCTTTCAAACTGCACTGTTATTCACTTCTTGCCTAATATCTTGTTAAAAAGGTATTTCGTCTTTTCAAGAAATGCACATGTACGTTTCAGCAATTACGACAGTTCAAGTTCCTCCCGTTCGCACAAGAAGAGCAAGAAATCATCCTCGCGGCACAAATCCCGCTCGCGCAGTCCTTCGCACAGACACCGGCACAATTCTCGACGTCGGGAAAGCAATACGAGCCATTCGGACTCCAGCTCGCCTTGATAACATCTCCTCGCTTAATTAAGTTTATGTCAAGAAATATTGTATATACACACATATTATTATAGATAACATATATTATAATCGCGTATTGTGACATATTTGATACAACTTTTGTCATCAAGAAACACGAAGAGAATTTTACTCTTTCATTTTTCAATGTGTTCGTATAATCTACCTCTTACATGTGTACATCTCTGTTTTTCATTATGTATATCCGATAATATCATTTTCCAAAGTTGCTTATTTACTTATGACTTAGCTTATCTATTTACCGAATTCCTATCAGAGTTTCTTTCAGCTACTCATAAAAAGGAAAATTTGTAGAGATAAAATATCCGTCGAGATAAAATATCCGATAAAAATGGAACTTATGTGCGCGCGCGCGTACACACACACGATGTTTTTTATATATGTACAAAAATTTCTTTTTTTTATTAAATAATTTTTAACTTTATAAAATAGTTATAACATACTACAAATTGCAAATAATATCTGGAAAACAAATGAGTTTTTAAACGTACAAAATACTATTATTCCCAGATTAATATGTTTAAGAAAAACATTAAGTTTGTAATGAATTGCAAAAATTCCGATAATATACGAATCACCATGTGTGGTGAAAAAAATCCCTGTCGTGTGAGGCCTTTGATATTATGCAATATCAAAGGTTATCGAATATGTCCACGCATCGAGCACGTTGCAAATATTATTATTACATTTTTCATGGAACGCTAACGTCGTTTCTTTATCATTTATCGCGTCATTTGCCATTTTCGTGTGACGATCGAATTTTAAAGATCCGAATGCACCACGCGCAACCCACAAACACGTGGCAATTGAACCCATTTGCCGCAGAATGGTAACAATTATATTATATATTTGATATCATTCATATGTCGGTTACGCCAAGTGTCAACCGATCATCATAGCAAAACAATCCGGTTTGATGCGGTTAAACGAACTATTTATAATGTACGTCACTATTATCAGTGTTATAAATCACTGATTTATAAGCAGACGATTTAAAAATTTATTTTTAGATGCTATTTTAGTGCTATTATTGGCGTCTATTTGTTTCATTATTTTATTGTCTTCTGCGATCTTTAAAAAAAGAAGAAAGAGCTAGATCGTTCAGTTTCCTTTAAAAGAAACTAAGATTATCCTCTCATTTGCTTGCTTTTTAATTTAGAATATTGTTATCATAATATATTATTGTATTATGTTAATTAGATTAGTTAAATTATTTTTTTATTTTAAAATTCGCTGTTTTTTGGAATCGACAAGTGAATCTGCCGGACAGACATGAATATGAATAAGACAGTCATTGAAAACAAATCGCTAAAATAAAGAAATCTCGATCGTAAATTTTTTTCAAAGCGCTTATAGAGCCGCGTTATGATTTCTTTCGTCACATAAAGAGTATCATTCATGTCTGACGATAAGTGATATCTTTCAACATTGGTTTCGATTGAATTTCTACATTATCGTGATAATTGCTATATTTTAGTTTTAACGAATTTCCTTATCTAAGAAATTAGCTCTTGAATTGATCGAGCTGCACTGGAAATTTTATCAGAATCTGAGAACATTTTTAGATACTTTAACAATTATATCAATATATTTTGTACACACGATGAGTAATTACGTAATCTACTGTCACGAATAAGTGTTTAGTGACGTAATATTGAAATTTATTATGTATTTCAATTTTTTTTAACCATGATTGATTATTCTTTATTTACTTGTTATCAGTGAATATTTGGTACTAAGGATGAGTAAGTGAAACCGAAATGTTTACCATGAGATTTAACTTAATTATACTTTAAACATATTTTGTATTTTGAACCAACAACTTTTATTAGTTTATGAAATGATTGTTGTAACTTTTTTATAATTTTTAATCATTATTAGTCTTGTAAATACTTTAACATATACACAAATACTTTTATTGCGTGATGTATTAAACGTAGGTCGCTGGACTATTTGTATGACGCAACGTTGTAAATTGCGATGGTAATGGTCAGATAAAAATTTACAGTAATCCATTTCGATATTTGTATTGACGTTTATGATATTCATATTCAATAGTCCGGAAAGTTTGTAAAATAGGGAGAGGGGAGGGTGCGATAGGCAGCAGCGATGTGATTTGACACCACATGTGCTTGTGACCACCACCACCGCTGGACCATCAGATGTAGGGATCAAGGGTGAATTGTCTTCGACTTTATAAGTTAACTCGCAGTTCTATGCAGGGTAAGACGGCAGTTTCATTTCCACCAGTGAACGCTAAACAACTACGGAATGTCCGTTAAGACAGCCGTAAGTACATGACTCGACTTCGTTTCTGAGAAAATTTCGTGAGAAATCTTAGTAATTATTTCAGAAATTATTCGTGACATTTGTTTACACACGGTGCTTTCTATCTAGCGACACAAGTCGACACAAGTGTCATTCTATCTTTGTTATTTATGAATGTTAAAAAAAGATAGAATGATGCTTGTGTCGACTTGTGTCGTTAGATGGAAAGCACCGACAGTTGACCAAATTATTATCTTTTGTTTTTTTTTACAATTTTACTGTATTTGTTTTGATTGAATTCCTTTTTCATATAAATTAGGAATTATTGTTGAACGTATAAATCTCTTTTTCAAACTAGTAATTAAAAAATTGTCATATAGAAGCTTTGTGAAATTTCTCTCTTCCAGATTCGTTTTACATGATGTGAAATTCACGCAATATATGCTTCATGATTTGTATCCTGAATCAAGATATGTTTAAAATAAAGACTGATATTGTACAATAGTGTGTCTTATCAGTGTTAATCACAATTTGATCGTCACAAATCTCACATAAAATTTTGATAAATACTTTGTTTTTGACAATTGAAAAGAAATAAACAGGCCAATAAGTCAAATCGAGCCAAAACAAAAGATGTCTTTTACACGTTGACGAAATATAAGAAACCGAGAATTCTTAGCACAGGAAATTGAAATTTATTATAAGAATATACATATGTACGTTTCGACCTTACTGGGTCTTCATCAGCATTTAGCAAATTATTATAATATTTTTCGCAAAAAAATCGTTGTTTACATATATAAAAGAGTTAGAAACTAAAAAACTGCAAACGTAATCGTGTCGCAAATAAGTTCCATAGTTAGAAACCGAACGGCATGTTGGGGGTCAATCGTGCAGATGAAAGTAACGATCTTCTGGTAACGGTGTGTAGTCAAAATTATAAAAATATGTGGAATCTATTGCTCGTTTTTCAGCGAGAATATGTTGGTCAATTGACAGAAACATGATGTCCCTTTAGTTATTAGCTTTGTGAACGTCAAATTTTAAGGTCGGTGATATATTGGAGATCATATTCTGAGTAAAAAAACGGGAAATACATGCGCCATAAATATTATATTAAAAGTGTTATACAATATAATATAAGGCAGTTAGTCGAATTACCTGTCTGTGATTGGACCCCGATTACAGTGCGTTACAATATATTACACCAACAAGTCGTGCCAGCGTGTCACAGATTAAAACGACAAAATATATAACATTTTCTAGCTATCAATCTAACTAGGTCATTAATCTAAGTAGATCTATTTCTTCATACAAATAGGAAAAGTTTTTATTAACGTAAATTTTTATCAACGCTCCGTTACATTCATATAAATATAACAAAATGTATTTAATAGCGGGTATAAAAGCAGGTGACTCATTATATATTTTTTTATTATATATTTTTTTGATTAACTCTATATATTTTTATATATAATACATGTTTATTAATATGGCAACACTAATGAAAAGTATAATTATAAAAATCAAAAGCAAAAAATCAAATTTTTTAAGCGTAATATAATATTATATGTATATGGTATAATTATATATAATATAATATATATATAATATATATTTTTATAAAAATATATAAATAATAAATTATATGTATATATACAGCAGTTATAATTATAAAGTAGATCATATAAAATAACAAAGATTACGTCTTAAGAATTTTTTCGTGTTGCAATTTCAGTAAAAAGAATTATACGAAATATATGAATTGAAATAATTCTTAATTTCTTCAAACAATAATTTATTAATAGGAAATGATTGAAAGCAAAATTGTGCTTTATGAATAGACAAGCAATTGATTTCCTACAGCGACAAAGCCGTGGTCATGCTGCGCTGCTGGATCTGTCGGAGCAGCTTCGACCTGAGCCGATATACGCCGGGAAGCTACAAAGTGAATTCCGTAATTATGACGAAGATTCTGAGGATCCCATCAAGGAACGTGTCCGCAAAACTTACGAAGAGATGCACACCCATCAAACCGTTGAGTTCGTGAAATGTTAGTCAAAATAAAAAAATATATTTAGTAATAATTAGAATTAGTTAGAATAAATAAAAACAAATTAGAAATGACAGAGTCGCTGGTTTTCTGACAGCTCGCATGAAAGATTGGCTTCGATTTGACAAATTCAAAATGACGGTGAAAGACGCCCTGCTCAAATTAAATGATCTCGTGGATGAAAGCGACCCGGACACGAACCTACCTAATATCATTCATGCGTTTCAAACTGCGGAATCCATCAGAGAAAAACATCCGGATCTAGACTGGTTTCATCTTACCGGCTTAATTCACGATCTTGGCAAGGTAAGACGAAATAAAACTCTATAAGAATACATCCTGAAAATAATTTATTTTATTTTATTTATTTTAATAACTTATGTTATATCTGTATGCGATGTCTAGATCTCTACACGGTCAATCACGAGCTTTCCCTAATCAAACTATAATATATAGCTCAGCTTTCCCTTTTTATTACACACACATTTTTCCTTACAAAAATTCCAACAAGTCCTATACAATACAAATCCTGTACAAAGCCCATAAATTTTTCCTATCCTTTCTTTTCTCCGTAATTCTTTTCCGTTATTTTTTTCTCTCAATTAGCTACACTTTCCGAAGTTATTCTTTCATGTTTTTACGATTTTAAAGCTATCCGATTTATTGGATTGAGATGTTGGATTGAGATGTACATTAACAATAAATATATTATTATAATCAAATAACAAATGATTGTACATTGCAGGTGATGGCGTTTTATGGAGAACCTCAGTGGGCAGTAGTGGGTGACACATTCCCTGTCGGTTGTGCCTGGGGCGATTCCATCGTGTACAGAGCGACGAGCTTTGATAATAATCCTGATGGCAAAGACTCTCGTTACAAGTATGTTCCAGTTTTCTTAGTTTTTCCTCTTGTATAACGGAAATCTATTATTAAAAGATATTACAAAAAAGTGTGATATAAAAAAGGTATTACTTCACAATACGTAACTCATGACGTGTATTCATATGAATAAAAAGAATATATTTACAACAGTGTTTCAAGTAAAATTCTAATGTCAAGTTTGCAGAATTTATAATTTTTTAGAGTGACGAAGCACAGAAAGCTATTTTTGTTGCAGCACAAAATACGGTATGTACAAACCTAAGTGCGGAATATCCAATCTGATGATGTCATGGGGCCATGACGAGTATTTCTACCGTTTACTCGTGCACAACAAGAGCAAATTACCGAAGGAAGCTTTGGCTATAATCCGTTATCACTCCTTTTATCCCTGGCACGCCGGCGGCGACTACATGCACTTTTGCACCCCGGAAGATATCGAAATGATGAACTGGGTCATAGAATTTAAGTAAGATAAATATCAAATAGTTTTAATGAAAGTTACTAGTTAAATACAAAATTACTGGCTCCATTAAATTTGTCATAAATTATTACAAATTATAAGAATTTATAGTAAAATTTGAATATAAGTTGTATTATATTGTTAAAGCATTAATATTAATTTGATGCAAAAAATTTTACAGCAAATTTGATCTTTATACTAAGAGTGCCGACGTTCCGAACGTTGAGAAACTGTGGCCTTATTACGAGAAATTGATCGACAAATACATCCCCGGCGTAATTGAGTGGTGATTCTTGTTTCTATTACACGTATTTACAATTTATATGATATATTTCTTAGTAAGACAATTACAGAATGTCCTATAACGTTGCTGACAGCATTAGAATATTTTAAGAGTATTAGGATATTTTTTATATATTCCGAAACCAATTTAACGATTGTTATATACAGATAATATGAACTATTTTATTACTACATACATAAAACGAACGATAATATGAACTATTTTTATTACTACATACATAATACGATTTCATAATTTTATTGAGACTTTAACATACGTACTTTAATATACATAGTATTATCTTACAAAGTACAATATATTTACAATAATTATTAATTACTATTAATTACTATTAATAAAGATTATTATTATATATTACATAATGTATAATGTATGAGAAAAAAAGCAGTTAAAATATAATCCAGACAATGTTAAGTTTAGGTAATTTAAGTATAAGCGATATACTTATTAAACAAAATTAAATTCAATAATTAGACTTATCTGGATGTCACATCTTTTGATAAATATATCTTTTGATAAATATAATATTGTGAAAATTTTGAAAAAGAATCTTAAAATCTCCATCACGAACTATTACGCTAGTCGTCCGTAATAATCGATCAACTCATTCTTCCGCGATTCCCGAATACAATTCGTGAAGCGGTCGTGCTTACGCGCGTTCCGAAAATTCGCACGCCTTTTCAGGCGTATAAAACTGATTAGGCTTACGCGCTGCCTGACATGATGATAAAATTCGCGATTGTCCTGATTAGATGAGTAATCCGTCCGTTAAACGGCGAAGGGGAGTTTGACTCACGGGCCGGCCGATACTTCGAACGAAGAATTCGTTCTCCAGGAATTAATTTGCTCATTTTCTCTCGTAAGGTCACGCACTGAGAATCATAATCCTCCGTAACAATGCAAGATTATCTCAAGAATAATTAATTCCACCTGAGAATAAAAATTATTTTGTTATAATCCGTATATTAAGAAAAACGGAATAATTATTAATGCATCAATAATGATCATAGGAAGGCCATTTGTTATAATTACAAGTGCATTTTAGTGTAAAATGATACATTCTGTTAAAAAATGAGAATGTATTTTATAAATTTGATAAAATAACTTTTACATTTATAAAATACACATTCATAAATTTACAAAATACATTCTGATCTCTGGTAATAATGTAATGTAATAATAATGTATATTATACATAAACATTTCATTACATTTGAAAGCATAATTCAGAGCATGATTATCGATGTCACAGGTATAGTTAGCGACATGAGCAGTGGATTTTCCCACACGCTGTCACGTTTATCATATATTGCGAATACGATAGAAGTTGAACTTTCGCATACGCGGCATGCACTTGACGTATAGAGGTGCCTAGGAAGTTTTCAATAAATCGGACAATCTACTGTACTCCACAGTCCTGACAAACTGGCAGCGTCCCGCGTCATCATAATAGAAAGCCTCTTTATCAAGACAGTAACATCTCGTCTTGCAGTTATATTTTCGCTGTATCTCTGGCTTCGCGTCGCGTCCATAAGAAGTTTTCAGATTGTACACGCGCGATAGTCTTACAAGTGTAAAACAGTGAGAGCGGAGAAACCAGGACAATAATAATGTGGAGACAAAGAGCTTGTTTAGATAACATTTTGTAGATAATTGAAGCTTGATTTATACGTAAACCAAGAAAACTACCCAAGAAAATCTCAATATATTTTTTAAAACAAAGCAATAAAAAATAATTTTACTTCAATTTAATATCCGATTTCAATCTGCTTTTTAAATTGTTGTAATTTATTGAACTATTATTCTCTGACGCTGGAGAAAAGGTCTCGTTAAGGGCGCCATTGTGATTGCTAAGCAATCCTTATAAACGTCTTTAAATCATATCGTTACATCCTTTTGAATTTATGCGAGATGACCTTTATGGATGAATATTCATGTTTAAAGAAGCAGTTAATGTTCGATAACCTTTCGGTAAAAGTTATGAGAAATTAATCCGGTTCTCTCTCTTTCTCTTCTCTCGTACCCGAGTGTGATAGGCTTGTTAACGAGCGGATTGATCGATTGTTTCGTACGGGGTAATTGTCGGTTGTATTTAACGAGCGAATGTGCACACAAGGTGCACGTAAGGTAGACACGAAACACACATTCTAATCTCGTTGTTTCGTAATCGCCGCACGCACACAACGCGTTGAATTTTATTTATCTCAACGTCACGCCTCTCCGATCCCGAATTAGTTTCTAATTAATCCACGCCAGAGGAAATTAATCGCGACAAATCTCTGACAAAGACTATGAGCGATAGATAAATATTCATAAGCCGGTCGGACACACGACCTTCGAGAAAGACTCGTCTTAAATTAAAAAACTTATTCTTCTCTTCACTTATTATAATGGGAACGAGAGGCAGAAATTTCTATGAAGGAAATTTTGCCTGTCATGTTTCTCTCGGTGCATAATATCACGAGGTCGAGTCAAATCCCGTATCTCGCGATGCGTTGTTGCGATCTCGCACGTAAACGATCTCCGGCCGCCATCGCGTACGTGATCGGGAATCTGAAAGGCCGTTATTGTTTAATTAACGACTACGCGCCTTGTTAATAAGATGGAATTATTTCGGTGTATATAACCGCCAAGCCGCAGTTTATTAACGAATTGATCGATCGCACGGCCCATCTCGAGGATAATTGTCGGCCTTCTGCAATCGCGACGTGAATTCTCGCGGAGATCGTGAAGGGAGAAGGGCGACTGGCATCCCTTCACCGATCTAGGACGCGCGCGATGTAATAAAAGGCCGACAGGTCGCCGTGGTCATATAGTTACTCAACTTGAAACGGGGTTACATCGATCTTCCGATGCGTGGAGGCGTGTAACCGTGAAATCGCAGACACATTCGATGATAAATATGTGTATGCGCGCTCACATATATGAGAGGAAAGTACGTTATATAAGAGGAAAATACGTTTTCGCGTAAATGGAAGAGGCGTGACCTGCATTTCATTAATTTCCGCGTTAAACTTATTATATGTGAACATATAATGGAAGTTGGAATGATTTTATGAAACTATTATTACGTTCGCGCGAAGAGATAATCTCTGCGTTTTGCGATAGTAAAGTACAAAAAAAAAAAATTAATAAAAGATCGTTATTCATGTTAACTGTTCTTCTACAATTTTACAGATATTAGGAGAAATTTAAAAATTGTTAAAGAAAACAAATCAAGTTCCAAGAGAGAAAAAGCTAATTGAGAAACGTATCAATTTATAAAACTTGCAGAGAAAGAGAGAGAGAGCGTGCAGGATATCGAATAAACCAAATGTAAGAATAACAGCACGAAATTAGATCTGATTTTATATTTAATTTTCTTAGCGTCACCAAACTTTTTAACAACTCTCGCGCAGAAATAAAATTTTCTCGATCACGAAAATTAAGATTGCAATAACACGTGATAATTTTCCCATGTGATAATTTTTCGCGACGGCTTCTCATGAAGACTTCGAAGCAGACCGGGGTCGTGTTGGTTGCTTCGTCGGGAAGGGGCTTCTTTATTTTTAGTAATCCACCGGCATTCGCCGTGCCTCTTGTCACCACGGAATTCCGATACTCGCCTCTCGTCCAGCAGCCCCGACTTCCGGTTGTGCCGCGTGGCTTCTCCACGGTGTTCTTGTTCTTCCTTCCGTTAGTCATTTTCTCATCGGGATTTCTTGGTCCCGTTTAGGCTCGAGTGATCTCCGCCGTTTTGAGAACGTTAAATAATCTTCATTATTAAAATGAAGATAATTAAATTAACATTCTGTAATTAGCAATATCAGTTTTTAATTAAATACTAATGTATATGTGTTAATATATTAATAATTAAATTATTAATAACTTACTTAAATGATTATTAATTAAATTATTCGAAGTTATATTTCGATTGATTAATTTAAATTTATTTCGGTTGAATATATATCTTTAATTCTACATGTTTAATCTTTATGAAACATTCACAGATCTCTAGTAACAAAGATATTAAATTATTATTAATATATTATTGGATTAATTTCGAAAAGAGGAAAAAGTAGCAATCTTTTTTATTAATATATTAATGAGTATAAGTATAACCCCTTCGTCGTATTTAACATTTAGAATAACGTCAGAACTGATGATGTCCCATAATCTCATGCGTCTTTCGCTAGAGCCCACCTCCGTGTTCGGGGTTGATCGAACGAGCGAAGAGATAGGAATCATGACAAAGCGTAGGCGGGAGTCGATGGATCGTTCCCGGGGCACTCCTATGGACGCAGGTGACTTACCTGGAAGTCCAATTAGAGGCGATTCCGTGATGAGGAATGAGTGAGCGGCTGCGAGTGCGCATAAACGGGCGCGCGATCGCGAGAACGAGAGGAGCCCACCCTCCCGCTGGGCAAACGCCGGAGCTGCGTGTCGGCGAAATTGGCTTAGTCAGCGACCACATTACGGGGCATTACGGGACATTAACGGGACATTATATTGTGGCAGCATCAGCCATCCGCGATGTTACGTATATGTATATATATATATCGAGGCCCCGTCCGTGTGTGGCTCGCGCCCGCATGTCTGTGCGCGTGGATGTACCCCCGTATCGGCTAGAGAAAGAAAGAGCGAGGGAACGTAACTGTAGGTCACGTAGCTCGTGAATCATGCAACCTTACCTTTACCTCGTAAGCGATCGCGACTTCTGAGAAACCGTCGGATACGCGCGAATATACGTATACACGAACGCCCACGCGACCCACGTAACCGAGACCCACACACGGTGCCCGATGCTCCGATACCACCTCTTCAGTACGCGCACTCTCCCTCTCTCTCTATCTGTCTCTCTTTCTCTCTCCCTTCCTCTGTTCTCCCTCGCCGTGTCCGCGACCTCCAGATAGTCAACCCTCGCCGAAGGTCGCCAAGGCCTCAAGCGCAATGAGGTGCGACGTGACGGATGCTGCTCGAGAGACGGGGAGAACTTCGCTCTCGTAGGAACTGGGATTCACAGTAATTCCTCGGTGAAACAAAGTTTCTGGAAATTAGGTTCGCAGAAACGCTTAATTTGCAGAAAAAGCGGGTCTTTAGAACGAAATTCACGGCTATAAAAGCGTATGAGGAGTTATCTTGGATTAAATAATGCAGCGGAATTAAAAATGAACAGGAAAATTGAATTATCACAATATTAAAAAGAATACTCATCCGTGGAATTATATCTCTTTCACATAAAATTAAAATAATATCAACTCACAAAAAAATTCCATTTCAAATTATGTCATATCTTTAAATCTTTTATCTGGATAAAAAGGTGTAAAATCGATTTGGCGCAATAAATCTTAAATAATATATGTAACAAGAACGATATGTATACTATTTTATCCGAAATGAATACGCAGCTTTTACGACATGGTCAGAGAAAACACGATGTACAATGTAAGAATAAAACTTTAAGAAATCCAAATGTCAAGGTGTCGTAAATAATACCCGCGATATTAATCTATGGGTAATTTACAGCAATTTGCCACCTTAACGGTACCGTAACTTAATAATCCGAAAACGTAAAGTAAAGTATTCCTGACCTCTCTTTGTTCCAAAAAAAACTCGAGATAATCATCTCTGGTCTCTTTCGCACGCCGTTGACATGAAATATGTATAATGCAGCGATGAGAAGATAACGCGACAGGTGAAATTCCCGCAATGTCGAAAAAGTGAAGATCGATGAAACTGATATTTGCGTTCGAAGATGCGGAGTGAATTTTAATAATTTTCAGGACAGTACATTCGCCACTTAATATTTATATTTGAAATTATAGTATCTCTTCCGCAAAGAAATGGAGCATTTTTCAGAAAGTATATTTTCAGGAAATGTATAATAATGTGATATAATACTGCACGTAGCAGTACGTTGTAGCGCTGTAAATCATTAACCATATCGTTTCTACCGCATTAGTTTCCTTAATGTTCCTGGCGATATTTGCGTGGGTAAAGTGTCTCGTTCGGGGATAATGTTTTTTAATTTAGGAGAGAGGTGGAAGGACACGCGGAATATCCTGGGACAGAAATACGTGGAAATACGCGGGGGTAGTGAAGTATAAGTAACAGTCCCGCGACATCGGAGCGGCTGTTCTTTGTCCACCTACCTGAGTGCGATTACTCTTCACGCTCATTATTCGCCTGTGAATCTGCAAATTTCCCTGTAAAATGCATCATAGGATCGAATTACCGTCGGCAGAAAATAATAACTCGTGTTCTCTTTCTTTTTCCTCCTCTGCCTTTTATTAATTTAACGGTTCCGGTAAAGCAACTCTGAGAATATTTTTTCCCACGAGGCTAGTTTTATCTCCGCCGCAAAACACGCAGCGATACTTCCTGTTTTCCTACTTACTTTTCCCTCGAACGATAATATTTTGTATTATCAGATACAAAAGCAAAATGTCATTCTTCGCGTGACTTTAGAGAACAGAAACGTTCGGATGAAAAAGTTACGCTGTTAATATTCATCAATGTTTCGAGAGTTTTCAGAAACGAAAAAATGTAATTATGTATAGTAGTTTGTGATGTTTTTTCTCCCTATTTCTACTCATATTACATTTAAGTATGTTCATTTACATTTTAATTAATTGTTACGTCATACGTCTCTTTGTCGCTCTCTGATATAAATAATATCACTGCCTCATGTAATCATTTCAGACATATGTCATTGTCACAGCAAGATTCGGGTTCCATCAGCTAATGCTTCCTCGGAAATGTCAGCGCCTTTCGGGTATCACCGGGTGTCCATTCATTATTCTAACGTTCGCATTACCGCATTACGGTTCACGATAACACCGGCTTCATGTCAGACGTGTCAATCTGTCGCTACACCTACTTCCGAGAAGCGGCCGTGTCCCTACCTACGACGACAACTGCATACCGGTGCATCGGGCGTAAGTACTCCCCAGCGAGGTCGACATGAGTTATGACATATTTGCGGTCGAGGATCTCCTACCTACCTACCTACCTACCTACCTACCCTCCGTTGCGTAGGAGAGACCTTTCTCGCCACAGAACGAAGATCCTACATACACATACATACGTTTGTACATAGTTGTGATCGCACATTCCTGATGTCTTCCTTACGAACGGAACAGTGGCCGGACCTGTCTCGCTGTTAGACCGCTCTCACACCTGCGAACCGTTTATCATGAAATAGCATCAATTCGATGTATTCATATGTAGATATTTATGAGAATGATTCTAATAGTATCTGAATGAATATTTCATGTATGTTAACGAGAAATATGTAGGTAAAATATAGGTAAAACGTAAGATAAAAAAAAATATATATATACACCTACACGCTAAAATGATGAATCACTCAATTAAAATAATTTTAGATTGATTAATTAGTAGTTGTGATTCACGATTATTATAAAGTTATATTTATAAAGTTTCTTTTCTAAAATTGAAGATTTGTATTTTCTCTCGAAACAAGGATTTTTTTATTGACACATATGAATATTTTTAACAAAAAGAATTGATTAAGAAGGCTATTAAATTTTATTAAGGACAAATTCAAAAATTCATCAAGGATAGAATTCAATGCTCCCAATTGCAATTATTTTAATAACGTTCTTTCTGAAATATTTATTTAGATCATCTTGTTTTTATAAGCGTGAATTATTTGCGAAAGGAGAAAATGTTCCATTAGAGTACGATTGATCGATGAAACTGTGTGAAATCAGCTTTACGTTTCACTGGAAGAAAGAGACACGTGCATATCATTGTCAGTCCGATATTCGTCACGGACAGTTTCTCGAAGAAATGTTATAAATATTATATTACATACGAGAGAGAGAGAGAACAGCAGGCAATTAAGGTAAAACGACGAAGTCACCGACGGTGATTAAGTTTTTAGATACTCGCGCGCGTTAGAGATTTTATTGTCAGCCTCTCGGGGATTTCCACACACAGATCGCCAAGGAGTCCCCACGGCACTCCTCACGACTCATTATCCCAGTTATTATCCGGAATCCCGCTAATGTACCGAGATTAACGAATCATCACGCGAAAACCGCTCCGCTTCTGCGAAAAAGGGCGAGGGACTCGCACGTGTCGCGCTCGCGCGACCGTAGTCCCGGTATCGATCCGCGATTTCCGAGAGGTGACTTCATTCGGGGATTCCGTCGTGGTCATGCTTTCGTTTAGTTCAACCTGCGGGACAGAAAGAGAGAGGGCTAGAGACTAGCCACCCCGTCAGGTATCACCACTGCTTCGTTACACACGTGAGAGAAGGAACTTCAACCTCTTGGAAGGACGCGCGTAAAGCCCAGATCGTCATGTCCTCGCACGCCAATCGATTCTGTTGGTTCTTTTTTTGTAATTGATTTTCCCGCTGACTTTCTCGCTGATTAACCTGGACGCCACGATGCGACGTCTACCATACAAAAAATCGTGAGACTCTGAATAAACCCACTTTTCGATCGAGCATTTCTCTGCGAAGAGTTGATTAAAAATTTTTAAGCTTATTTGTTTTTCTCGATTCGTCCAATGTGAGAATTGAGGCAAAATGCACCCTCGAGGCTTTTTTTATTTTATTCTTTGTTATGTGTGGATTTTGTTATGTACGATTTTATATTGCATTAAAAGTGCAGGGTTTTTCCAGAAAGTTTGTGTCTTTTCTTTCTATGGTCGCGTAATCTCGTTTCGATCTATGTTTGTCACATTCCACAGAGAAATCGCCGATTCTAGGAAATCGCTTCCACAGATCTTGGATCTTAGTCGAAACGTGAGAGTTGTGAGAGAACGATCGTCTCTCGTCAATGCAGCTCATACTACGTATAGTTTTAATAGAAAAACAACCGTTGCCGCGGAAGATAAATGGCAGAATCTGACAAAAGTCTGCGATCTGGCTCGTTATCACCGGAAGAAATAGAACGTTAACGGAAAATATCGAAGATATTTGTGTGCGGGGTTACGCGATTGGAATAATCGCGGGTCGAAGATCAATGCGGATCTATAATTCTTGTCCCGCACCTCCGTGGAAGCAGGGGCGAGTCGCCCCGTCAGTTTTCGACTTTGATTTTCATTTTGGAGAACTCTGTTTCTCCTTCCGATCACTCGTAATTAGACTTCAAGTGACGAACATATATTTAACAATTACGCGAAGAAAGAGGGTAATGGGAGAGAAGGTTCGATCAACTTATTATATTTCGTCTAACGTAATTGAAATTTAAACGCCGATGCACTTAAAAGCGCCGAGACTTATATCAAAAGGTGTGTAGCTCTTAATAACTCTGGCAATCTGAAGAGAATCGAAATTCGATCAACGATCTAGATTCGGCGCAGAGGATCTTTTTGCCATGGAGATAGTTAACATCTCGAGACAGAGACAAAGAGATGAAAGAAGGAATTCGGAACGACAATAATAAGTACCAAAGTACAGAAGAAGAAAAGTATACAGTCCAAGAGAATGAAGAGGCCGCAGAAGAGACGAGACAATGTAATGGCCGGAGAACGAAGTTTCGACAGGAGAGAAGAAAGAAAGAAAGGAGAAGATCGCTCGAGTCGTTCTCTCGCAGATATCTCTCGCTCTACGTTCGGCCGCCGGCCAGTCGCGGTCGATGTACAAAATTCCGAGAAGCGCCGGCCCTTTACCCGGTCCGTCCTGAAGAGACGAGTTCTGCGATCGCGAGGGAACGAAAAAACCGGAGGAACACTCGAGATGCGAATGGAGACGGACTCGCTACCAGATATCTCTGGAATTGAATCGTCAAATGTTACGTATTCTCAAATTTGCTTTGAGATTGACAATGAAACTCAATCTATATTTCATCTTAAAATCGATTTAAGAAACATGTACCTTTGGCAAGCTCCAATTTTATGTGCCGCCTAAGATTTTGATAATGGAGTATTTTTTCAATTCTTGGGACTACATATATAAAAGTATCATTTATATATTTATAATTAAAATGTAAAATTATATATATATATATATATATATATATATATATAATAAAAAAATATATTTTATAATATTACACACAGAAAAACACGCGCGTGTAAATTTTATATATATATATATATATATATAGAAATTAATTATAAATCATCCAATTTATATATATATATATATATATATATATATATATATATATTTTCTTTTCAAAGATAATGATTGAAAATTAATTCTATATATATATATTCTATATATATATAGAATTAATTATCAATCATTATCTTTGAAAAGAGAGGATTATACGAATTCATACATTTTTATTATGCACGCAGAGACGTTTTATCGAATGCATTTATCTCTTCATAGTCGTTATTTTCGAATCGTAAAATCCGAATGTCCTTTGAGCGTTTCCCAGGAAACATTTCAGGATTACTGAAAATCGAAAATCAGGATGTTCTACTCACGTCACTTGTTCCACTCTACGTGGAAAATGCGCTCTTATTCACCCCATTCGACACCTTCAGCTCGGCTCGGCTCAGCTCAGCTCGCTCGCTCCCATGCGCTCTCGCTCGCTCTTTTCGCGCGCGCATTGCGCGGCGCGTCGCGGCGGGAGCGGACTCGCTGGATATATACATACACACGCGATATCATAGCGGCGAGCAGTCGACACGCGGCACTCGTACGAAGCGGGTCTCCTTGTGCTCTCCTTTCCTCCTGCGGTCGAGGGAGAGAAAGGAAGAGAGAAAACTCAAAGAAACAAGTGTTATTAACTTATCTTCGACCTTGCAAAATCTTCGGCGGGAAAAATCGGAAGGACCCTCGCTACGAGATATCGTACTACAGATCAATTGCTCGTTCGATCAATCGATCTCTACGTTTTGCGCGATGACGTCGCCGTTCGTCAACGGGAAAAGGAAGTCTCTTCGTTGGACCGATCTTCGTCTCGCAGCGCGCTCTTAAGAATGCCGCGCGTCAATTTCTGAGAAGATCGATCAGAGATCTTGCTCGATCGCGAAACAAGATCCGGGCTTTCTCTCTCTTTCGGACGTCGTGAGAACGACACGCGCAGAGAGATCGCCGTGAACGCGGAAGTAACCGGAATCAACCGGATCCGGGGACACTATTTGTCTCGTCGAAGAATTCCGGGATCGTGTTTCGATTCAATAATATCGCGAGACCAGCGAAGCCTTTAAAGCGACACTCCGATAGTCCAACAGCCGGCGTGAGGTCGGCCACGAGATCGTGTCCCTGGCTATGGGCAAGTTCTCAATTCCTCCTCGAAGTGATATTACACGCGACAACGCAAGAGAAGACAGCCAGGAAGAGCACCAGGACAAAGCGACGACGACGACGACGGTGGCGACAGCGGCGGCGGCGGTGGCGGCGATAATCGGTGGTGCGGAGGCGCGATCCAGCGCTGCTGCCGCCGATTATCGATTTCTTATCGAGTCGACATGCGAGCGCGCGTCGGGGGAGGAAAAGTACGCGCGGGGGCGCTCGGGGATCGCAGATCTTGCCGCGCGCCGGAAGCGCCGGGACGCCGCGACCGCGCGACCACGCAGAAATACGTGGCACGCGGAAAGTAGGCGCGAGGTCGTCCGGGTGACGGATCGCGACCCGAGCAGCTCGCCGAGGATCGGCATTATCGGCGATCGTGTCGCGCGGGGTTGCGACGCGACGGCAGGACTCAGGATCGCCGACCGCCGCACTTGTTGCGTCTCAATCGACGCGACAAGCACGTTCCTCGCGCGGCGCAGACGAGTCCGCGAGCGGATCGACCTCGTCGCGCGACAGAATCGGCACGCTGATAGCGCCTCGCCGATTCGCAACAGGTCTCCCGTCATCGCAGGATCCGAGGAGATATTCTGTGACGAGGATAGTATTACTCAAAGTCGATTTGTCGAGATTCCGTCCGTCGGAACCACGGACTTTTCCACGTACAACGGACGCATTTCGTCCAGCAGCGACTTATCCGGATCGCCGACGATCGTCCGCGAGATCGGCGAACCGATCGTCAGGGGCGTTAATACAGAGGACCCTCGGAGTGATCCTGCAAGGCTGATCAGTATCGTCGAGTCCTCGTGCAAGAAGCGGCCGTGCGTTCTCGCCGAGGAGACAGTCAGTCGAAGAAGCACGTCGTTCACGTCGCGATTTCCCGCGAAAATCGATCCTGGCGGACACGCGTGGCGGACCAGGACGGGCACACGTTGGAAATCGCCGAATATCGGCTTCGTTCAACGAACTCTTCTGCTGGGACTGCTCGCGACGAGTCTGCTCTGCGACGCGGTGCTGGCCGCGCCGCCGTCGTCATTGGTCCTCGAGAACGACGTCGAAGAGGAGGAACTGGCGATGCCGAGGAACGGTCTCGGTGACGACGAACTGGAGATCATCAGGAGGAGCATCGTGCAAGGCCTCGGGCTCCAGAGGATACCTGATCCTTCGAAGGTAAATCTTGTCGACAGCATGTGGCGGGAATGCGATCGTAACTGCAATCTTCGACACTTTCGTTTGTTAAATGCTATTTTGTTAGCTGTTTAAGTAAAAACTTCTTGGGTATATAATTATTGGATCTTGGATATATAATTGTTAATATATAATTCATCTAGATTTTGTATTTACTCGACACTTAGAGATTTATAGAGCGGTATTCATCCGATTTTACATTCAAGATCGTCTCAAGTACGATCTCAAGACTACACGGTTATTTCATATTGGTTGGATGAAGCCTTAAGACTGCCCATGATCAGAGTTAAGATGATCTTGAATATAAGATCGGACTATGAATACCGTTCTTAGTTTCTATTGTGACTGGTGAATAAAATACTCTTTTCTTTTAGAGGGAAGAAACGAGAAGGGTATTGTGGAAATTTTTCTCCTGAAAATTTGCAGTTACGATACTTTCCGTCCCGGTCGTGTATCATGAATGATACACGAAGAAAAAATGAATAACGGGAATATATATATATATATATATATATATATATATATATATAATATGATAATATGATGTGTGTGTGTGTGTGTGTGTGTGTATATATATATATATATATATATATATATATATATATATATATATATATGGTGTATTGCGAAAGCACAACGCTGCGTTTAGGTATCATAAATCGATGCAAAAATATCATTGATATAAAATATCATCGATAAGACGTTCTTAATTCCTCGCACTTTTATGAGCTGCGGATTATTTCAGTAACTCGACTTTTCCCATGACTAAAGATCGAGCAATAAATTGTTTTCTAAATTACAAGGCGACACTTTTACGAGGTAGTCTTTAAACATTGCACGTAGATATGAAGTCGCATTTTATACCAAAGTGAATTTAATTCCAAGGAATTTTAATTATTTTGAAATACAATTTTAATCTCGAGGTCTAAAGATTAGGGAATGAATGCTCGACAGGCTAAAGAAAAGTCAAGAAATTCGTTTGAAGGAAATGATCTAGAGACAGTGTTCAAAAGCGAATAGTTAAACGGCAACTATTGCCAGGCTACATAAAATCAATCTTGCAAAAAATAGTGGGAGTTTCGCCTTGTGCATATCGACGATCCGAGGCCTCTGCGGTGGAAAAAAGTCGATAAATCCTAAATTATTACAGAGGCGATAAGAGACGAACGCGGACGACATCGCGCTCATTCGCGCTTTGAGTTCGATGATCGAGGACGACGTGTTATCGAGATTACTCGAATAAAACATCGGCTTTCTAACCAGACGAACTTTATCTCGAGCTTCGTCTTTTTTTTACATCGGTTTCGTAATGGTAGAAATTCATATAAATTATCTATGGGGGATTTCTTTTACAAGTTTCGAAAATGAAGGAGAGTTCGCTTCTACCTCTCATTTATGGAACGAAATTTATTTAACAAGCACCAAGTTTCTAAAGTACATATTGTGACTATATGTCATCTCTCATCTCTCTTGTGCCAAACCCATAAATGTGTAATTGTAAACAAATTCTCATTTTTTTAGTAAACGTCTTTTTTGTAACTCCTCTAACTGTATTTGTTCCTACTGCCAAAACGAATAAGTCGCAGTAACGGTAATTATACTCCAGCTTGGATAATTTGAATTTAATTATAAATTTCCCAAATTTACCGAATCACGCATGACTTAAAGTGGATGATATCGACTTGTCGTACGTGCGTACGAGCTATATTTGAACAGTCCGGATCGAATAGGCCAGATTTAGCGCGATTTGTGGTTATAGATTAAAATGACGCTCGCGGGAGAGAAAGAGATAGAGACATAGATAAAGACTCTCTTCGGAGTTAACTTCGCGGGCGAACGTCATAATCGTACGAAAATAGAACTTTGCGAATTATTAACGCGACGTATTCCCGCTCCGAAACTCTTCAAGGGTAGGCAGGTGGTGTAAATCCAGGCGTCCTCGCGAGCACCAAACCCGCGTGCACGTCGTACCCCCATTGATTCGCGTACGCCGGTGTACACCGATATTTATAGATCGCTCGTAAATCAGACGGGGAAACGTACCTTAACGTCCGCACGCGAAAGCACATGAGAACGGACCTTCGGCGAGTAGGAGAAAGGGAGAGCCCAGGTTCGTTGACCATCGGCTGGGCTGAAAAAGGTATTAGCCTCTGCACGTAGGCACTCTCGCGTCCGCGCGGGCTGAAACGCGAGCTGTCCGGAACGCGATGAAAAAGCACGACAATGCCGTTCCAGGGGGAAACGCGTGACACGTCGCGTGGTCGTCCAGATCATTAGTCTCGTAAAACGCTCCGCACGAAACGAAACGCGCGCGCCTGGGAAGCCTGGGGAAGTTAATCCCTCAATCTCCCGCTCTGCTCATTCCCTTTTTCCTCTTTTATATCGCGACACGATATCTCTCGCATCGTTCACGCGCGCATTTTATTTTATTCCCACTCCACTTTATGTATTACACGTTACATTCGCGCACATTGTTAACAAATTGTATATTATTATTTTACGTTATTATGTACAGTGAGTATCTCTCGATCTCTCGTCTTCATTCAGCAAATATTTGAAGAGCCTCGGGGAAACTCGCAGCTTCGCGAAGGACAGCCGCTCTTTCCGGTTCCGGTTTTCGCGTTTACCTCACTGGGGCTCGTTTCGGCACGAGGAGCGTTTCGTCAGAGGAGATCCTTCCGCTTTCGAAAACTTCGCACGACGTGCCGTATCCGCGAGAACGCGCGATCTGGCACATATATGCGTGCTGTTTGTCTAGACGCGGCTAATAATCGCCGTGTCCCTTTGTCGAGTGCCGACCCGAGCAAACAGTCTTACGACCGAATGCAGTTCCTGTCGTAGATAACGTCGTGCCGCGGAGGATTATATGCGCGCGCGATCTTTATCTCGGCGACCGGCTTCATCTCGTCTCTATTACGTGGCACGGCGAGTTCTCGATGTTACCGCTCGTACCACGCGCGTTGATTTACGTCCCATTGAAAACCGCATCCGTTTAAGGACGGAGACCCTCCGAAGCCTCCCGAAAAAATAAAGAACCAAGCGAGTTAATCGTGCGCCTCGGGAGAAAGTTTAATTTCGAGGAGAAGCGTCGTTCGCTGTACAATGTTGAAGATTGCGAGTTGAACGAAGGCACGTCCAAGGCACGTGTTCCACGGGAAGCATATCTTGAGACGTTTAGATGTGTCTCAGAGCGACGACACTTTCCGAATGTATTTTTACAATCATCGTGACCTCATTCCTTTGAGATATGTGATCGAACGCTGTGGGACGATTATCATGGCATCTCGATAATATATGTATTTTTATAATACATTGCTCTTTCGTGAATTTAGAATTAAATGCCTCAGGATGACGGCATTCTTGAGAAAAATATATTTCCGGAGCCTCGCTTTATTTTCTTGCGATCTCAAAATTAAACACTTTGAAATTATGGTCCCCATTCAGAGAACGTATCTTTGAGGCCTTGTGTCATTCCTTTTTTGAAATTGATCTATTCGAGACGATGGCGATTCGAAAGGATATAGTTTCATTGACACTGTCTCATTCTTTAAATCTTGGCGACACGTTGCGGGTCTGTGAAATCGCGACCGAAGTGTTCTCTGGCTCGGAAAAAAGGAGCACAATGCAGAAGAAAGGGAGAGAGAGAGAGAGATGCACGCGGGAGAAACGGTGAAGAACAGGACGAAGAACAGAAGCTCGACCTTCGTCGAGACTCCCTTGGCTCTCGTCTCGTCGCGTCGCATCGCTTCCACGTCGTTCTGCTTGAACACCGTCGAAGGGCTCGCTGTTGACACATGGCTTTTGTTTTGCAAATGCACCTCAGCGTAACGTATCGCACACACACGTCGACTGCCGACCGACTCGGAAGAGAAAGAAGCCGAAGAAGAAACTGACGACGACGCCGGAGACGCGAGAGAAGTCGTTCGTTACTCCAAACCAGAGATAAAGGCCGGGGATCCATGTCGCATCATTAGATCCCTATCGCGTAATTAAGTGTGTCAAGGAATACACCTAGGCGCCTGCAGCGTGGACCGCATTCCGGAGAAGACAGCCAGAAGGGGAAAACCAGCAGGAGACGACGTAATTAACTAACGGCGGCTTTTCGTGTGGCTCACGCGCGACAACTATATAAATCTGGAGAATACGCTCCGACAGTAGTTTCCTTCAAGTTGTCATTAGCATGTCCCGTCTATCATCACCGTCTCCCCTTCCCCCGAGAGTGCAAGCGGCAGAGTTGATTGAGCATCGTCGAAATAAGTCGAGGTTGCGGCACCGTAATCAGCCTCGTTTACTTCAATGCGTCTGATTGGTTCTAATGCAGGCTAGGAATTTGCAGGAACAAGCCGTCGCGTGCAGATTTAAGAGGCGATAAATATGTTTCTAATAATTAAAATGTTCGAATATTCGATATTGTTAATACAATCATTTTTTACTAATTACGGGCTCGATTCACTCTTACGTTAAGATCTTCAATTAATATTCAACGACACCGCCGTGATTACTCTAATTACATCCATTGAGTGTGCAACTTTCTTGGGTGAGGGGATCGTAAGGGTGAAATCTCTTTCTTTCCTTTTTTTTTTTTTGATTATTAACAGTGTTATGGCGTGCCGAGAAAGTCACTACTCGGTACGTCATCGTGCTTAATGACGTTCCTCGAGCCATGGCGGCGGTAGCATGTGCCGACAGACCGGAGGATAGTCCTCGTCTCCTGTGAAATTACACCGCGATGCGGCTTGTCATTATCCAATCCTGAACGTTTTATTCCACGCGGCCTTTCGTGCGCGTTGCCAAACGCGTGCATTAAAAGCGAAGCGGCGCGTTCCGCCCGCTCCGAATTCTCTCGCTCTTCCATCACGAGATAACGCGACTGTCCTCTACATTAAACGATTAATGAACCATCTCGATGAGACGAAACCTCCCCCAGAAGATCCGAATATTAATTTTGTTAACGAGCTAATTTCCGATCACCACTATTTTCGGTAGAAGCTCTTGAAAATTTTTAATGATATTTTTTCTAATCATATTCCTTTTATTTTTTAACATTATTTTTCGTCCCTTTGTCTTTTGCCTCTTCAGCGAAGGAAAATATCTTATTGTTTTATGCGTATTGGTTTAACATCTTAATATTGCTTATTTTTATTGTTGCAAACATAATTTTTTTTAGACATTTGTTAAGATATAATAAGCTAGAGAGAGAGAGAGACAGATAATTAGGCCGATAATTAGAGAGACATGATAATTAGAAATATCTTTACAACTGCAATAATTTATTATACATTGCTGAAGATATGACGCATCGACGCGACATTTGCTGATCTCCCGCATGCAACAGGTGTCACGCATGGTTACCACGTGGTTACCACTTTAGATAGAATTATCTCGATGTTTTCAGCGCAATTGAATTCGCATAATTCAAGTCGACACCGCCAATTAAAATTATATAATTTATCAATATTATCGATATTTATAGCTAAATAGAATTCTTGCGAGCGTAGATATTTTATCTTGAATATCTATAAAAAGCGCAAGAATGCTGCATCATAAAACTTTTAGCTTTCGTGGAAAAGGAAGAAAAAAAATGTTTCCGGTCAATATTTGTTTATTCAAATACCAGCGATCACAAGTATCAATTATTAAAAAACATGGAAACATGGTATAGACAATTTTTACAAATATATTTATTATAATCTCAGGCACTTGGCTTCGCGAATCGAAGAATCATCTTTCAAAAGAGCGCGAATTTAATGATTAACCCTTTGCAGACGAAACAATTCGAAATTGAGCGCTCTATGCATTGAATCGCTACAACGATAGTCATCAAACTGGTCAGATTACTCGCGAAAATTCGCTGAACGCATATACGAGTCATCGGCAATTGTTTTCGCCGAACGAACATCTGAGTGTAAACGCTAACGGTTTACACTGAACGCATCTATGGGTTTATCGTCCACAAAGGGTTAAAGCTCGACGTTACAAATGCACAGAACATGTACACGCTCGTGGGAATGAATTCGGAGCGGTTTTCGCTCCAGACACGAAAGTAAACGCGCGCGGTAAAACGTTCGCGAGACCACGAAACAATGAAGGTCTATAAACAAATCGGCGGCGGCGGCTTGTCAGGATCATCGGCGCGTATTCATGTCGGACCGACGTTAGGACAACGGCGTGGGTGGTCCGTCTTCTTGCCCCACTTTCGCTTACGCATGCACGAGCACGTGCACGAGCCGGGCCACGCATGGTGCTCCCGGTGCTCTCGCGATAATAAAAGCGACGAGCTCCGGAGCGTCCACGTGCGCGCGGCTGGTACACGCATTCCCGCGTGCATACCTGACGTGCGTGCGTGCAACGGCATCGGTGATATTTAATACACGGCCAACCAGTTATGCGCGACGGCGACGTCTATCTATTGTGAAACGTGAAAGCTGGCGAGACCGCACAGTCAGTTGCCATCTGCCGCATCGTGTGAAGAATTGCGAGATGAACTCGAACTTACTGGTCCGCGAGAAACGCGTGTATCGTGAAAATCGTGTAGCTGTCGAGTTGATAGACTAATCAGACATATGTAACTCGACTTGAGAAAAAATATATGTATATTGCGGCACGTAGAAATATTTGAACATTAATGTAATTTTTCTTTTTATTCAACTTTTTATTAAACTTTTAGGAATGTGTATTAATGTATGTGAGAGAGAACATTACGGAATGTTTATGGATCGCAGAAAAGGCTCAGCGAAGTCAAATGACAGAGTAAAAGATTTATTTAAATGTATGCAACAGATTTCTCTCAGTTAGACGTCGTTAGCATCGTTAGACGTCGAAATGTGAGGATGTCTCCTTGCGGCATAAATGTCACATATATCATTATCAAGAATTACACGATACGCGTGATTGCCTATCAAGAATTACAACAATTTAATATCCTGCAGACGCGTATTAGGCAGCTATATCGTGTATTCGATTCCACGAAAAAATTAACCTTTGAGTACCACAGCGTTACCCAACGGGCGTGTGCGTTCTCACGCCGTCGATGTGCGTGCTCGCGTGCGACACACGTGCGTGGAAGAAGCACGCCTATTTCTTCACCTAGTCAAACACGGGCCGAAATGAGTCTGACAGCAACGGGAACATAATAGTTTCGAGGTGCGAAATACTTGACGGATCTCGTTTCGACGATCAGTGTGTCAACCAGCGGGGTGTGTCGTAATTGTAAACTATAACTTCTTTCCTGACGAGCGATTGACGCAATCCCTAACATGTAGTAGATCGTTCACATAATTCCGCGGCATGTTTCTAAAAGCGGAAGAAGCGGGGTGTTGCAATAAATAAAAAATGCACGTGGCGAGAGATGATGATTCTCCAGCGGCTCGAAAGCCCGATTTCGCTCGTAAAATAAAATGATGGAGATATCGCGAACGATGACGTCACATGGCCATCAATTATTTTGTTTCGAGCGAATTTTAGCAAATGACCCATCGATGATGGTTTTAATCTCGCCGCGTTTATCTTCTGACCTCAAATTCGATCTCCGGCGACAAGGTAATTTGCATACCTACGCTTTCGACGCGGCGCGTGATTAATCCTTTCCCCGCCGATCGGTTATTGATTGTGCCGCCTCTTGTATTGTTGAGAGTATCGTACTCGTGTTACATGTTACTTGTCGAGGGATTGATGAATGGCAAGATTTATGACCGTTCCGCGGAACAACGTTGCGACGCGTGCATTCAAGTTACTACTTCAAATTTAGTCCTATTCAATCACGAGACTCGAAACTTTGTTACGTCCCAATTTTTCAACGCGCCCGATTAATATGGAAATGTTTGGTGTAATTTATGGAAATCTGAATATGCAAATTCAAGTCATTTTGGAAAATCGAGGGCGTCATTTATTTATTTTTATTTTATCGCTAATCTTCGAGTTTGCGAAACCCACGCTACTTTTCGAAACCTTTCAGGGTATTCCCGCCTTTGGAAAATTTTCTGTGCTCGCGACTACGTCCGACTCGTTCAATTATCATCATTTGTAAATTATATTTCTTGCCAATCATTCAACTCTTTGGAATGTTCATAATTATACGTTACGCGCGCCATGTTGCTACGTAAATTTTTCTCGCTCGTGGAGTTGGTAACCATAAATAACTACTGCGAATTAATGTTACGCCGCGCCATAAATAACGTTGAATTTATTAAATCGCTGCCGCTTTCTCCAAAAATTCATATCGCCTATTATAAAATTCCGGTTTACGCTCGTGCGATTCGTCACAATGTTCAGCGTATCCCAATTCGAAAGTTGTCCCAGGTGATGAGTAAAACCAAGAAGGTGGTGGATCAAGAAGTGACTTAACTGCAGATGAAGTCCGAATGTCGCTGGAAATTCCAACGTGATTCGTTTTATGCTGGTTGTATCTGGTATCTGAATGTTCGAGGTATTTCATTTCGTATTAAAAAAGAGAGTCCATCCGTCAAGAATCGCAAAAGTATTCGGATTTTTTGCAACATTTTTTCCTGTATTATCTTGATGGAAATATTTTGCTGAGGTAAAATTGATGAAAAGCAAAATAAAAGTTATGGAAAAGTTACGGACTGTATCTTAAAATGAATCATAATTTTTCTTACAAAATTCAATATAATATAATAATATTATGAAGTATAAGGTGAAGTTAAAGTACTAAAGTACTGTTGAAAAGTAATTTTAAAAAATGATAAATTTACTGAATGTAACTAAAAACTATGTTACTGTTTAGTAAAAAATTACTAAATATTAATACTCGTGAATATTAATGAAATGATAATGAAATGGTGTCCGTTGAGAGAGATTTTCACACAAAAATATGTTTCTGTAAAAATTTATTATATTTTCAGTAAAATATCTCCATCGGGGTATTTATAAATTATTTTACGTAACGTCACCACATGGCACGCGTATAGCATATTGTTATTGTAAATCGTGATCAAAACATGCAGTGAAAAATGAAGAAAGAAAGAAGAAGAATACGAAACTGACAATTAATGCTGAATACATCGGTTTGGTTGTAAGATGCTGAACACGCGCGAATAGAGACTATGACAGATTGCTTCGGTCAAGCGAGGATCAAACGGCGGATAACAGATGCATAAGATACAAATAGAAACTTCTAAGTTTAGTAACAGCACCTCGGGCACGCGATAAGAAATTATTTCCTTCGTATTTCATAGTTATCGATCGAAATGCGCGGATGACTCGTTAATTTCGCAGCGGTGGACGCCACCATTTAAATCTGTGGATTAAAAGACCGGAGATTATACGATGTTTACCATTCGCCGAAGCCACGATGTCGCCGGCCGGAGCCGAAGCCACGGTGTAAAATCCAGTCGGGAACCTTGACGCAGTTCCGTGATTAAGGCGAGAGAATGCAGAGAGCTACGGCAAATCAGAGTGATTAAGTAGCGAGAGATTGAATCGTGGGAATCGCAATAATCGTATCTCTAGTACAGATTGTCTCGCAATTTCGCTTCGCCTCTTCACGGGGACCGGACAAGTAAACCGGTCAATCGCGTTAGCCGCTAATTGTTTCCAGTTACAAGCTTCATCGCGGCGTGCGTCGTATCGTAATTTATCATGCCGCTACGAATCATGTTGTGTAACACACCTCATTAGACAGACGTCCCCCGTGATCTTGGTGCGTACTTTGTATGGAATTTACGAACGTAAGCGCGCGTAATGTTGTTGAAGTAAAATGCGTTTAATTTTAGCACGTTGGTGCGTCGGACGTCAAATATGTCCGGGTAATACCAACGGCGATATTATACGCAAGATGAGTTACATTCGATAAGAGTTGTATATTATAAGGTAATAAATTTAACGTTAATGAAGAAGCGCGAGAAACACTTGATAATGATGAGAGAAAAACGAATATGATAATGCGATAAATGTAAATTAATTGAATAATTTAAAAAATATATGTATATATACTCCTTTCATGAAACTTGGCGCAGGCCTTGTTTGTCCAAGTTTAGGTTTGCTTCTCGAGAAAAAAATCAATAACTTAATTTCATGTTGCAACGAGCGAAGTTATGTTATATTATTGTCGCGTTGATACGACGTTGACGTGCGATCGAATCTCACGGTTCACCCGCGCGTTCGGCAGTGGGACGCATAAATTTCCGAAAGATAAAGTCGGGCATGTTTGTGAGCGGGTATCCGGATATTTATGGGACATTCTGCGGCGATAATTCAATGACAGCTCCGTCGGATTTATCGGGAGCACTTGGGCAATTGCCGCGCCTTATAGATCTCTAAATTATAACTACGGATCGTACGCTTTTCTGGAACTCGTGAAGCACAGAGTCCAGGATATCGCGAGTCACCGAGAAAGTTGCGAAATCCGTCAGGTGTGGCGGAGCTGATTATTATTCAGATGATTTCGCGTGCGCGCGCGACAGGACTGATATTAAATAATATTTATGTAATTTATGCGTGCGTAATTTGTGCGAGATAATTCAGAGGAGCGCGGATATAAATCTAACTGTATCGCTCCGGGAAATAATACAATCGGTGATCTCAAGAATCTGGAGAACCAGAAATCTGTAAAGAAGTCGAGAAAGAGAGATTCATTCGCCGCGACGCGTTCGGTCCGATAAACAGGGCCCCGACGAATAAATTTCCACGCTTTACGGACGAACGGAGAAGGAGTTTGGAGGAGAAACGATCCTAAACCGTTATTTACAACTGCATTGCGAGAAAACCTTGTGCCACGATCTTTTGTGACATCTCTTTTTCTTTCTTTCAATAACCTCGCGGTGAACGAATCTATTAATCGACTCGAGTCAAAAATTAATTAATGGATATTTTTTAAGAAGCTTTTAATAAAATAATATATTTTATCCAAATGGAAATACTTTATTTGACTTATTCGACTTTTACATAAAATATACATAAAAAAATACATAAAATTATGTATATTTTTCAGTATATATTTTATTGCATTATCTATCAATTTGTGAATGTGAGTGTGTAATTTAGATTATACATATATAACTAGTTAATTAAAATTTATAGCAAAGAGGAATACTAATTATTTGATCAATATTTCGAAAAAAGTATATAAAAAAAAAAGTTAAAAAAAGTATCAAATTTATTACTTTAAAAAAGTAAACACTGCTATTTTACATAATTAAATATTTATGATGTGAAAGAATAACGTATGGTATCGGCGATCGTCGTGTTGTAAGACGTTTCACAGGGATCTCACATTTTTCGGTCTAATGACCGACTCCCTAACAAAACGTATGTTATTCGAAGCCGTATACAATAAGTGTGCTTGTCAGCCCTCGTTCGTGAGGACTCGAGCTCGAAAATCCGAGGAAATGATTCAAAGACAGGCCGACGCCGCCGTCACGACAATAAACGCGGCGATCGCACGGCTTGAATCGACGCTAACGAGATTTATGATTGGGTTAAATTTTAAGAGAAAGCTTTCGACGGCGACGACGACGAACGGTCACGCATAGAAGCCCGGGAATGCGAGATGCATTAATCTGTTCACGGCCGATCGCGCGGCGCTGCATTTTACCTTCGTGTTTATTCTCAAAACGTCATACCTCGTACATTCTCCGGGAATAAAAGATAGAGGAAGGAAAAAAAAGGAAATTGACGCGCGGCATTACGCCACGCCGACTGCGTTCTCGTAAAGCGTATACGCATGAGGCCGCGTGAAAATTTCTCACGCGGTTTTGACGGACGTCAGTGGAAGGACTCGTGACGACAGTGATTAAATAACGGCAAAACCGAGATAAAGATAAGAGCACGGACTATAAAGAGGGACTCTCAATTATCACCATTATTACGGTTATTACTGTTATTGTTAGTCGCGATAATTAAATCTCGGTAATCTGGCGACGCCTTTCGAATTCTTCTGACCTGGATTCTGCTCGTGAAGAATAATTTACAAGATAGAAATTAACTTTTTACATTATGCAAAAATATATTTATAGACAATAACTTTCTAAGCTACCGATACTTGAATTATTCAATGATTATTATTAGAAATGTTTAATATGTATTAAAGACACCCGAGTCAAATGGAATAATTAAGTTTTTTCTAATTAAGAGTAATATTAAGTAATATTAAGAAATAATATTTCATACATTATACTTGCAAAGTAATAGATCCTGACTAGTTAATTTCGAATTTTAGAATAAAATCTGCAGGATTTGAAATATACTTATAAAAGTAGTTTCTATAAGGAAATTGAATCTTTCAAGTAATTTCTCGAACCCTAAGGATGAAGTTGTTGGTTTAAAGAATGTACAAATGCGAAAAAAATTTTATTATATATATATTTTTTAAATCATATTTTCGTTAAATTTAATTTCAGCGATTGATAACCTTTGATTGATAATATTTGTAATTATAAAAAAATGATACGAATATTTTAAAATAACTGTCGCTTTATATAACATTTTGATTCGAAAGAACGTAAAATTTCTATCAAAGTACTTATAAAAAATTCGAACATATTTGATTCAGTTTCGAATCTACTTGGAAGTAATGCTCTTCTTTTTCGAGGTATTAATTTTGAGATAGACTCCATTTCTTCCAGAATTTGAATCGATTGGAAAGTACTACTTTTATTTTTTCAAAATAATCACAAAGAGTTCGAAATTACGCCAACAGATTCGAATTTACTCACAAGGTATTTGATCCCATCACTGATTACCCTGAGCTCTCGAAAAAATCTCGGCATTCTTTTTCACCGGCAGAAGTGCGAGGTTCCGGCCGCGCTTTACGATCATCCTCATTAGCAGTATAAATAGCCTAATGGTTTTCTGCTAACGCGCGGCACACACGCATCACCGGCGGCCGTCTCTCATTACGATTATCCGCTGCATCCGAGGCGTTCGGCCACTGAAACGTCCATTATCCGGGCATCCGGATATCTGTCATTGGCCGTATACGGCAATCGGAAGACCCCGGCAATTGAAGACATCCGGGACATACTTGTTGCACAAAATTGAGACCTGCGCTCCTGTTGAAACCGAAGGACAGCGGACGGCGGTCAGAGGCACCTCGCGCGAGATGCATTCGTTTTGCGATCACGCACGTGCAAAGTAAATAAATCCGTACGTCAAAACGCGTCTCTCCGGATGCGTGGGAGGAGAAACCTCCGAATGCGTTTCAATGCATTCCACGATGCATTTCGCGTAGCGAATCGCGAGTAGCGCCCGGCGCGAATCGCGTATCTTCGAGGATTCTCTCGAGGATCGAGCATAATTCCCAGATAAACATGAGTATTCAATTGACCGCCCCTGTTAATATAAGAAGATATAAGAAGAGAATATTTCCGTCGACCATTCTCTCGCTGAAGAGATCGATCGAGAGTGCACATAAAATTTCTTTCCTCGGGGATGTGCGGCTTGAGAGATACCCTCGCGTTTGCGTAAACATGAGAAACGGCATTGGTAACATTGCACAACGTCGGAGGGTCAGCGAGGGGTCTATTAACGTTATCGCATGCCCATTAACGTTAACACGCGAACATTGCAATATATTGCAAATTACAAGCGAATAAATGTAATTTCTGCACGTTCACATAATCGTAATTCATAGTCGAGCTTCTTCTTGATTGAAATAATTTCGAGACACTAATGGTTACAAGCGATCGAAAGGGAAAAGTTCTTAAGGAAACCTTCAAGTTTCTTAAGGTATTTCTTTTGCAGAGAAGCATATTTTGTAGAACGCTTAAGCGGAGCCCTCATCGAATTTTTACGTAGATCCAGCTAAAACGATGCTAGAATCTATTATTAGACTGAAGAAAAAGCTAAAATTTCTCGTATAAATTTAGAAATGTTTATATCCTTCGATAAATTGGCTGCAAGAAATTCAGCTTCATGCGACATTTTTAAAATTTTAACGTTAATATTTTGTTTAAATATTCGGTGAGTTCACATTTTTATTGACGTTACAAAATTTATGTTTTTTCAAATGCGTTGATATTCAACATCCTGGGATGTTTGGTACACTAATTAAATTGAAATGTGAGCAACAGGCTTTTCCGATAAAGTTACGTTTTAATAATGCGAATTTAAAATGATAATTCTTCTCTAAAAGCTCGACCTGGCTCGAGATTTTTCTTTCAGCATAATGGAATGTGTTGAACAGAAGAATCAAAGAATTCTCGAGTTCGTGAAAGGAATATCTTAATATCGGACGTTTAAAAAAAACGTTTAAAAAAATGACAGATTGAATTATTCCCTGAGGATTTATCGCGAATATAAAACTTTAGTTCAAGCAAACATGTCTTATTTGAAATATAATCAGACAGCAAGAATGCGCTTTCCACAGCGCGAATGTCTTATTTACTATTATTATTTATAACAGATCGCGCAATTCCCACGTTCCCACGTTCATACGGCAACATCCACCGACTTCGCGAGCCGTGTCATTTCGAATCGCAGTAAGAAAAGACACATCATTCGTTGTAGTAATTTTTCTAATCCAACGGTGACAGAATTCCGTACGTGGGTTAATATTAACATAAAGTTCGCGGCACAGTATCAACGCGGCCGTAACAGATTTATGTGCGTCACGTGTTGGCCGAAGAGGAACGGTAGGATCAATTTAATGTAACGAGCGATAGCAGTAATCACTGCTGCAAATAACTGCTATATTGTATAATTATTTTTTTTTCTCTTTCTGTCACTATTAATATTTCAACGCTCATTCCCCGGATCGTAAAATTAGCATACAATATGCGAGATGCCATACAGATGGTGCCATAGCGAATAAAGCTATCAATATTGCCAGGTTGCTGTCAACAATTGTTATTTTATTTCATTTCTAATTGCTGTCGAAGAAAAGATTATCTTTTTAATTAAAAATGACTTCTTCGTTCCCGAAGAAATTCCAGTTGTCACGTGCGGGATTCGTGGAAATTAATTCGGTGATTTGTAATAATTGAAAAAAATTCGGGGGATCGCTGAGGAGGAGGCCTTGCCATTTCCCGGAGGTTCTCGTGACTCACTCGCTCCATTCGGCGCAATTCTCGGGGTCCGTCCGCGTGCGAGATCGCGGCGGTCCACAAATTTGTTTTCGTGCGCCAATCTCGCGACCGGAACCGGGCCGAATGCAGTTAAACGATTCTCAAGCGGTTAAGTGATTGTGAAAAAAAAAAAAAGATTGCGGAGGCGTCGAGTCACGACGCGTCTCTTCGCGGGTCGCGCGATGATTCATCGTCGTCCCCTGCTCGTTTCGACGGCGCCACTTCCGGTTGCTGTCGCACGCCGACGACGACGCAGTTCTGCGCTTGGTGCAGCGACCTAGGTGCGTCTCGCGGAAATTCCGTGATATCATAACGATTACGCACGTAGCTAAGAGCGACAATTTAACGAGGAATTGATTGGGTAAATCCAACCAATGTAACACTTATTAAAGTGTTTTTCACATTGAGATCCGTTTTAATATACATTTAAAAAAATGTAACTTCAATATTATATTTTCTCAAAATTATACTTCCCAATTTTTTTCTATTCAAAGTCACTTTTACCAATTTAATCTAGCCACATTTGCAGTATGGACGATCCTAAATCAATCAGTTTCCGAGCCCAATTTCTTCTTCCAAATAGAAATCTCTAATTGCCAAATTTATAATTGTATCCTAATTAACGTATTTATCGTGCAAAAGATTAAGCAAAACAGATTTGTGCAATTATTTTAATCGAGCCGAAGAAATATTTGGTGCAAAATTATGTGATAATAATATTGCAGAATAATATTTAAATTAAATTGTAGCTCTTAAGTATCGCTTCATAAGGTAAATAATTTCCTACGGTAGAAATGGGGTTCTGAACTCGGCAGACGAGAGTTCTCACACCCTCTAGTGGTCCATTATCCTCCTTCTGAGCCACGCCAGTGGTCGCAACCTCAACGAGCTAATTTTGCGAGCGCCGGCTCGCCGTCGTCTGGTCTTTCTCATCGCGGCGGCGGGGAGAGAAAAGGGCACTCGCCGGTTGTTTCATCATCATGAAACAGTAGCTGAGAATGGGCTCAAGGAAGCCGACCTAAAAAACAGGAGGAGCGCGGTAGCAGGAAAAAATCGGGGAAAGCGAGTAGAAAAACGCGAGGGACAAAAAGAAAAGAAAGTGAGAGGGTTGGGGGGAGAAAATACGGAAATACGTGGAGGGCGAGAAAAGGGTTATTACTTAATCGGGCCGAGAAACACGGCGACTCTGCGGAAAATTAGATAATTTCGATGTCACGTCCGCGAAATAATTATCGCTCTCGAGTTTCGACCTCGCCGGATGTAACCGGGGAATCAATTAAACGGACCGAAAGTTCACTCGGCGAGGTGAGGCAACCTCGTGAAGCGCATTTTGCACTCTCGAGAGGTAGTCGGCCGAGATCTCGGATGGCAATCAGCGATGGACCACGACGAGGTTCCCATTATTTACCTTGAATCTTTGAACTCCGCGAGGAGGGTTCTTGAAGCTCTTTCTTGGAGACAAACAAGAGTCCTTTATTAAGAGAAATCTGAAGTCTGAATGTCACTTTTGAAGGATCAGCGTTTCGCACGTTTCGTTTTATTTTGAAAATTAGAATAAATTGAATTTGATAATATTTTAATAAGCTGCGCGTGTAGTTTATGAAAATTTTTACATTTGGGATATTATTATTTATTTAACGTTTAGAAAATTCATTGTCGGTCTTTGTGATCGCATTTGAAATAGGAGGACTGATCGAATACAGACTATCTATAAATTCCTGCGAGTATTCCAAGAAGAGCGAGAACGCGCTTCCGGTAGTTACTCTTTCGCGCTGTAATGTGCGTAATTGTCCTGCCGCTATTATACACGCAACGTTACGTAAGCGGCTGTTTCTGAGCCGATGATGAGGCTTTAAGGAAGCCATTATGGCGTTTTGTTTCCAGGCGAACGTGAGCCAGGCCGAGTACGAGAGAGCGCACAGAGAGTACCTGAAACAAGTGCAGCTGTCGCACGACGGACAGAAGTTAAGAATGCGACGGGACCTCCATGTATTCCAAACTGCTGGTAAGATCAACTCCCACATGAAACTGGAAGTCGGATTCGCGGCCATTTTCGCGGAAGCGTTATTGTTTATGCACCGCGTATACTCTTGTTTCCTGCGAATTTATACTTCAATAATTCCATTCGTTGTTTATTTATTGAGTAATTTACGTCGCGGACGTAACGTTTAACAAATATTAAATATACACGATAGACGGGGGACGATTTTTCCAGCGATTGATGATGATCCTTGCGCGAGGATTCTTTCTAATCGCGTGATTTCTCCTAGATGTAGGTACAAGAAATATGTAATTCTCGATTGATTAATTTTAAAATTACATTAATCTTAGAATCCCGCGTTTTTCCGCTTCTTCCACGAATTAGATCTATTCGTGCGCACAAGAGGAGATCAGCCGATTGCGTGCGAGCGAAAAACCCCCGCGCGAACATTCGCGGTACGGCATATCCAACAAAAACAAATGCAGAAAACGAGGTTGTGGGTGGCGAGGAGTAGGACAGGAGGAGTGGTGTAACGATGTAGTTTTCTGCCGCAACCTGTCGATACGTCACCGCGGCGGAACGCATTCAAGTCCCGGCGCGGTTTCGGTTTCACTACTATCGAGGCGACGCCGATCGATCGTTCAAGGATGGGCCATTAAAGTTGCGCCTCGGGCAAGGAAAACGGCCGAGCAGAAGCGGGACGTCTCCTTGCCGCCGTGAGAGAAACGACGAGACACGCGACGACGATGTATTTACTTTTCCCATGTCGACGAACTCGTCGCGAGAGAGTTTTCCGCGAGTTCGTACCGTTTTCGCATTCGACATCGTTCGCCAAGAGGCGCGATTTCGCCAAATGGAGAACGCGATGCAATCGGAACGTGATCGATCGATCGATCGATCGCGCGCGCGCGCTCGCGACGGGGGATCCCTCACGGCAGGAGGAAAAAGAAGCTTGCCGGAAGCGAGATCTAAAAGCGTGTTTCTTCAAGGATGCTGGGAAAATATACGCGCGCTATTATTGGCCGTCCACCTAATTTCTCTCGCGCGGCCGAGTGAGGAAAAATACTTCGCGAACGAGGTAGTTTAATAACGCGCTGAAAGACTTCGTCATCGGGTGCGACGACGTCTCGCAATCGAGGTGGTCGATACGCGAGGATGTGTAACATTTAAAATGCTCCGAGGTTGTCGATCCTGAAACCAAACTGGCCGAACTGATAGCTGTAGCGATAGTGATGGCTTGATGATACAACATCGCGTTATTTATGTATTATTTCTCTTTCATTTATCTGCAACTTGTTGCTCTAGACTTACTCTACTTGTCAACACCTTGTGATAGTAGCTCAAGTATTTTAAGAACATGGCAATTAGAAAGTATTAAGGAATAGGGAAATCTTGTTTTCCAAGTTAATATAAATATTAATATATAAATGTTAATATAAATATTAATAATATTCATTTTATTGGAGCGTTCCGCGTTATTTTTAATTTCCGCGTCTTTAGAATTAATTTACTCGACTCTTGCGTTGAGTCCTTCGCAATATAATGCCCAAATCACACTAGCGATTGACTATTGCGTTTGCGTCTGCGTTTGCGTTTACGATTGCCTTTTGATCAGTCAGAAGGAAGCTGCTAGCGATCTGATTGGTCAAGAGACAATTGTAAACGCAAATGCAAACGCAATCGCCAATCGCTAGTGTGATTTGGACATAATGCCCAAATCACACTAGCGATTGGCGATTGCGTTTGCGTCTGCGTTTGCGTTTACGATTGTCTCTTGACCAATCAGAAGGAAGCTGTTGGCGATCTGATTGGTCAAAAGACAATCGTAAACGCAAACGCAGACGCAAACACAATCGCCAATCGCTAGTGTGATTTGGGCATAAGACGGTTTGCTCGCTCTTCCGCTTCAATTGTTTCGGGCGATCGGTCGTGCCAGATTCGCGAAATCCAAGCGACGCATATCCGTCCACGCCGACAAATTAAGATGTGGGTCCCGCTAATGAGTCCCACGAGCGGCGGCTCGTCGACTCCGTTCAATTACTGCCGCCCTGAAAATAGTGGGTCAAAGAGATAAAAGTCGGCACGCATCTGGACGGGACGGGACGGGACGGCCGGCGACCACCATGGCGTTTTACGCCGGGTGGTACAGCCCGCATAACATGTACACGTACACGACGAGTGGACTCGAGTCTGTTCCGTCGAGTCGAAACCAGTCTGAAGTGGGTACTTGTCTATACACCGGGCTAGAGATGCGCAAAGCAAAAGAAGAAGAGGAAGAGGAGGAGGAGGAGGACGGTCTCTCTTGATAGCTAGCCTCTTCTCGGACCGCGCGCGCGCGCGATGGATCTTGTCCTATGTGCACGGCTGTTATTATGAAATAGAAATTCCGACCACGGCGGAATGCCGAGCGACGAGTTTCCGAATGCAATAAGAACGAATCGCTGGGGCAGAAACACACCGCGCGGGAACAAGAAGTAGTCTGCCTTGCTTTATCCGCGTCGTTGCGAGGATACCGCCGATACGCGAAAGGGATCGTGAAAAGGTGGACTTCCCCCGTTCCGTGCACTTCTTCTCTGCGCTCCGACCTCTTGAACCGCTCGGGATTTATTTCACCCTCGGATATTACCCTCGGACACTCTTATTAAGCGTACTTATTAAGCGCAATTATTGCCTGAATGATGCGCAAAGCTAAATATAAAGCAGAAGACTAAGGAGGAGGGATTTAAATCCGAACTTGAAGTTATCTACGGAAATGTTAAAACTGGCAACTCCGATTATCCTTCAGGTTCATGAAGCATAGTCCGAAACGTCGACCACACATTTCGACCATTCTACGAAGAGCTAAATGTGAGGCACCAAAATGCAGGCGCCATCGGATATTACAGCATGTCAAATCGATTTGGCTAATTTTGGATTTTCTAGTCTGAAAATACACGCCGTATCATCACCTTGATGGCTTATTTGTTGAGCTCAATAATTTTGCCGCTAACGTGGCACTAATGTTAATGCTAAGCAATGATTAAGGCATCTCTTTGACTCGTAATGAAACTAATTTGTATTAATCGAGTTAGAATCCCAAGTCTGTAATTCCAATTTATGAGACTGTCATCTCTCCTCAGTTTATCTTCGAAGAGATCTTGCGTACCACGCGACATCGTCAAACGGGATGAAAGATCTTCGAGATCTTCCGCAAGCAGGAAACGTCTTCGATTATGACTAGAAGAGCCTAGCGTTTGAGACTTCAATCTCGAATCGTTCCTCGATTACGTGTCCCAAGTTAATTTGCCTTAACGACGCTGTTGATCCCAGTTCCGGAGCGTGATTTCGGAGAAGTTCCTCATCTACGGAGGGTCACCTGGGCGTAAATCGCGGCACGCGGCGTTTATTTTTGGAGCGTGCCGCCGTGTGATGGAGCTATAATAAGCACGGCACGCCGACCGGCGCGATTGACGGCCTCACGTGGATGTTATTTGGGGTAATATAGTCCCCCGCGACTCTCCCCGTCGCCCCCCCGTCATCACTCGAATTCTCGTCGAGTGACGAGGGTGCCATATAGGCAATATGCGCCGCCCTCGCCTCGGCGTGCGGATCGTTACGGCAGAAATCGTCCGGATTCCGCGGATTCCTGGGCGCTTTATCGGCCAGGTTATTTTGCGCCGATATCTGGTCAACCGCCAAACAGGACCCGTCAGCATCTTCAGCTGTATCTGTATCGCGATTCATCACCGAGGTCGATCTTCTGAACGGAGTCATACCGTTGAGCCACGCGCGGGACGTGCGTCCGCGGTCGCATCTGCGGCATCCCGTTCCACAGGTGCTCCCAAAATTGATTCTCGGGAAAACGCGCGTGTAATCTCCCGGATATAGAAATCCATTTTCTGAGGAATCTTTCGTGGAATGGATACCTTGTATTCGCGCACCTCTCGGTCCGATCGTTTTGCGCGCGTCCAAAATTCCTGATCGCGTGGGAGTTAACGAATGTAACGATAAATGCGATTTGATGCTTTCATCCGAGGTAGCCACACGTAATTTATTTTGGAATGTGACGCATGAAAATGAGACTATGGGAAGTGAAGATGAGAACTAATTATCGAGTTGTCACAATGAAGAATTGTAAAATTCCTTACAACGATGACGATACATTTCTGAATTGCAAACCTTTAAGAACATTACGGAAAAGTTATAAATGCGATGTCACGTCAATGGACAGATAATCGAGAAAGAAACAGATACGAGAGTATTGCAAATCTGTTACCAAATATTATAAATATTTACGTATAATTAGCGGGCAGTAGTAGTTGGCAGTAGACGATAGTTGGCATGATCGCTGATTATGATGTATGATCGTGATGTTTGTTCTCGCTATTAAAGTTATCGAATCACCTTACCATTTGCGCGACATGCATCAAACGCAACTCTAAAAGTATCTATCGCCCCTCTCTAAAAGTAGATCTTTGCGCCGTGGCTCGAAAAAACAAACGAGCGATTTCACCGAAACATGCGGGATGCATGTACGTCGTGGTTATTCGACGAACGTGATCGCTGGGATACATCTCTCGGAAGAAAGGAGAGATCGATCGATCTGGGAAGCTCAGCTCGCCGATCGACACGCAACACACGGAGTCATATCAATTACTTCTACATTAATCGAAGATCCGCATCCGATTCCGAATAATTAATTTAATTGTTGTGTAAAAACAAGTATTTTGTATCATTTTTTATATTCTATACATGATGTTGATGTCCAAAATTAGATGATCATAATTATGTCTTCAGCTGAGCTGGATTTGATAATTGATATGAAAGAGATTTTTGTAAAAACTTTGATAGAACTGTAATTATTTAATTGTATGCAAACGTTATTTAATTTAATTTTATGCAAGTTTTATTTTAAAATTTTGATTTATTAAACATAATTACCAAGATATAAAGCAATGATCTTTTTCGCAAAGGGAAAGTCGACCTGGCAGAAGAATGTATAGCAAAAGAACATCCGGCGGTTTTCTGCAGATACTCTGCTTGTATGTATCAAACGTTTACAAGATCCTATTTTTCATCCAATCACGTGAGGAAACTTGCGAGAAATAGATGTGAATCTATTTGCAGAAATACACTCGGTGGACGAAGGATTAAGTATTGCCCTCGCTCTAAAAGCAGAGAACCCTATGGCGCCGCGAGAAACAAACAGAAAGAGAGACGGAAAGACAGAAGGAGGAGAAAAGGAGTTGAAAATGTACGATTCTACCGAACGTGAGACGCGGTGCGTTGGCCTGTCGTCGGCTAAATTATACGAGGAACGTGATAACCGGGAAATATGTCGAGGGACTCTAAAAGTCTCACGAATTTTCTTCAGGGGGAATCGAGCGCAGTCTCCCTCTTTGTACCCTCTCCAATGTATGTGTGCAACGTCCCATAAATAAGAGCGCTAATCAGTGACGCATTCTGAGCACGAAGCATGGAAAGGCCACCGCTCAATTTCTCGACACTTTTACACGCATAATTATCGTCACTAAGTTCGTTAAAATGCGATTAAACAAAAAGAAGAAGCCTCTCTGCAACAACAAAGAGTTGGAGAAGTGTCGCCGATCGATCGTTCGAAATTTTACGCGGAATGCGAATCCTGATAGGAATAAACATTGTTTCCTACAATTCTCTCCCTCTCTCTCTCTCAGCATGCCGTCGATCGTCTATTCTCGCAGCTTATTTAAAGAGTTTCACGTGAGCGAGAAATTGTCGAGCTACAGTTTAACCGAGTCACACGTGTGCTTCGAGATAAAGCAAATGGAGCCCTCGCTCGGATCCTTTGTTTCCGTCTTTCCCTTTTCATATTTCCCCGATTATCGAGATAACTCCTAATCACTACAGCTGTAAATTTAAGTGGCGACCAGATAAACCAGACATGCGCCCGTAGAATTATTTTGGATGAATGAAAACGTAATCGTCGCCCCGTCCTGGGAAAGTACGTCTTCCTTTCTTTCGTGACGTACACTTAAGACCCTTTCGTCCCTCACGAAGCGTTCTTCCTGTCCAAATCCCTGTAATTATCATCGCGGCACTCGTAATAGCGGCGCCAACCACTCGAACGCGACAGGTTCGGAAAAACGGTGTGGTGGATGCCCTCGTAGATAATTAATGGTTACGCGAGAGTTTTCTTGAGGAGTCTTCGCGCCTTTTAAATAAGACTTAATCAACACCGAGAGTGAAAAGGTAGAACGGAGAGAGGCGAGAGAATGCCAGCTTCACTGATTTTCTCTCTCTCTCTCTTTTTTCGAAGAATTTATCCCACAAATTCGATTCTCTCTTCTCCTCCCCGAGTGTGAGACTTTTACAACCGCTGAAACGAGCGATTTACAAATTCTAAATCCCTCCTTTAAGCAGTCTCGTATTAGTAGTACGTTCGTTTGAGAATATTTATGATATTGGCCCGCGACCAATTCCTCCGGCAATATCTCGAGGAGAAGTAACATATTGCGGATAGAATATGACAGTTTCTTTTTCTCTCTCTCTTTCTTTTTCTTGGAATGTCAGCGGATCGTCACTTAAACCTCGAAATTCAAAGCATGCCAAATTCCTCGCAGAATAAAAGTGGCACGTGCGGAAGCAGATAAATATTCCCGAACAAATCTGATAAACAAATAAATTGTTATTTGTACATTTAAAAAGATAGATTAGATTGCTAATCTGTCCTCGAGCATCGCGTCGCGTCGAAAGGAATTAAATTTAGGACTCGTCTGAAATCATCTCCGAAGCACCTCCAAGTTGTTTCGTGGATCGGTGTTTTACACGCTGCGGCTGATTTTGTCGGAAGGCCGAATACCGTTTCGTGACTCAGATTGCGGGCCGATGTTTGTTTATGCGCGACGAGTATCCATCCGGCGGTGTTCACGATTCGCGAATATCCTTCTGCCAATATATTCGCGTGGGCGAATAACGCAGATCTTCCATCGGGGAGCAGGAATGCTCGGTCGCGGAACGCGACGCGCTTGCATCTGCATCCGTAAATATGCGTGAGACAATTGTGTGACAGTGCGTGTCGGTCGAGAATTCAACAGTTCCTGTCATTTACGTAATGCGACTTTTAAAAGCAACCCAGACAAAGTGTAGTTTCCGTTTGTTGCTCCCTGGTCAACCGCCTCGCGAAATTTATCTCGAACGCGAAATCAACTACGATTACACGAGTCATCAACCGTGTCTTACCTCACACTCGTGCACTTCAGTATTTTTTTAAATATAATATATTATTCTACATGATTATTACACGAGATTGTCGCTTGTTTATTGTCGTCGTCAATAATTTACTTTAGAATTTCAGTATCAATGATTTTTAGGCAAATTTTTTCCTGAAAAATATATGGAAAGGTGTGGAAATTTCTCAATTTGTTTGCGGGAGAAAAAACTAGAATGATAAATGCCGGAGATAAAGTGTCTTCCTGTCACATGGAGACATCGACTTGAATTTAAATCCGTTTACATTTCTTTTTAGTCTGGTTTTGTGTAAGGGTCATGTTCGTTCAAAGGCTCGTGCGTTCTTAGTGTAAATAGTCGAGCTCTTGTCCGTAACTCTAAATTTACCGTGAATATAATCTGTAGATCTCAAGGTAAGCGTGCGTGGAGGCACAAACGTCACGTTGACAATGACAAAGCGAAACTGAGTCACGATTACGAGCAAAACTCTTGCGCAGTCTTCCGTGTCATTGTTGCAAGAATTCAATTGCAGCCTAAACGGATTCAGAGTTTTTTGTCGCGCCAATTAATACGCAAGGACTACAATCTGTTATCCTTCAGTCGTTGAAGGTATCGCGCTTCAGCAATGTTGCGTAACGTGCAACATTCTCTGCTGGTAATTAATTACATTTTACCGAGGCGATATGGCCATTACATGGTACTATATTATTACAGGATGCATTACATTCTGCTAATAACGTTACCGTCTTCTCTCTCGATAAGTGTCAAAGACAATTTATTATTTTAATAATTCGCATTTATATAATAGTATTACGCACTTAACAGCGTAATATCGTAATTAGAATTATATATCGCAAGAATTCGCTGGCCGTAAATAAATTTCGCCACTCGGTTTAGAGGTAATCGTTGACGCCGAATTTTCCGACTTCCATTCACGACTTCTCGCGTAACAATGTACTCATTGTCTGCATCATTTCTCGTTACAGAACATCCGGGGAACAAGTCGAGCCTCGACTTTAGCCGGAAGGAAGGATACCACCGTCATTCCCTGTACTTTCCCGTCGCGATTTCCGACGCGGAGGACATCTCGGTCGATCACGCGTCCCTGAGATTCCTTCTTCAAGGCGATCACAGACGTCCGCGCGACCTCGAGGCGTTGGTCTATCTCCGCACGCCGGTCTCCCGGCGTCTCCTGCTGCGGCGCGGGATCCCGCAGGGCGAGCCGATGGGCTCTCGATGGCTGGAGTTGGATTCCACCGAAGCGGCCGCGAGCTGGCTCGAGCACGGTCTGGAGAACCACGGTCTCGAGTTGGAGTTCCTACACGATGGCCGGCCGACGCGGCGCGAGGTCTCCCACGCGACGTTGAATGTGTTCGTCACGTCGGAGCTCGGCGGCAGGAGAAAGAGATCCACTCCAGAGGAGTTGATGTCGCTGCACAAGGGCCGGCGCAGCAAGTGCAAAGGCGACAACAACAAGAAGTGCTGCCGGCACGAGCTGACGGTGATGTTCAAAGATCTGAAGGGCTTCGAGTTTATTGTGTACCCGAAGGGCTTCGACGCCGGCTACTGCAAGGGCCGTTGCCCGCCCCGCTACAACCCGGCGCATCATCACGCCCTGCTGCAGAGCCTGCTGTGGAAGGAAGACCGGAAGAGGGTGCCTAAGCCGTGCTGCGCGCCCAGCAAGCTCGACCAGCTGATGATCGTCTACTTCGACGAGAACGAGTCGTCGCAGCTGAAGGTGTCCGACTGGAAGAATATGCAGGTTCTAGAGTGCGCCTGCTCGTGAAGAAAAAGAGGAAAAGGAAGAGAGAATGAAACAGTCTACCATGTCCGAGGAGTCACCAAAGAATCGTCCGAATTGCGGTTCGGTGATGCCGCACATATTCGCGTTAGGATAGTACTAATAAATAATAATATACTAATGACGAAAGTAAACGAAATATACAGTCGTTCGAGCGATTTTAGGATTTTCGTCCATTTCTGCGATTCCTTTAGACTTCCATTACTTTTCTCTCTTCTTTTTTTTTGTGTGTGTGATTCGGACGATCCGAGGCATCACCGAACACTTAGACCCTGTAGCTCGCTCAGGGTCTCGCATCGACTGTGATACTAACGATATTTACTTGTCATTATATTCCTTATTACATAGCGATCATATTATTAAGACATTCTCACTACATCCAGGCCCGGATTAAAAGAAAGCCGAATCATCGCGAATCGTCGACAATAGGCAACCACGTTGATCCGGTTTTCTTTTTTAGCCGGGCGAGCGTCTCCCTCATAAACGAAACGCCATAATGTCATCGTGTATCTATAACGTATATCTATTCTATTAATTTATTACACCATAACGTAAGCTCCTGCGAAACGAGCTGGTCGATGTTAATGTAATTTGTGACACAAGCTAAAGTCTTCGCTCTACCGAACCTTTGTTTTGTATCGAGGTTTTGTTAGTTCCTATAGAATATTACGACTAGAATCTCCGAGTACCCCCATAAATCTGTCGATTCTCCGAATGCAGTTTAACGAACATGTGTTGCAAAAATTCCAATGCGTTTTTCAATGTGAGATTCACCGCACGCTAATCTCCATGCATGCGTGGACATTTCAAGCTCTGTGAAATAATACATCTTTTATCTATAAAATAATGTGTACCGTATATTTATCGATAGGTAAAAGATAAAAAGAGAAAAAATGTTGTTTTACTAACGATATATCAAATTGCGTAAAAATTTATGATCATGCACTATTGTAAATTATAATCCAACCTCACAGCGGTGCTCTCTTTTACCGTCATTATTCATTGTCCCTCTTATTGTCAACTTACCTGATGTTGGAAGCCATTTATAGCGAAGTCTTAAATATATGACCTATCAGTTTTCAATAAAAAAGACGCGTTTATTTCTCTTTCATCTCCTACTGCGTGTTGCCATCGAGCTAAATTATAACTATAATTTAAAACAAAATTAAGATTAATCTTCTACCAAGGAAAACCATTGCTTCTCACAATTTCTTAAATTTTAAATCGATACCTTAATAATAAAATCATATCACAAATAAAATCATATTAGGGCAAAGGACAAAGGTCCGTTTCAATAATTTGAAGATTTTTAATATTATTTATTTTTATTGACTTCATAGATAAACAATACAAAATGATTTTTCTATTCTTTTTTCTTCAAGAAGTGTTTCCTAAAGTCTCAACAATATATCTAGGATATATTTTAAATCTTCATAAATTAGCTCATTTATTTAATCGACTAATCGATTTTAATAAATTTTTAGTCGAATTTTTCTTAAATTTTAGTTCATAGTTCCCTGTGAAATGACTACCACGTCAACAAGAGATAAATGCATCCTTCACTCGAAAAATCGTCAAAATTACTAGAGAAGCATGTTTGGACAAGAGGTTAATGAACTTAAATACGATTCAAATATGCCGCTCTTTGGAAGCTGCAATTCAGACCGCGTTCCGTTTCACGCATGATGCGCGCATGATCTATAGTATACGTAACGTGTACTATAGATAAATGCGCGCATATGCGTGAAACGGAACGCACCCTCAGATATTTAAATTTAGTAGCTAAATTCAGAATATTAGGGTGCATTTTCACTTGACGCTTGACGCTGGAGTTTTCAGCGTCAACAGAGGCTAGCGAAACACGATTTGGAAGAAGTAATGCAAACTTTTCAGCAAAACGCAGTACGCAGATAATTTGCCAGATCGGTAAACCGGACGCCGATAAAAAATTAAAATTTGTTTATTAATCTTATATTGTTTTGAAATAAAAGCGAAAATATCAGAGATTATTTACTACTATTATTTTTTAAATAATTTGATAGTATGTTGTAAAAGTGGGCCTTCGAAGATAAGCGCGACTCACGTTTCTCCAAGTTTCTCGCGATATCTTCTCCGGCGTATCGTCCCGGTTGTTAAGTCGTATCACTGTCTGTATCACGCATCATAAAGTTGAGCAGCAACGTTCTCACGAACATTATCGCCGCCATGTGGAGCAAAAGGTGCGAAATCGAATGTTATTATGGCTCAAGTTTTAATGGCCCCGCCGAGCTGCTCGCGTATCAGCAGTGATACAACGACGATGTCACGCAGTCGTTCGGCAAATAATCTGTGTCATTTCGCATTATATAGAGTTACCGTAAGCTGTTTTATACGTCCTACCGATGTGGCAGTCTACAACAAAATGTGTAGTCTTTAAATCAGAACAAATTTCTAGCTATTAAATTCTTCGGGCTAGCAAGATTATCAACTTCAACACAGCTGCTAATATTTCTAATATATTTTGCCAGATATACAGAGTATCCCAGACTTGACGCACCATACACTTCATGTGACAGCTTTGACAGTTCATGTTCCAAAGTCAATACTGACATATTTTACTATTAATTAATTATCATAATTATAACATAAATTATCATAATTATAACATAAATACAATAAAATACAATAAAATAAGAAACAATTATAACAACAACGTATGCAAAATTATCAATTTCGAGAATAGAATTGGGGCTTGAAAACACCTTCACTACTGTACAGTGTGCCATGCCTGAGCGCGCGAATTTCGGACGACTTGATTAGTCAACTATAAACCCTTCTCATTTAAAAACTATAGCACCCTCGATATTTTGGTATTAGGATTTTCGTCTCGAAATGATCTCAGGAATCTCCCATTTACCTATGGTGCGTCAAGTCTGGGACACCCTGTATATTTACCATAATTAATTCCACTACTTGTTAAATTATTTTTTTAATAATTTATGTTACATTCATGATGTTCTGTTGCGATCGTTGGAGATGCTTGTTCAGCTTGATGTCTCGAAGGTCGACGGAAAGGTAAACCAGAAGTTACAGCTCGTAAAGCCGCAGTGGGCTTCACTTGAGGCAGCACTCTCTCACCGATCGGTCTAGCCGGTCAAACAGCCACCCAGCCCGCTTCAGCCAACCACCCACGTGGGCACATAAGCAATGCACACACAACTTCGTCGTGTATTTGCACATTCCTTCCCCTACAACGTCGTCCGACACTCTAGAGCGTATCAGCATATGCGTACGAGAAGAAGAAAAAGTCGGAATGTCGCGAAATCGTCATAGAAATTATTGCTTCCAGTTACTGCCGTCGCTACCAGAATATATTTCAAAACAATTTTTACAAAATACGAATAGAAATTTCCTCATTTCTGTATTAATTTCAGCGCCTCGAGATCTTCGGAAATCTGAAGTTAATATTCAAAATACAATCGAGTCCGCAATACAAAATTTACGCTAATCAATAATCGTTATACATAATTTCTAATAGTTTTCAATAATATAATTAGTTTACTTTTTCTATTTTCTATACTAATATTTAACTAAATAATAATGGAAAAATCACATAAAATTAGAATTATTATCCATGGTGGAAATAAAAAACTTTCCACAATTTTCCAAGTTTTTAATTCGATATCTTAACAATAATATTTAGAGTAATAAAATTAAAATAGAACAAAATCACACTTTAAGTGTTAAATTTATTAATAATGAAAATAATTATTTTCATTATTTCTATAATGAACGTACAACTGTAATATCTACGCTTCGAGTGTTATAATTTTATGAATAGAACGCAATGGAAAATCTACCATCGGCATGAAGGGTTATCTCGCTACGACAGCAATAAATTTCATTGAGCGTGACGCCGCTGCTTACCCCATTCGAGTTCGAAGGTTACTTTATGTGCATTATGCAACCACGCGCATTTGTGCCACGCTGGACCGACACAAAAATACTATTGTCAAAGATGATTTCGACGGAAGAATAGAAAAGCGATTGTCACTATCTCCTTTAATAAACATAAGTTTCATTTGCAAACTTATAATCACATTATTGGTATTATAAATCAAACATAAATCGGTCAACCAGTATCCGCACGTTTGTGAATGAATGTTCGATAATACCTCGAATATCTGGATTAGAAAATTACATTTACAATGATTTTTTAAATATACACTTCTGTGTATATTAAACTTCTGTACGATGTAAATAAAGAAGTATAAGTAACGCGTAAGAAATAAATGAAAACTTTATCTCCTGCTCGTTTTGCCGACTCCTCTTTTGCCGGAGAATAAATGCTTCGGCATCTTGTTGCCGATAAAACGATCACCCTCGCCCTTGAGACCCTTCTTGGCTATCTTCTTTTTCTGTGTCTTGTATGCTATGTTCTTCAGCTTCGTCTTCATCTGCAACAAATACGGGCAAGAATAATGTTATGTTTCCATTTATTGCGCGAACAGATGTAATATTCTTTCGAAAAATCAGAAAACAATTAAAATGAGGGATTCAGCATAATAATTTTCACTTTTGAGTAAGTTAGTCTAAATTTGATTTTCTCAATTTAAAATTAATTTTCTGAAAACCTAAAGATTGGAGTAGATTAAATCATCATTGTGCTCTGAAGTTTTAAATATTTGTCTCCGACTTACCACTACATTTTTAACACCCATCTCATCCCGCGGCGGTTTCGAGACACTGCGAGCACGCGACTGTGACATCGTTTCCACACGCATGCGTTTTTTGGCAGGTTCTGACCGCGATCGGGATCGTCCTCTCGTTCGTTTGAAGTGTGCCTAGTTATAATTAACACAGAATATAAAATGTATAATACTCTAAAATACAACATTAACAAATTAAAATACAACAGTCTGTTGTGTCAACTGAATTAACAGTATGATGTGAACAATTGTCCTGAACTATTTTCCTAAGAATTATACTCACGTTTTCAGTATCGTCCATGTCCACACCTAGATCTTCCATCTGCTGCTTCAGCTTCCCGACTGATCGGTCACGAGTCCTGGCCGTGGCTGTACGTGGCATAACCGGCTTCGTGGAAGCCTTCATTATTCGCGCCTCATCCTTCATGACAAACTTCTTCTCGCGAATCTGCTTCGCTAGCTGCCCAATCTCGCGCATCGTCTCCGACAATTCTGGCACTTTGTAATTGTAGAAGCCGGCTTCTTCCCTCAACTGCTCCTCCTTTTCTAGTTGATTCAATTTCTGAAAAAGAAAGAACAACATAGAAACATGTTTTGTTATGAAATCTCACGCAATTTGATAAAAGGAAGTTTTCAGACTTCAAATATGTCTGGGTCTATGTAGTCCATGATATTATGACCCTCCCATATCTCCGGTATAACATCATATTTTTGATCTCCCTCGATATCGTAATTCTTCTTTAGATCAAGCACATAATCATCTCCCATTTCCTCCTCTATCTCCCTCTCCAATTTGCGTTTTCTCTCGGCTTTCTCCGCAGCAAGCTGTCTCTTCTTCAGAACGCTTTCCGGTATACACGGCACGCGATTAGGATCTACCTTTCTCGGTTGAGCAATGTGCAATCGATTAAGAAGTCCTTCTACCTGTAATTGTCACAAATCATTACAACTGCGGATCAAATTTTTCATTATCAAAAGATTTTTGAATCAGCTACCTTTTTAGTCTTCATTTTTTGATTAACTCTAAAGGCCAGAAGTCGCTCGCAAGCCTCCAATTTCACTTCCATCACGCCGAAATCGGTGACTGTGCTCATTTCTAACACAGGCACATTTGCGTCATCCTCGAGCGACTTCAGAACAGCTCTCTTCTCCGGCGATAACTCATCCAAACGTACAATATCCGTTTTATTCATCACAATTATCAAAGGCTTGTTTGTGAATAAAGGCTTTATGGACTCAAAAAGTTTTACCTACATAAACAAGACAGGGTTGCAATATTATGTTAAAACTTACAAAAATGTTACATCGTTTCCTACCTGCTCCTCCAAGGTATGACCACACTGCTCCGACAAATCGAACAAATAAAGGACAGCGGCTCGCAAGTGAGCGAGAGCAGTTACCGCCTGCATTTCTATGACGTTTCTCTCTTCTAGCGGGTGATCCAATATGCCAGGTGTGTCTATCACTTGCCATCTCAAGTATTTATAGTCAGTATGACCCACATACAAAGATTTCGTCGTGAATGCATACGGTTGAACCTCAACATCAGCTCGAGTGATCTATTGAGTGAGAATGAATCACATACAATTACATCAAGTATTACTTGCACGAAATTATAAAATTGTCACTTACTTTGTTAATGAAACTGCTCTTGCCAACGTTTGGAAATCCGCATATAATTATCGTACGCGTGTAAGGATCTATACTTGGCAGCCGAGCCAAGTGTTGACGGACTTGCTCTAGGTACGTTAAATTAGCCGCTTGTCTCTTCATAATGGTAGCCATTCGTCCAAGAGCGGCTTTCTTCAGCTGTTTACACCGATATAAAGAATCTCCATACTTCAAGAGACGAACGTAATCTTTTGCTACACTGTAACCATAAGATACATCTTGTACAATTCTTGTTACTTACGTACCACACATAAACCACTGGTTTCTTACTTGTCAATTAAATGCCTAGCTGTATTTATCTGCCCAAGAGCTAGCTTATAGTGATCCTTATCATACAGGACGTTCATCAAATCGGCGTAGAACGGATGAACGTCGTCTAGCTTGGGAAACTCTTGTATTATCTGGGATAATCTATCGTGAAAGTTTTGCTGAGTGAATTTCACCTTCCGCGTGTAGAAGGCGCGTATCCTCGTGATCTTATATTGCTTGTGAACAACAGTCGGTGTCTTCCGCTGTGTCTTTGACAAGATTATGTCGATGAAGTCCTACGAAGGCAACAAAAGTCAGTTTTGCACGAGAGTAAAGATAGAAAAATATTATAACAAGTACTACATAAATATGTGAAATAACAGATCACAGGCATATGTAACTAACCTTCGCAGTTGGGACAACCGCGATTTTCTTGAAATTGTATAGGACCATTTTTTTGTAGTTTATTACACCCTACGTTAGAAAGGCAACGTATTCTTCTTTCTCTTTTAATAGATATCTGTTTCTTCAGGGAGACACAGAATCTCACTCTCCACCGCTCCTCTTACCACGTAGTTGGAGAATCACGTGTCTCAAGCCAATTTGAGGTTATAAATCGTCAGTAAAGAAGCTAATTTCGTAAAGTCCGTGTCACACGATAAATTAAAGCACACGGTACTATTTTGTTTACAAGAGCCAATTAAGACTAAGTTTTAAGTCACCTGATCTAAAATTCTGCATTCTTATTGGCTCTCGTAAGAAATCTAGTAGACAAAATAGTATCGTGTGTCGTCGGCTTAAGATTGAGATTGGACTGACATTTGACCAATCAGAAAACAAAGTTGATAAACTTGAGATAAGTTTTTCTTATTTCGATTGATTGAATTTCAATCCAATTTCAATTCCAGTCGCATGTTTTATTAGCGTAACTCGACTATTTTGATAAATTTAATGATTAATGAGAAAAAGATTAAATTGATCTTCGAAGGTATAATATACATTATACAGGCGGCCGATTTTGCTGCCGCGCATGCGCGTATAAAGTGAGAGAAGGAACGCTTCTCTTTCTCAACGTGGACGTCGTCACGAAGGTTAGCATAATTTCGAATCTCGAGGTATCATCGCAATCCGTTCGCGATCAAAGAAATCCAAGCGACAAATTCGTTTTAGCATTCTTGTTGGATTTGCAATTTGTTATATCGAGGAGTGACTCGCACGCATTTACATTAATTGAGCTTTGTTCCACGAGTTAACCTAAAAAAAAAATCCTACTTCTGCCCGCAGGATGGCTCCGAGATACGAGTTGGCCGTTGGCCTCGATAAGGGTCACAAAACGACGAAGATTCGTGTGGCTAAAAACAAATCTGAGAAGGCGAAGACCGTTTGCCTGCGACCGTCCAGGCTAAAAGGGGTGAGTGGAAAGTATATAACCTCTCTTATTGTTATTGTGTGGCACGTCGATTAATAAAGTGATGCGTCGTGATTTATTTCATGGAGCATCACGATATTTATCTTCTCTTACACGTGTTAAAATCTATTTTCATTTTCTCATTGCAGAAACAGACCAAGCACAGTAAGTTCGTGAGGGACCTGATCCGGGAGGTCACAGGACATGCCCCTTACGAAAAGCGTGCTATGGAGTTGTTGAAGGTGTCGAAGGATAAACGCGCCTTGAAATTCTTGAAAAGACGGGTAAATGTCTTTTCTCGCAAGTTTTAGACAATTAGCAGACTTCACAATAATGTCATATAACTCTGTAGTGCTTTACATTCTGCTTTATAGTTGAATGAAAAATATGTAGCGAAAGTGAAAAGAAATCCTGAAGATTTCTTGAAATTTTCTTATCTCCTTCGTCAAATGTCAAAATTTTTTATGAGTGGAGAATAAAGATTCCTAAATTTTTCTTATTTTCTAGTTGGGTACACACATCCGTGCTAAGAGGAAGCGAGAGGAGCTTGGAAATATCCTAGTACAGATGAGGAAAGCAGCTCATCATTAGTTATTTCCATTAAAAACTGTAAACCGCTATACGATACTTGAATAAATAAATATTTCGATAATTGAATACATTATTCGAGAATTCAAAATACCACTGCTTTTACCACCTTCAATTCAAATAAATCATGCTGACATTTGATTATTGGCTCATTTTATTATTGTGACCCATCCTTATCTATCTTGATAGAAAAACTATTGTTTCAATTGTATTGCTGTAAAAGACTTAAATTCTAAAAGTAATTTTTAACAATTCTAGAGATAATTTTTAACAATTTGGATTGTAATGGAATTTACATTAATACTTGACAGAAACACTATGTGACTACTAACATGTTAGATAAATTCTAATTGTGATGTAAAGAGAGAAATTAAAAAATAATTAATATTAATTTGTTTTATATAATTTGAAAATGCAATTTATTAAAATTTTATATGCTCTAGTACTTAATAGGTTAAAAGCAAACCCGTTCTCTCAATCAGTTTCCGTGGTGTAGTGGTTATCACATCCGCCTAACACGCGGAAGGTCCCCGGTTCGATCCCGGGCGGAAACATTTTTTGCTTTGGAGAAGAAAATCCAATATAATTTTCTAAGTTTAATTGCAGTTCTTATTAAGAACTTTCCTAAATTTTATCTTAAAAATCTGTTTTATTTTCACCAGTCTTTCATAATTATATTTTCCAATTAATTATTTTTCTTCATAAGATTGCATTTGTTTAACATTAAGGCAAAAATGTTATTGCATTTGATATTAAATTCATGACGCTTTATAATTAACGCCTAATAATTAAACTCCAATTTCAGTAAGTAATTTTAATATAAATTGCTGGAATTTAAAGGAATAAAATAAGAATTTCTTGAACACAATATATTGCGTTTTACTTACATCTCTATTTGTTAAGAATCAATAAATAACTATGTAATCGTACAATAATGTAACGAACTAAGATTACTATGTAATTTATACTATGTAAAACACTTATTAATATTAAGTACGTAAAATATTAATATTCATATCTAAAATATTAAATTTAATAAGAATTCATATTAAATAAGAAATCAAATTAGCTACTCAGAATTGTTAATAATCCGTCCATCCAATTGTCTCTCTACTCAAAGTAAGGATGAATACATCTTCATAAATAGCTTCATGTCATGGACATTAAAAAGTTCAAGGTATTATCGTTATGATACCTGTGCTTTTGACAAGATCAATTTTTATCTTTAATATATCAATATTCCTTAATGTATACACAATTACCACTACTAATATATAGATTAGACAATTAATATCTCTGTTGACAGAGAGAGAAAGAACGATTATTCTTAAGCTAGCTAAATTCTGATTTCTTATTTAAAAAATTTATATTTGATTTCGACACATTTATTATATATTATTATATAGTTTTTTAATGTATATCTTTATTTTATATATATATATTATATATATATATATATATATATAAAATATACAAAATGCTTAATGGTTTTTTTTATTTAAATATGTGTCTCAATTAAAATATATTTATGTATATATTATATTATGTATGTATTATGTATGTATTAACCAAATTTATACATATTCGCAGAGAGATAAATTTTATTTATTGTATTTTTATTTATTGTATTTTTATTTATTGTATTTCAATTTAGTATTATACTACTAGCTGTTATTAAAGTTATAAATTATTACATAACTTTAAAACAGAGTTAAATACTAATTATATATGCATATAACATTTATACATGCATTACGTTACATATTATTTTAGCATATACATTTAAAATGCTTATAATTATATAAATTTATCACTCTTTTTTCGAGACAATTAGGCTAAGAAGCCAGACGAGAGTTGAAACACGTGTCTTGATACCTTCGAAAAATCATAAAAGTTATCAGGAAAACATGATGGGTGAGAAGGTACAAAGAGGTCGTACAATTTAACTTGGCGCGCTTTTAATGAACAGATTATGTCGGTAATTATGAGGCTGATAATTTGCTATCTACTTTACCTACTATTGACACAATAAAACCTATGATATCTAAAAAGCGCAAAATTTAAATCAAATTTAAATGTATCTCTAACTTCTTTGTCCACGTTTTCCTAATAAATTTTATACTTTCTTAAAGGATCAAAAGACACATTTAAATTCCGATTCAGACTTTTGCTTCGTTGCTTGTTAGAATGAGAAGAAGATACAATTAATTCTGAGTAATTGATCTGTATAATGAATTAATCATATTTATGATGTTTATAAGAACCTATTATAAGAAATGTTGTGACATAAGAGACAATTTGCTTTTATATTTCTGGATTTACTATCTTGATTTATCGTTATGTAAATAATTTACAATCAGAATCTCTCCGTATGTAATTTATCATATAATAAAATATATATACGCGTGTGCGCGGGCATGTGTGTGTCTGTGTGCCTCTGTGTGTGTATGTTAGAAATTTTACGTTGTAGTCTTAATAAAAAATGTAAATGAAATGAAATGTAAACAATTAAAAGTTTAATAAAAAAAAATTTGAACTAAAAAGTTTATGTATCTTTTATTCCCTAAATTAATCCCTTATTATGTTCTTTTGACACTTTTTCGATTTTTTGGGAATTAATACTTGGACATTTTGAGAATTCTCGTTAAAAATTCTTGAAAATTGATGAATTTCTTGAAAATGTAGGTAATTCTTGGAAATTGACGAATTTCTCGGAAATGTAGATAATTCTTAGAAATTTCGGAAAATTCTTGGAATTGTAGATCGAAATACCTCCTCGCTAATTATATTCTCCTGATACTTTTTCGATATTTTGGGGGTTGATTCTTGAAAATTCTGGAAATTTTCGCAAAAATATTCTTGGAAATTGACAAATTTCTTGGAAATGTCGATAATTCTTGGAAATTTCGAAAATTCTTGGAAATTGACGAATTTCTCGGAAATGTAGATAATTCTTAGAAATTTCGGAAAATTCTTGGAATTGTAGATCGAAATACCTCCTCGCTCATTATGTTCTCCTGATACTTTTTCGATATTTTGGGAGTAAATTCTTAAAGATTCTGAAAATTTTCGTCAAAAATTCTTGGAATTCTCGAAAATTCTCAGAAATGTAAAAAATTCTCGGAATTTTTCAAAATTCTCGAAATTGTCGAAAATTCTCGGAAATTGTAAAAAATTCTCGGAAATTTTGGAAAATTTTTGGAATTTTAGTTCTGGATACCTCTTCCCTGATTATGTTCTCCTGATACTTTTTCGATCTTTTGGGGGTTAATTTTTGGAAATTCTGGGAATTCTCATGAAAAATTCTTAGAAATTAACGAATTTTTCGGAAATGTGGAAAATTCTAGGAATTGCGATCATTTCTTAGAAATTTCGGAAAATTCTTGAAATTTTATATCGTATTATTATTTCTATATCTAAATTTAATATATAAATTTAGACATTTCTAGGAAATACAAATCTTAGAATTTTCGTTAGTTTCGTTGTATGAGTATGAATGGACATGGATATGGTTATTTATAAGACAAACGTTTTTTGTAATTAATGTTTGTTTTATTATACTTTTAAAAATTTCATACATTATTATACTAATATACATGTATGCAGCTTATACTAATATACATATATACATATATGCAGCTCTGCTGTCAATTATTATTAACTAGGTTACAAAGCCAATTTATTGGCTCTATCTGTGACAAGAATTGTGGATGTGGTACCTGATAAATATATATGACTCTTACCATTGTTTTAAACACTCTTTTGACATCTCAAACGCCAGCCCTTTGAATAATAATTACATAATATTTTTGACAATAAAATTCCGATGTTATACAAATATGTTTCTGAGAATTCTGACTTCTTATTTCATAGTGTCACCTGTCTTATAATTGCTTATTAATAACGAGAGAAGTATATAACAAATTATATATATAAAATTTTTGACAATAAAATTTTACACTAAAAGATATACTTTCTCATTCTTTTTTCCTTTCTCATCCTCTTTCCTTTTCAAAAATAACATGTCGTTATTTTAATTTAATTTTATTACATTGATCGAGGAATTTATAATGAACTATCGATGAATTTGTTATTATTAAATTCAGATTGGGAAATTAAAAATTCTTGAAATTTTAGATGCAAACGTAAACAAGTCTTGGAAATTGTCAAAATTTTTTGGAATAAAACATTTTGTTATAAAATATTCAATACAAAGAACAGAAGCACAGTAAGATGAGTGTTATAAGGTATGTTAAAAATAAATAATAATTCTAATATTGTTAATATTTTTCTTCTTCTATTTCCTTGATCTTTTTTTTAACAATTTTCTTTTTACATGATTGTAGAATAGATCGCATCATAAGTTGTTCTAGATACAGTAATTTTTTCAACAAAGTGATTATTACAAAGTACAAAAACAAATAAAGATCAAATTGCAACATTACATTATATAGTTTAAAAAAATTTTTTTTGGATTTTTGCATTGAAACTTAAACAATTAAAGGTTAATTAACAAATGTAGATAATTCTGATTTGTAATAACTAAAACTTTATACGTCTTTTATTCCCTAATATTTATGAATTAAAAACAGTCATATATCTCTCAAACATACTATCAATTAATTCAAAGAATATTTTTATACAATGGATTATTGGTAAAATATATTTACATTAGTGCATTAACATATCTTACCTAGATTCTAGATTACGGATTTCCATGGATTGAATAAAATATTATTCAGACAATACATTTGAAATTATGTGTACATATATATATATATATATATATATATATATATATAAAATTATTTTACATTTTCCTAAACAATTGTTTAACATATATATGCATACATTGCATATATATATATTTATAAAATTTGTACGGGAGATCTTCTGCTGCATTCATGTCATGATATTTTACATTGTAGTATATTATATTTAAAATTCAGTTCAAACATTTATAACAAATATCAACGTTTTTCCTCAATTGTATTCGCAAAAATGTCCACAACCAGTAGGACATTGTCGATTATTATTAAACCATTCCCTCATATGATTTATATGACCTCCGTGTGCACAACCTTGACACCACACATAGATGCCACGTACAACCTGCATGGAAAATATAAAATTGATCATAATAAAAATAATCATGATTATAATGATAATAAACATAACAATTTCGTTATCTTTTATATTGAAATTATTTTATTACAATAAACTGCAATTAATTTCCATTAATTATAATCAATTATCGTAACATAATTATGATAAAATGCAACACATTTATAAGAAAATTAAAAACTTTTAAAACAATACATATATATATATATATATATATCATATTTTTTATTATTTTATTATTTTTATTTTTTTATATTATTATTTTATTTATAAGTTAATAAAATTTTTTTAATTCGTATATGTGAATGATTGCACAAACAGTATAATATTATATAAAATGGAACAAAATATTTTGCATTTGATAATCTCATACATTGTAATTTTCTGTGTGTATTTGAGTTTATTCCACTTTGAATAAATAAAAATTTTTCCAGGAGTTAAAATAAGGAGAGTTAAATTCCTCTTACCTGATTACAAAGAGAACATAAAGCATGCTCGGGTGTATGACAATGATCACATAACCATGCAGACCGTTGCAATGATTTTGTGCACGCTACGCAACATGCATGTATTGTAGTCGACTGTTGATTCAATTGCGATACAGAAGGAATCCACGCTAATTGTATTATCTATAAATAAAATCATTATTCTATCATTATTTAAATCTGTTATCGTATTTATTATGAATAAAAAAAAGAAATGTCTATCTCATTGAAATGTCTATCTCATAATAATTAAAAGAACAGAATTTCAATAATTTCTGCAAAATATTATTAAAAAATATCGTTAGTGATATAATAGCAAAATAATGTAATAAATTCTTTATTTACGAACAAACCTGTGTAGCTACGTGCCAGAGTTTAAATTTGCCAAGCATATCCAAGTATTCTAATATCCAATGTTCCTGCAAAGCTACGGGAATATTCAACTTTTTCCGTATTTCTCCCAGAACGATAAGCATCGACACCGTCGTTTGTACATCTCTTATTGCCGTGTGAAAGCGTAGCCCATCCAAAACGATAGGTGTAAAATCGAAGGGTAGAGGTTTAGGCAAAACAGGCACTACTAACTGAGGTTGATCTTCAATTATAACGGAAGCTGTGTTCTCAGTGAGATCAGGAGGATGGTTGGGAAATTGTTCTGGTGGCGGAGACCGATCCTTGATTTCATGTCGCAAGGGAAAAGCTTCCTTCTGTAATTCCTTAGTCCATTCATCATCCTCCATACGCATCACAGTTTGCCTACTTTCGCCAGGATGTTCCAAAGACACGGGTTCATATTCAGTTTCGCCAAAGATAAAATCGCCTCGCGATGACGAAGGTATATCACTAAGTAACGGTCTCCTGTAATTAGGTAAGTGCTCTAATTAGTCAAGTGCTCTTAGATTAATGCTCCTGTAATTAGTGAAGTGTTTTTGTTACACCAAAAGAAATCAATTAATCTCACGTATACAATTCTGAGATTACGTGACAATGAAAATATTACAATAATATAAGGTAGCGTATATAAAATCGGCCCCAAAATACAATTTTACAGTCCCTGTACCTCGGCAGAACAGTCGCCGTATTAGTTGACGGTCCTATGATGTTGTGATTCTCCGGCGCTTCAGTTTCCGTTTCCGTTTCATCGTCACCGCCACTGGCAATGCCAGCAGGATTTTCTCCTTGAAGAGATTTCGCGTCTTGTTCGTGACCTAAGAAAAATAAAATAATGAGATATAATAGTAAAATATCAATATGTTGTTCATGATGATTTATTCCCGTTTATACTTACTTGATTGTTTACTCGCGTTTGATTGTTCCATACCAGAACTCTTTGTTACCCCTGGTACTATATTCGATGTATTAGCTACATCTTCTTTAGGCGCAGTCGGTGCACTTTTTTGAAGTATCTCGAACGGATCTGTATACATAATCTTTAAAACTTGCCATGCTTTGCTGACCTGTATAATTAATATTATTATTAAATACATTAAAATTATTGTATTATCTATTGTATATTTATAAAAATGTAGGTATCTTCTTACAACGTAGTTGCCAAAGTCAGATGCAATACGTGCATTGTGATCGCAAGCTTCACTTAAATTTCCAGAAAGCAAATAATTTTCTGCAGCTATCTTAAACCAACTCGGTTCGCGTACACACCCACGAAATCTATTCATTACACTTGAAGCCATGCAGAAAGCATCATCATTTGTTACAGGCGTTCTCCTATACAAAAAAAAACAAATATATATAACAAATCTAAACCAAATTAAATTAAAACAAAAATTAACTTCTAAAAAAAAAAAACATTTTTATAATTGAAAGTTGACTATTAATAATTTAAATTGGCACCTAAATTTATAATTTTGTTCACTCTACTTTATTTATTGATTTATAAATTTTATAATCGCAATATTTTTAAATGCTACAATATAAACATATATAAAAAATTTACCTCATTAAATTACTTAGCTGTCTTGCGATACTCGCTGGTTCATATTTAACTTTAGAAGCACATGTAATATCATGTTTTATACTTATTGCAACACTTTGCGGATTTGCCTTGCTGGCTGGCCTTACTGCATCGTCAAAAACATGATGATATAAAGTACAATCCTACAACATGGAATAAAATCGTGCTGCATATTATAATATTGTAATAAAGAAGCAAATAATGGTTGACAATATTACTCTGCTTGTTGATAGAAACGATTGCGAATTGCCTCTCCATGCCACACCTGTAGGAACATCCTTATGTTCATTAAAGATTGCGAATGGAATATATGGTCTACGAATGTCCCATACGTTTATGCTGCAATCAACGACTAGAGCACAGCTGGCTATATGATATTTTTTCTGAGGTCTCCATTTTATACGTCCCACTGACGCTATAGTGTGTATAGTGTAATCACAACTTGGTTTACCCGATAAATCCCAAACCTGTCAAGTTACTTCGTATAAATATACGATTGTAATCATATATTTCACATTAATATACAGAAAATAAAGTACTTTGATAGTTTTGTCTCTAGATGCTGTAGCCAGCCAAGGAGCTTCTGGATGCCAATCACAAGCAAATATCGGGCCACTATGTGCCGTAAAATGCTGAAAGTAACGCTCTGGTTTTCTCATATCCCATTGTTGCACATGACCATTCTCAGACACAGCAGCAAAAGTATGAGGTTGTTGTGGACAAAATTGAACATCTCTCACAGATTCTGTATTACTATACGCAAACGTGAATACATAATTATATATAATATCTCTTTCTCAAATTAAATAAAATCTTTTTATCTAAGTCAAACAATCTTAAGGTACCAAAAAAAAGATTTTATTTATTTAATAGTTGTATATTATAAATTTAGCTTACTTTACCTATAAAAAGTTTTGATAGCTTCTTTTGTTCGCAAATCAAAACACTTCATGGTACCATCTTGTGACCCGGATATCAACCACATGGGTTCTGTCATATGAAAGCTTACTTTATTCACGGTTCTTTTGTGATCTATAAATACATGATCCTGTTTTGATCTAGACTGTCTATTCAAATTCCACAAAACGACCGCACCATTTGTTGCTGCAGTCGCAAGTATATGGTCTACAAATTAATAATAATATAACATTGTAATATAATTTGATAAATTACATTAATATAGTGTACTAATATAAATATGATATATGATATATAAAAAAATAATTAATCTAAATCATGCATGGGTTTTATATGACTTAGATCAAGAAAAAGTATCTATTTTTTGTAATATCATTAATTGCTGATACAAAATTTAATATAAACGTAATATATTAAAGATATATATATTACAAGCAATATTGTATTACCATCATTAAGATTCCAAGCAACATCATTACAGGAAAAATTCAGATTCAGATTTTTCCCAACACGAAGATTGCAGGCTTCTTCAAATCTATCCTCTAGTAACGTGAATATTTTGAAAACTGCAATAAAATATTACTACAATATAGTTTTCATACATAACAATAATATTACAGATACAAATTACTCCCAGAAATAGAAAATTTAATTATATAAAATTAAAATTATTACTATTATAACTATTTAAATCTATTTCAATTAAATTGTAATAAATAATCTGTATTTCCCAATTGTTTTATATCTCCTTATTTCAAGTTAACATAAAGACTCACCATTGCGACCAGCTATCACAACCTGATTGTTGTCTTTGTTAAGAGCTAAAGCATTTGCAGGTCCTTCTTGAGCAATGCATATAGTTTTCGAAGTCATGCTGCGTTTTAAGAAATTGGTATTAAATTATTAATATTGTTATCATGATACCAAATCATTATTAGTAATTCATACCTTATAATCACCACCTTATAATACACCCATTAATATCATAGGCTCATTTGACGTGTATGTACACACTTTTGAGTTGTTTGTCGACTTTTCTGGGAAGCAGAAATATCTTTATAGATTTCTCCTATCTTCTCTCATGGATATTTGTAACTTTTTCGAAATTATTCTAAGATTATGTGGAATATTTTTCAGCTGGTCATAACCATATTGGAGTGAGATGACAAGGCATAATGCTCGGTGAATCTATTTCTCTCACTAGTGTATAAATAAATTTAGTATTCATATATACATAACACACACATACACACACATAGATATATGTATATTCAATATAAATTTGAAGGAAGAAAAGAATTTGGCATTCCAACCACCTTCGATCAATTTAACCAGCGATTAACTTTTTGACTAATATACCCGCATTACTTTGTTTACATTACAACTTTGTTTACACAGAATTGCTAATCTTTTGCTTCAGTGGAAAAGAGATTAAATTAGACAATGAATCGTGTTAGAAGTCAGTTAGAAACTTTGCTGCGATTATATGCAAACAATTCTGCCGTTGAATTAATCACTGATTGACATAATCGGAACCTCATCGAAGTCGCCTTCAAAAGAACGAACGCAGAGATAACCCAGCAAACACTCGTAACAATAAACATGACATCAATGTTATAATTTTCCATTCAACAACACAAATGCGATATAAATCGTTTATGTCACAGTTGTTGAGTGCAGAAATTATAACATTGATGTGACATTACTGTTAATTGTTCACTTAGAACACACGGAGATCACATTCGCCACGACGAATAATTAACCAAATAATTAACTGTGTACGTACAGATCGTAATTGTAACGTGATTTACAAATTCAATATCGTGAAGCGTGTGGTGTGATTATCATGATGTTTAACGTTGTGGTACACCAGGAGCCGGGCGCCGAGCAGCCACGAGGTTGTCATGGGAGAGTTTAAACGGCGCGCAGGACGAAGCACGCGCTGAAACGGACAGAATGAAAAAAAAGGAAAAAATAGCCTGCGCTGATTGGTTGCGTTCAGATTCCCCAGGGGTACCTATAACACTAGAAATTGTATAGTACGTGTCACGTAACTATAGTACTTCTAGTATTAGGGTGCCGTCACATGCGGCGTATTTCACGTAATGCGTAAATAATACAACCAATTAGAGATCAGAATTTCTGTTGTAATGTTAACTTTCTATTCTACACTTATTTGCGATTGGTTCTAACAAATAATGCGTGAAAAACTTCTTGAAAAATACGCGCTATGTGACGGCACCCTCATAATGCACCCGGGTGGGGAATCTGAACGCAACCATTCGCGGAGGCTACACGAAAACTCGCCACGAATGGCCAGTTAGGCAATTGAAATAATCAATGCTGATTGGTCAATTTCCTTAAGCTTATTAATCAATCGCTGTCGAATATGAGAAGAATAATCGACTGCGATTGGTTAATTTCTTACTCTTAAGCGGGAAACACAGACTTTTGCATAATGCATAATACATATGCATAAGAAATTCGATTGGTCGAATTCCTTATGCACATGCTAACAAACCAATCGAATTTCTTATGCATATGTATTATGCATTATGCAAAAGTCTGTGCTCCCCGCCTTAGGTTGCATTCCAAAACGTCTTATTTGAGGAAAATTTTACTCAATTTCTATAGTATATGTGAGCTATAGAGTAATGAGTAAAATTTTCCTCAAATAAGACGTTTTGGAATGCAACCTAAAGCCTGCGGCACGATACGATTTCTCGTACTGGATAGCTTACGAGAGCCAATTAGAATTAAGCTTTAAGTCACTTGATTTAAAATTCTGTATCCTTATTGGCTCTTGTAAGCAAACTAGTACGAAAAATCGTACCGTGTGCCGCAGGCTTTACTTCTTATAGTTATACTATTGCTGCCATTGTAGACGACGCATAACGGATTACGAAAGGTTTGTGTGTGATGGCCTTAACTTCTAAAGGTGCGTTCGAGAAGAACGCTATTATCACAGTGAGGCGGCCTCGCTGTGATTGGCCAGACGTTTGTCGGCAGTCGGGTCGGCCTTTGTAGTCAATAGTCTGATACGGGCTTAAGGATTCTAGCTTCGGCTCCGGTTTCACCGGACATGCTATGACAGCGGCTTGAGAGAGGGGGAGGGTCCACGATTTACAGCACTGCCATATACCTGTCTGCTCCGGTGCAACATGGCGGCGGCCGTAGTCCGGGGAGTGTGATGTGACAGGCACCCCCGTCGACGGTATCGCGATATCGTGCTCCGCACGGCGACGACAGGCAGACGACGGTGCGCGCGAGAAGTATGTCCGCTGATCCTGAGCGCGGCGAGAGCGTGAGCGACAGAGAGTAAAGGGAACGGTAACGTCACGCGCGCCTGTGACAATCGGTGAAGTAGCTCGCACAGTGTCACAGTACACTAGAACACCCGTGGTGTTCAACGTTGTGTCGCGAAATGTTGTTCTCGATTGGTTTTTCAATGACGGGCGAGCGGCAGAGCCACGGCGACGTTTCGCGTTACGTCGGAGTTGTCCCGCTGATGAAACACGCGTTGCTGCTGCTGAGTCTCTTCGTGGTCCTCCAGTTAACACCGTCGGTAGTCGCTGGCGATTCCCTGGGTGATCCGTATAAGATATTAGGCGTGTCGAGGCGTGCAACGTTGCAGGATATCCGGAAGGCGTACAAGCATCTTGTCAAGGAATGGTGAGTGGAACGCACCTCTCTGCTTTAAAATACAGAAACACGTTGCATTTAGAGTGTCCTTTTCAAGTATAAAACATGTCTATACAAATAAATGTCGTGTGACTTTCTCTTAGGCATCCGGACAAAACTGATCATCCGATGGCTGAGGATAAATTTGTAGAAATAACGAAAGCTTATGAGGTAAATTATATCTTGTGTAAAACAATGCGAAAGACTAGAAGCAGTTATGAGGGAAGATTTTAACTCTCTCGCGTCCAATTGTTCAGCTTTTAACAGATCCGGAAAGAAGGAGAAAGTATGATAATCATGGAATTACAGAGGAAAGTATCCCCAGGCAAAGGAGGGACAATAGCCACTTCAATGTTCTTGACCCATTGGAAGAATTGTTTACTGGTAATTTTAAATTCCAATATCAAAACAGAGACATCACGCTGTTTCATAAAATGAGCATCACATATCGGTATGTATCTCTCGTGCGAAACAATAACTTGTTGTGAATATTGCATTAAATGCCTTGTAAATTGCAGATCGTTCGAGAATGTAATAGTACCCAAGACTTACCGTATGCCATATTTAATCTTGTTTTACTCCGACTGGTGCTTCATGTGTCTGCAAGTGGAGCCTACTTGGAGACGTTTGGTCGACGAGTTGGAACCACTGGGACTTGGCTTGGCTACAGCACACGCCAAGAAGGAGTCTACTTTGGCGAGGAGACTCAGTATCGACTCTCTTCCATGTCTTGTTATTACCGTGGATGGACGCACTAGTATCTACAAAGAATCTTTGTTTAGCATTCAAAAAGTTGTTGGTACGTGTTCGCTGCTTTTATGTACTTCGTCTCTTGTTTGCCTTGTTCGTCTTGTTGTATAAAGTCTCAGATTGCAAATTAATAAATCTGTTTGCTTGCAGAATTTGTACGCGGTAGACTAAATAAGTATAAATTAATAAGTACTATTAGCGATACCAATATAGATAATTTCCTGTCGGGCTGGACGGATAATCGAATACGCGCTCTGATATTTGAGAAGAGAGACTTTATTCGCTTGCGATATTTGCTTACGTCTTTTTACTACAGAGATCGAGTAGCTTTTGGTTTTGTCCAGGTAAATATTTTATTTATAATTATATGTAATCAATGTTAAATCTTAAATTATTCCTTAATTTTTTAATATCTCTTATAGATTGGCATACCAGAAACTGAGAACATAACATCAAAATACAAAATCTCAGGAGAATTAGATACTTTATTACTCTTCAACGAGAATTCTGAGAAACCCATGGCATCTATTAGTATGAAGGACATTTCCAGTGAAACCATGCATAATGTTATAGCTAACAATAAGTTTCTTGCATTACCGAGACTTTCAAATCAAGCTATGCTGGACTCTATATGTCCACCTGAGTGGCTGAGACCGCAGAAGCGGTTGTGTGCCGTTTTAATATCGCAGCAAAACAGTCCTTTGCACGATTTGGCTAGGCACAAATTTAGACAAGCAGCATTAGAGTCTTCTTATAGGTACTGTCTATACAATAAACAAATTTTTGTTTTAATACAATTATAAAATTAATAATCACATTTATCTCGTTTAAGTATAATATAGTTTTAAAGATACATGATATTAATTTCTATATGTATGTTTCTCAAATATTTTATTTCATAATATTCACAGCACGGAACGTGTCAGGTACGCATACGTATTCAAAGATACTCAACCTGAGTTTGTATCAGCACTATCAACTGGTGAAGGTAGTCCACTGGAACCTTTATTACATATCGTCATTATATGGAGACGAGATGCCAATCACTTGAAGTACGAATGGCTTTCTCATGGATGGGTTGAGACTATTCAGGACGACCGTATATGGAATGAAACACGTAAACATTTAGAGAAAACTATACAAAGGCTTTTACGCGCCACTGAAGCTTTACCATACGCTGCTGTTGTAGGAGAATTGGCGGATGAACACGCACAGGCATGTATCCACAGTAATTATAATAATCCTTTGTGATCTGTAAATTATTGATACGCCATATTATTAATTTCAATACACTTTTCCAGGGTACTGTAGACAGATTGATAGGAAGGGCATTATTAGCAGTAGATTATATATCTGATAATCTGACGAAAGAGCAACTTTTGCCTTTGATATCGGTACTAGTAACTCTCATGATAATAGGAGTTGCAGGGTATGGGATGTCGTACCTAGTGTAAGTAGAATTAAAATGTGGAATATAGCAATAGTACATTTCTGATCTTTTATTTGAACATCGCAGAGCATGAATCCATTTCATGATCATGCGACGGTCTGGTAGACTATCAAATAATGTTGTCAACTAATAAATAATTACTATTTATTATAAAATAAAACATATATTAATTATATACACTAAAATTTATATAATGTGAAGAAATAATATATTTTACATATTATATCAATTTGTTAAACTTCAAATGTTTATATATGAATTGTGTTTTTTATATCTAGTAAACTAGAAGAAGCAAGTGTACAGACTGAACGTGTCCACTGCAAGGACAGTATCAAGCCGCTTCCGTCGCAACCGCAACTACGATTGCACGAATTACGCGCGGAGAAATACAATGGATTAGTTCGACTTTTGAAACCAGGATGTCGAACCATCATTCTGCTGATTGATGCCCAAAGCCGATTAAAGTTATTACCGGCTTTTCATAAAGCTGTGTGGCCTTATAGGTACGCTATTTATTAGCATTTTTTATTTCAATTCCATGCTGTAGATGGTAATAATTACATGAAATTTTACATATAAAAATTAATAATGTATACAACAAAGTATAGGATGAGAGTGTCATTGTAAATCGTTTTTCATTCGCAGAAAAAATAAGACGCTTATGTTCGCACATATGTCATTAGAAAGAGGTCTTGGTTGGTACAAAAAATTATTATCTCTCACTTTACCCGAGCAGAAGGAATTAAATATAAATGCCAAAAACTGTGTTGGCACAGTCCTGTCCTTAAACGGACATCGAAAGTATTTCTGCATGTACCATGCCAAACATCCAGAATGTAAAGATAAAGGTTCTAAGGTGTGTATTCGAATATCTTAAACTACATTATCTAAAAATCAAACAATATTATATTATATTATAGCGTATGGAAAAGATGACCAAACAACTTGCCCAAAGACCTGAGGATCCAGAAGCAGGCGCTTTTATCGGTTTTGACAGTTCCAACGAATCCGATCAATCTCAAGACGAGGTATATGACAATACATTGTTTCTGATTTTTAGCAAATAACTGTTATGACAACAATTTTGCACATATATTTCTTGCAGGGTGGAAATAACATTTTATATCAGGACAACCTTTTAGATGGATTACCGATGTGGCTCGATAGATTGTTTGAAGGATTAACACACCGTTATTATGTAAATTATTGGCCCGAGTTCACTGCCAAGTAAAAGAGGAGAAATGTGTTTTTTCTAGACATGTAGAGGAGACTGTGGCGCCTAGGGACGTATATTTTGGAACATGTTATTTATTTTCCTAACGGAAGTCTTAAGTTTGACTACTTTATGATATTGCTTCAGTCACTTCTTGTTTACGACTCTGACTAAGTACATGTCCTACACAGTCATTTCATTTTCGTCTAGAAAGAATCGTTATATTGGAGCTATTTCGTAAGTATTTATTTTATTGATTACATTTCCTAATTTTTAAGTGTTTTTTTTCTAATTTTGTACAAAATTTATTCACAAAAAAGTTCAGATGGATCGAAATTTTATATGATTTTAGCTGTTATAAAACATAAACTAACTTTACTTGAAATAAAATTTATAAAGAATTTAATATAAGAATAATATAATAATTTAAATTATAAAGAAATAAAATAAAATAAAATTTTATTTAAAAAGGCATGGTACTTTTAAATGTAATATTTTTTTTCTTTTTTTTCATAGGTTATCATAATGCAGCACGAAAATATAAAAGACACAAGAAAAGCCACAGAAAACGTTGAATTAAATAAATATGAAATAGCAATTTCAGATATTTTAAACTCTAGGCATCATATAGAGACTGCTGCAATAACTTATGAACTTAATATAAATTATTTAGATATATTTATTCATACAATTATTAGCAAGGGGAAGGTAGTTAAAGGGGACAATAAAAATTTCTCATTTTTAGATGAACTATCATTTCTATTATATATAAAAATGTGCCCACAAGAACACTGCGTTTGCTTGACATGTTTTAAAGACTATTTGCCAAGTCTAATTTATAAATTCATGAAAAATAATAATTTAGCTTATCCAAAATCTTGGGATACCTGTCAGAAAGCAGATGAACTTTCAAAAGTGTACTTTTTAGAAAAAAACGAAGATAAAATTTCAAAATTATTTTCGAAAAATTGCTCGAGATTATCCCCGCAAAACTTAACTAAAAAATCGTTAGATCTTGATGGAGATAGTCATGATAGTTCACCAAATACTAGTACGTAGTAGAGAAAATTGAGGCATTCATTATACATGTCCAAACAATGCAACGCTCATACAAACACTCCAAGAAGTAGCTCCTGAATATAATTGGTTTGTGAAGCAAACATTATCATTCTTAAGGATAACTTTATAAACATACATTTAGAAAATGATCATACAAAAAGAAAATTAAAATGTACTTTTTTTAAAAACTGCAAATTTTTAATCTTTGTAAATGTATTTGAAATTGAAGAAAGAAATTGTTAAATAATCAAAAAAAGTATATCAAAAACAATTACTAGGTACTACAGTCTCCTTTATACTTCAGCAAACGTGATAAAGAACAAGGTTCGCCTAGTCAACAGAATATTATTGCCATCGGAATATACTGTGATTCGAATGGACACAGACGCAACCCTGTATAAAGACAAAACATATTCATTACTTATGCTAAGTACCATTTATAAACATATTTACAGTTTCCTGCATTTTAACGTTTTTAGATTGGTCTTTAAGTATTGTTAAAGAAAGTATATTATAAAAAGTTATATAGCAGATAGGAAAGAAAAAAAAATTATCTCCGAATGGTGGATCGATTTTCTGGAATAGATCAAGTTTTCTATATACTACTATTACTTCAGTCGTTCCTAAATAACTCGGGAATACTCTTTCTATTTCTCGAAATTGCTTGTATCTAGTCAACACGTTACCAAAAATTTAGCAGTATTGCACAGTACAAGCAAATAGATCATTTGTATTTCCTCAGATATGACTGCGAAATCGCGATCATTGCGATTCTCGTTGCGTTCAAATATGTTAACTACTTATAATAATGTAACAATCGCTATTTTTAATGTCTAAAAAGTATGTATCTAAATTGTATCTTTGATCGGTTATCTAATGCGTATCTCTGTCGCTTATTCGTCCTATGTTCTTCGCCATTTCTTAAATTCTCAGATGTCCATAGCATATGTCCACTTACAAAATTATACTTTATCGTTATAGTTACCGTAAAATCGATATTCGTAATTCGTAAACGCAAATGTTAGCATGATAAAGGTATTATACGTATGAAAAAGATAATTGCCCTTATCAAGATTTATATACGTCCATTACTTTATTTCTAATTACTCTGCTTGGTACCCATTCTCTTGTTAATTATATATTCGTTAAATAATACGTACATTTATTATTTAAATATTTAAATAACGTACGTACATAAACGTTTATTATTTAAATATTACCTTTATCTGGCCAAAGCGTTTATTATTAGTGAACCTTAAATGTTTATACATCCAGAATATATAATTCTTTTTTGTAAAGCGACAGATACATAGGTACTTTATATTGTTTATATATTTCCTTATTACAAGAAGCTGTTAGAATGTATTAAATATGTATTATAGCGAGATATATATCGTAACACTGTTGAAACTGCAAATTATGTGCGCTCAATTGTTTATACTTTATATCCTTATATGAAGATTAAAATTAACGAAACAGAAACATTGAATTAATATTTCTACCCATCTAATAACGTTAATCTTATTAATACTCTTTCATCCAATTACATGAACGTTATCATATTCAAATAGACTCTTTATAAATATAGCGATTATTATATCAATTTTGCGGTAACTATCAAGTGTTTCAAGCTATTACTTGTTTCTCGTAAGCATTATGTGACGTAGGAAGCATTCGAACTAATTTTGCGAGACGTATATTGTGATATACATTTGTTACATCTCTCGCAAACATTTCGTAAAAAATTTAGGAACGTTTGTTAATAAGCAGTTTATTGTACATTATCTACATTAGAAATATATACGCATGTACGTATCTTTCTCAATATTGGTCATATACTCGTAATCGCTTTTGGATCTATCTAATTTACTTTTGGATTTATAATTACACTGCGTTTAGAAATTGCATAGTGTAAAATCTACTAAAAGGAATTAAACGGGGTTGCGTATTCATTATATATCACATTAATATTTTATTTCGTTAAGGAACATTGTTTACGCTGCAGTTCTGGAAATACTTCGTACATTAATACTTCAAATAGATCCTGCAAAAGAAGAATTAGTAAAAACAAAGTCTCTACACGCACTTCGAAATGAAATGATTACAAATAGATTGACTTACGTAAAATAGCTGTTTATTCAGATTCACGTTTTGCAAAGAATCGAAAACTTTAATCGCGCCACGTTGAGCACTTTGCGCTCCAACTAGATTCGTCAATACTTCAGGTACATTGTTGAGAAATTGCCTACGCGCTTCGCCTCGCGTTTTCAACTTTTCTTCGTCAGTGCGAAAAACTGTCTCGGACACGAGCTGCCCGTTTGGCCACCACGATCTCGTAAATAACTGTATGTAATAGTGAACCATCGGCTCGGAAAATACCCATGCAACGGTATCTCTAATTTGTCTGCAATGTAATCAATGTAATCTTAGTTTGAAAAATATCTCTATATCTTTATAAATTATAAGATATTAAGAAATTGAAAGGTTAGCTATTTATATAAAATAAACTATGTAAACGAAGAGAGAGATGTTGAAAATCTTATAAGGTGAATAAAGTTTTTGTACATGCGATACTTCACCTATTTATGGTACGTCCGTAAGTAATTTGTACGAAAGTGATGAGAGACCGTCTAAGCCAACGAAATACTCCTCTTAAATCGAAAATTTCTCCAAGAAGCGTGTACAGTGGTTCCGCGATCGCATCCTTACTGGCATTCAGATAGCTGTCGCTGTTAGTACGACCCGTTTCGCCATCATCCAATAACAACGAATAATCCTCTTCATCTTCTTTGTCGCGTGGCTCGTTGCCGACAGATCTGTCATGGAGATTTACAAAGTCAGCAAATAGAACAATGATCATGCGACGAAATTATACGCGTACGTTTTGAATAACGTAGACAAAGAAAAGCGAGATTTTTTGGGAGATGGTGCCACCACGGCTTTAAGGTGCTCCGAGCTTGGACTGAGAAAAGTATATAATGCCTCACTTTGATTAAGCCTCTCGTCCTCTAAGACAAACTGTAAGAATTAATAAATAAAAAAAGTGTGAACAGTGTTAATAAAACAGATTCAAGGACATACATTTAAATATTTTTGTATCTGCATCTTAGCTTTGTCGAGAGTGCTCTTGTCGGATTTCCCGAAAAACTTCAAAGGTTGCGAGGGTAAGTCCAGGCTTTTAACGTTAGAACATAACTGACGTAACTTCCTGTGAAGATCTTGAAAATCCTGCAATTTTCTCAATACTACCCATCCGCTGGATATGCTTTCGTCATTGTCTTCATCCTCTGCCATGTGAACAACCAGTACAAATTGCGGCGGATCTCCGTTATCAGGCATCTTCAATAAGAAAATCCTTCTGTAAGCATGTACAGAGAAAAAGTTCATATTCATATTACCTCTGCATTTTGTACGTCAGCTCGCCAATGACCTAAATGTTCAGCCCACATTTCCGTATGATTTAAATGCGCCTCCAACTGTCGCTTTTCACCTTGCAGCCACTCAACCTCTTTCGCCAATATACTAAGTACTTTGCTCTCGGGCTTGAGAGAGGATTTAAGCGCCTGCAGTGCTTGCATTTTATTATTTAATTTTTCGTGTAATTGGTCTAGTTTGCTACGAGCGTAATTCGATCGTTCGCCAACGAGCAAGGTCGAGGATTCTGATAATGTACCATCAACGATCTCTCGGTCTTCAACTAAACCTGATACACGATAAAAATTTATTAAATTCGTAATATAATATATTAATATTGATATAAAATTACCTTCTGAAATTACCTATATCTAGTTAAAATTAAAATAAATTTTTATTAAGTAAAATCTAATTTAATATATACCTTCTGCTCTTTCATTAAGTAATGCCTCCTGCATGCTTTTATATTGCTCGCTAACGAGAAATGACGGATAATACTTTTCTTGAAGCGTCTTGACAACGTTATCTTGGACTTCGTAAAATACATTGGGTCCTGTATCGCCCAGCAAAAAGGCTTCCATTCGTTTTCGTACATTTTTATCCACTTTAATCTCGGCGGTGGGCGATCTGATGTAAGTGTAAAAAATCTCGGCTCCCAATTGATGCCAATTGGATCGTTCTGCGCCACGTAATTCTTGTACTGCCGCCCAATAACCGATCAATCCTTGACTAGCGACTTGTTCCAGAAATTGAGACAGATATCGTCTACCGGTCACGTTATCCAGAATCGCTTGCAGCGGAAGCATCCTGCCTTCCGTGATCTCTGCGGCGTCGCAGATCTCTGTATCCTGAAAATTATCATTGCGAAGTATTGCATTACCATAATTCGCGGGAAGGACAGTTTTCTGAAAAACAACCTGAGGAGGATATCCATCCCATCCCAACGTCTGCATGTGACACTCGCACGTGTTTTTAGCGTACGTCAGTTGACTGATGTACCTCTTCAGTTTTCTCGCTCGAATGGCATCGGAGTTTCCAAGTGCATTATTTTCAGGATCCAAACCTTGAGCTCGTTTCACGTTTTGTACCGTGGTAGCTTGCATAATCTCAGTAACAATATTGTATCTGATATGTTTGAGAACCTCTAGATCCCTAGTGCTCTTGATCATGCGAATAAAATCTTCGAACGATTCTGCATACTCGTACGTTTTCCTATGCATCGCTTCAGCAAGCTGTTGCTGATCGATGTATGTCAAGATCTTCTGATTGATATAATCAGGATCCGTGATTAAATCTATCGCTGGTTTTAAGACTGAAAGAAAGAAATGTAAATAAGAGAAATAAATGAAAAATATAAATCAGTTGTTTAATTGTGACCATGTATTTTCGTGAAGAAACGATATTTACTTTTGCATGTGAGAACTTCTCTTAAAAGAAACTTTACTGGAGAAAGAGAGTAACTGCGTGGTAACAAAAACAGAATGTAAAGTTCGCTGATCTTTCTCAAATATTCCAGCTCAGCGACAGGCGACATCAAATGCGCTGACAAAATAAATACAGGATCCTCTCCCTCCGATCTAAATGAACAAATGAATCAGGTAACTTCTCGCCTTGTTCCTTGAACACGCCATTAAGAAGAGACGCTTACGAAGCTGCTTGAGCGATTCTGATCTTCTCAAAGTGAAAGGTGAGCTTATTCACTATATTGCAAACCACTAATTTAGTATGATCAACACGCGACAAGCGGTCGTGTAGGCTCTGTATCGCGCCCCACACGTCCTGCTTCATACTATCTATCAACTGTTCCGAGCCAAAAGCCAGATCGTTCAACCAAAAGCCGACAAAGTCCTGAAAAATCAAATCAAGAAGATTTTGCAGGGCGCTATCCACCAGACGAGTGAAGACAACAGGATAACGTGTGTGCTTTCTAGTGCCGGCTGACTTGGGCTCGTATCCTTTCTGAAAGGCCAACAGTGAGGAGTGAACAACGATCAGGAGTAATAATGTCGATGCGTTATACATGCTTTGCCACTTCGTACCATTAACATGTTATGGAAGGCGTCCACTTCTGCGACAGTTTTAACAGTGCCAGTACCAGTCTGGTGCTTAGGTGACAGAGCTATGTTGATTAGTATCATGATTAATGGGCCGACAAGCAAGCAGGAGCAAGTTAATACAATGTAGAGACAACAACACTGGATGCAGGTCCAGTCCATAACAATTCCCAAACTCATAACAGCCAACGACATGACGCAAATGACAACGAAGTTAACCATGGTTCTCTAAATAATAAAGCGGCGAGATGACTTATATCGGTGGAAGTATACACCCAATAACGCTCTTTAATCTCGCCGCGCTGATAATATACATCAATATCGAGGACCTCGCCATTTTTAAATACTCTGCTCTTCGTGCACTTTGTGCCCCCGATTTGCGCCGAAGCTGCAGCCATCTTGCGACGAAACTGAGAAACTGGAAGGCATTTACTATCCTCTTCGGAAAAAGGGTGACTTCAATGGATAAGGATGACTTCGATTAATTACCGACAATTAGCTGTCAAATCAATCTGCCATTTGACAGTTATTTAATATCTGTATTTTATACTATTTGAATATTACTTTTTATTCAGTAATTAATGCTAATTTACTCTATCTATGGAAAGATACTAATTTCTTTTGTTTAATAAAAGATTTGATCAGACATAAATTATATATTAGTTGTCAAATTAATCTGCCATTTGACAGTTATTTATTATCTATATTTTATACTATTTGAATATTACTTTTTATTCAGTAATTAATGCTAATTTACTCTATGGAAAGATATTAATTTCTTTTGTTTAATAGAAGATTTGATTAGACATAAATTATATATTATGCTGTTAAATCAATCTGCCATTTGACAGTTATTTAATATCTGTATTTTATACTATTTGAATATTACTTTTTATTCAGTAATTAATGCTAATTTACTCTATGGAAAGATATTAATTTCTTTTGTTTAATAGAAGATTTGACAGACATAAATTATATATAAGTTAGACTATTTCGTTTGATTGAATTAATTTTACTCTGGACTATTGATTAAATTAATTCGATTAAATAAATTAAACATTCTATTCATAGATCTACATATTCTGTTAACATGCATATGTAGACACCTGTTAATTTTTCATTGTTTGACACAAGAGGAAAGATCAGAAAGATCAAGGATCACAACTTATGTATGTGATTAGAAATTTTGTTTCGAGTTATTCTGCCGGTTGAATCAATCGCCGATTAAGTTCTTCGATTCTCACTACGAAGTGCTGTGTTCTTTGTGAAAATTTCCGCAAACTCCAGCTCGAAGCGCTGAAATGTAAAAAAAATGTTAGACAAGAAAATGTGGAGATTAGATCCTTGAAATGCTATCTCGACTAGTCTAATATTTGATAACAGACTTTTCATCGATAATCTTACTCAGCAAACACCAATTGCATAATCAACAACGTAATAATGTTATAATTTCTCACTCAACAATGTAACTCTAACATAACACACGTTATATTGTTATATAATTATATTATCTACATTGTTGAGTAGGAAATATTATAATTATAACATTGATGTTATATTACTGTTAACTAGTGTTTGTCGAGAAATATATTAAGCTTATTGAAATATATTGAGTACCTTATCAGTGCGATTAGCAACAAACCTCATTGGTGATCAAGGACAAGCGAAAAATTGTGGAAAAAGACAGGAATCGGCGCGAGTCGGATGACATCGCGGATTTTGCTCAATCGGCGAGATTAGCCCAACCGTGATAAAAGGAGAGTTGCAGTGGAAATCTCTTTCTACCCAATTTCTTCCGCGAGGTTAGAGACGAGGGGCTGACGAAATCGACCTTGCGTCGCGTCACAACGGCCTAGTTGTGACAGTCATTTTCGCAACATGTGTGCCAAAGATAAGGAGATCACCGATTCGACTGCCGAGTGTCAACCTTCGGCATGAGCATTAAAATTGTGCTCCAGTTAACGGGCGATATGGATGTTGCCCACCTTTGATCGTACCGAATCTGAAATAATTATTATCTTAAAAACGTAAAATTATGCCTGCGAGCGTTATCTACATTCCAAACTTCATTACGTTTTGCAATTATTACTCTCGCAGTAACGACAAATTATTATGAAGATGTCGGTATTCTATTCTTTTGTTTGAATTTCTGACTTAATAATAATTTTTTGACTTTTATCGAAGCTTTCGTAAGGAATTAAAATTGCTAATTGTGTAATTTCGCGTTACAATTGTATAATTTTCTCAGATAAAATATTTATTTTTCTAACCTCTCTTTTCCAGACAATTTGACAAGCGATGTAAATCAAATCCCATTCAAATTTTCCGCTATTTTACCTCTTGCGTATCATGTGCTCCCAATATCGCGAACTTAGCTCTTGAAATTCGAATTCGCAACTCATTTCAGTTCGATTGCCCTTCAGGCGGGAATTTTAAATCGGATAACCGCCTGCTAACCTCTTAGCGACTTCTGTTCTCCTGATAACTTCGACGATTTTTCGAAGGTATCGAGAGCACGTGTTCTCAGCTGACACCTAACCTCTTGTGCATTTTTGGAATGAGAGACGCATTTACGTAAATACAAAGATATTTCAGCGTATTGTACGAAATAAAATGATATATAGCGTAATATATATTGTATATATTATAGAATAATGCATATTAGAATTATACATTAGTCTATATATATATTTAAACTAATATTTTATATTACTACGATATCTTTATTATCCTATATGTCCTACATTTTTATTATTACATATCTTTATTATTCTATATGTTCTACATTTTTAGATATCTTTATTATCCTATATGTCCTACATTTTTATTATTACATTTTTTACATCTCAATAAGTTGTCACATCCCTATAAGTTGTCAAATAGACTCACGAAATTTAATAATTTCTTATTTCTATTGCGGTTTCGGTAAAGGATTGAACTAAAAAGTCTAAAATTAATTAATATAAGAATTAACTGCATTAATTAATTAATATAAGGATTAACTGCATTAATCCTTTAGTGCGCAATTTTGTGTGTGTGTGAGTGTGTTTTGTTGTGTATGTATGTGCGTACAAAACGACTGTTCTATACTTTCTCTTATGAAGTTCGAACTAACAATGCATAATTTTGTACATCTGCGGTCTTCTCTGTTTCCATCAGTTAGAGATAAAAAAAGGAGAGGAAAGGGAAGTCAGAAGGGAATCAAAAACTTGTAAACAATTTTTTAAATATTTTTTTAGGATTCCTTAAGCAGACATTATTTAAACATTTATAATACAAAAATTTAGTATACAAAAATTTTTAGAATGTTATGACAAATTGCGCACTAAAAGGTTAAATTAAAATTATTATGTTTCATTGAAAATTATGTTACTCTTTAAAATGAATTTTTCAGGTATATCAGAAGATATAATCCTATTAAATGAGAGTCCACTGAATTTTAGCCGGATAGGTTTCATCCTATTTAAAATCTGCTGGTAATAATTTATTAAATTATTAATTTATTTATTAAATTTATAAATTATTTTAAGAAGAAGCGTAATGTGTATGTGTGGTGTGTGGGTGGGTGTGTAAGACTGAAAAATGGCATTTAAATGTTTAATTTTTTGATCTAATATTTTTATATACTTTTTTTTGGTATTTAATCATTTAATCTTCATATCTTCTGGCTTAACATTTATATTTTAATATTTTAGCACTTTGGATCAGCGATCTGCAGCAATCTTCTTAAGCAATAAGAGCTTCTCGTTGTTCTCTCGACTGTTTGAGAGATGAAGTCTCTCGACCTTGAAAGTATTTGTCGTCCGCGCGAAACTCAGGAAAATCACATTCATCCACTAATTTGGAATGCAATCGCCAGATTACTTTCCATTCTCCGGGTGAGGGCCAGGTTCCAGGTTCCTCGAGGGTCACGAATGCGAGGATGGGAGCGAGCGAACAAACGAGCAGACATCGCAGTGTTATCGCGCAACGTGGATCTCCTACACGTCGCGCCGTGATTCGTATAAAATGTCGACATGAGCGAGATTTTTGACTCTTTGTTGAACATACACCGCCGCGATGCCGTCGACGATGAACCGACGACGCTGGATTTTCGCGACGATCGTCCTGAGCTGTCTTTCACTGGCGAATGCATTCATCAAGCCCGACGATAATCCCGACATCGACCTGAAGACGGTGAGTGTCACTCTTTCACGGTTTTCTTTGTAGCAATGATTGTGACACAACGAATCACTTGACGAAGTGCGCTGCAATGGATGGGATCTTGAATGTCAGTTAAATCAACTTGCGTAATTATCCTCTCCTTTTATTACACATCTTGTCACTTAGATTCTTCTCTAGGAGAAAAGAAAGTAATAAAAGTATAAATGATGATTAAGAGATCGATACATCTTTTAGAGCTCTCCATCAATCTCTGAAATCCTACTCTTAAAATTCATGTAAACATATATTAATTTTGCTTATGCCTTTCAATAAATAAACATGCATTCTTTTATGTATTGAACAGCCGGAACTGGTGACGAAATACGGATATCCCTTGGAGATTCACGATATCATTGCGAAAGACGGCTATACTCTTCAGCTGCATCGAATACCGCATGGCCGGGACGATGAGGAGGAAGCAAAATTCAGGATAAAGCCACCGATACTCTTGGTACACGGTCTGGGAGGTAGCTCCGCTGACTGGGTCCTTATGGGTCCTGGAAAATCCTTAGGTAGCCTCATTATGTTAAATTTTTAGAGCTGTAAAAAATATTACCAGTATCAATGTATAAATATAATCTTGACATTGGCTTGAATAATAACGGAGGATTTCTTTTAGCATATATATTAGCTGATGCGGGTTACGATGTGTGGCTTGGAAATAACAGGGGCAACATTTACTCGAGACATCACACTTCGTTGTCGCCGACAGACCGAGCTTTCTGGGATTTCAGGTAGCTAAAATGTTATAAAGGGCTAGTGACAATTTTGTCACGAATAAAAGAAGAATATTAATCACATAGAACTTTCGACACTAGTCACGATGTTTGTGATATTTAACTTTCACTTTTTTATAGTTCAAGATTCCAAGTAAAAATATAAAGGTCACAATTAAATTGTACTTTAAATTTTAAATTTATACTTTTTTAAGAAATATTCATTTCAGTTCACAAGATTTAAAAGTGAGAATGAGGAAGATTATCGCAGGGAAACTTATGTTATATACGTATATGTTTTCAGTTATCATGAACTTGGTATCTATGATCTTCCTGCGATGATCGATTACATTTTATACACGACACAGCATGAAAGGATCTATTATGTCGGTCATTCGGAAGGTACAACGCAGTTCTGGGTGATGGCATCCGAAAAGCCCGAGTACAATTCGAAAATTATTCTGATGATCGGCCTGGCGCCCGCAGCTTTCAGTAGTAACATTCGCGGACCGATCAAGAAGCTCGCCAAGCTGACGTACATCGGCGTGGTGAGAGAGTCGTCATTGAAGCAATGACCTCGAGATCAAACAAATTCGCGATGGCGACTTCTTATTTCTCTTACAGTGGGTTGGCGAGACTTTCGGCTATCCAGAATTCCGTTCGCGGTCCGACTGGGGAAAATTCGTGTCGAGCTTATTCTGCCAGAAAGGGGCGTCCACGCAATTTATTTGCAGCAATATCCTGTTTCTGGTTGTGGGATTCAGTCGTGCGGAATTAAATACGGTAAGGATAAGTGACATGTGTTCGATTCCCTATGATGCTTTTTTCTTCTTGTTCGTGCTATTGATCGAGCTTCCTGCGATAGGATAACCTGACGGTCATCATAGGCCACCTTCCCGCTGGAGCTTCTTGGAAACAACTCGTGCATTATGGTCAAGGATATATCAATGGTAATGTCATGACAATTGACAAAGAGAAGAAAAATATAAATATGTCGACTGCTATACATATAACGTATAGCACATATAATACAAATAATCTGAGTAAGCTTAAAAAATGCTTCAGGATGTTTTAGACAATACGACTACGGTAATATCGACAAAAATCTTCGGATATACAATTCAACGACACCGCCGGATTATCAATTGGAAAAAATCACAGCGCCGATCGCTCTCTTCAGTAGCGATAACGATTGGTTAGCAACTACAAAGGTATGTCACGGTACAATTAGAAAATGTTCCTGTCATAAAAATTAAATTCGATTTAATCAAATTTAGAACTCGTCTTAAATGTGTTAAATATTAATTTCTTTCTTTCGAAAAAAAACGACAAAAATTCATTAAAATTAATTATCTTTCTATGTGATTCAATTCTTGTTTAAGGACGTAGAACTCTTGTCTGCGAAACTCAACAGTGTTGTGTTTCATTACAAGACTCCTATTAACACTACCTTTAATCATTATGACTTCATATGGGGAAAGTCTTCTCTGCAAATGGTGTCACGGCCTATTCTGCAATTGCTGGCCCAATATCAATAACGATATTTCTGAGTTAAAAGAATGGGATATCTTTCCGACAGAAAGTTACAAGTGCGTATAATGAATCGATCTAATTTATTGTTGTTGTATTATTAATATTATCATTATATAATACGTTACGTTTACATATATAGTCTGTGTACTTGTTTAATTTCACTCCCACTGCGTCACTAACGTAAAGTAACTTTGTTTATCTCTCATCTCGATTATAATGTCACTCTATGTACATTTATACAAACTCCATCGTAATCAATTTGCGATCACTGCGTAAGAAACTACATTCATGATTACAATTCATCACGATCGCATCCAGCCGTCGGTATAATTATAAACTTATACTCCTTCTCTTCTAATCGCACTTGAGCATCACCCGGAAATATTTCACCTTATTCACTTCAAAAACTGCTCTATCGAAGCGTAGTGTCTACTTTGGAAGAAATAGACGCCGAACAGAATTTTCGCTTCTCACGGCTGATGCTTTAAGCGATCGATCCTGATTTATTTCAATGTACACGCGTAATTAGTTATATGTAGCCTATGCTAACTTACACTTTATCGTTTAGCATAACTTCTTAAAGTTACCCAAGAAGTATGAATGAGCCAGTTCGCGAGTTTCAGGATCAAATACGAGATGATAACTGATTATGATCGTCTTAATATACTTTATGCACACAAATTTAAATAAAACTGTAATACAAATTTAATTAAAAATCAAAAATGTACTTCAATCTGTTTCTTTTCATTTTAATTCTATGCTATTTAGATCGGAATAAAAAGTGAACAACTCACACTTCAAAATCACTCGCAGAACTAGCTCTGTATATAACATGGGTATAATAATAATGTACATAGTTGTATGTCGCATGATATGTATTAGTTTATGTTAGAATAGATCGGATGGATAGATCGGGAAGCTTCCCGCGTGATTCGTATGAAAATTTATGAATCGCTTTCGATCGCAGCAAAGCCCCATTTATCGTAACTGCAAATAAACAGGACTTCGCTGCGTCGATGCACGCGCATCGTTACGCCTGCATGATTGTATGCCGATGAAAAATTGCGCCATAAACCATAATCGATACTTGAGCTCATGTGTTGGCCACTCGAGGTTCACTTAAAACGATATCTATATCTCGCAATAAAAACACTTGATTACAATTTAGTTTCCATAAAATACATAAATCTCCAATAACATTATCATAATAATTATAAAGTACACCGATAACGTTATCCGGTTCGGTAATACAATTCCTCATGTTGCCTCAAGTATTATAACAATTATAATTTTATTTTAACGAGATAACTTCACGATATAAAAGAGTTTGCATATCAATAGATACAATAGAATTAAAACTAATGTGTACCATTTTTCTCCACCACTACGCGAAGTTGCATTCTTGATTGAAAAAAAATGTAGATTAAATTTGCTACAAAGTAGAAAGAAAAAACTTGGAATCTTTCACATTTAACGTGATTTTAGAACCTTTGTGTTGCTAATAAATTTTTTTACCTATTAAAGTGTAAGTTCAGAGTGAACTAGAAATATGAATTGATATCATTGATATATAAAAGGCAAAAGATATTACGTTAAAAAACTGGAGAATGAACTAAAGTTTCCTTGATAAGAAAATTATACTTCTTTTTATGCAGAAGCAAGTAAAGCAAAGTCACGTTTGTGGTGGAGTAAAAGGTAACTGATTAATTCCTTTGCACGTAGGGATTGTTTTTTTATTCGTAATACTTTAAAGGAACAGAATCACATATTCGTGGATTCGCGGAGATATAATCGTGGCTACAGTCATGGGGAGGTAGCCCGTCATGCGTTTGCATGATGCACATAGAATGCATTTGAGAAGCAATATAATTCCCGTCCGAAAAACACAAGTCAAGCCTTATAAAAATACTATCAACGGTAATATACGAGTATATGTATAATAACGTATACAATTTTAAATATACTCGACAATTATTCAGTAATAATTATGAGGCCATCGTTAATATGTCGATAACATACGCGCGGTACTTTCGTCGTGGACGAAGGAAGGCACGCGTACAATCGATTCTCGTTAATCCTGCGAAATGAGACACAATTAATAACACCGTTATCCACTCTCGGAGACCTCTCTCCTGGCCTGTCTGCGAGGACAGAATACATCTTGTTAATTTATATTCTCATTTTAGATCGTGTAACAAATCCTAAAGTATAAGCGTCCCTTCTGCTTTTTGATATCTTGTACTCTCTATAACAATTAAATGCAACTCCTCATTAATTTTATTTATAAATATTATATATATATAATTTTAATTATAATAATAATCTTACTGTATCGTTCTTTTCAACATTGAAATAAAAACAGTCTCAATATCGCCGAGTTACAAGCAGAAATAATCGTTAGATTATGTTAGAATTTTTATGTTTTCCTCGGTGATATATATATATATATATATATATATATATATATTTATATATATATATATTTATATATACGTTAAAGTATTTTCTTTAATGAAGTTACGTCCACGAAATACGATCAAGCAACAATGTACCTGCAATATAAATATAGAATGTGTATTCAAATCAAATGAATTAATTAAATCAGAGCAAAATATGTAAAGTAAAATAAGAAACGTGAATATGGAAGATTTATTAGAAAAAAGGCGGATCGTATAGATTACGGTCACATAATCACACGATAGACTAACTGAGCATTAGGAGTGATGCGTGTTCGAAATTATTGTACTATAATGTCACTATCGGTTTTCATAGTTAATATATTACAAATACTACAGCTCCGATATATTTTCTCGTAAACTTTTCTGTTATATTATATCAGTACCTGTTTTTTGACACTATGTACATGCATAAATATATTGTATATACATGTTGAGTACGCATAGCGAGATACTCTACGAAAATTATCAGAGAACAATATAAGGGAAGTTGTCATTTTTACGTTATAGTACATAATAAAAAATTATATCGGATAAGAATTAAGATAAGAAAATTATGCAATGCGATACTACAGAAAAATTATATCATTCTAAATGTATGTATTCAAATCCAATATTTAAACATCGAAGAAAAACAAAATGGAAAGCAAAACTTAATTTCTGGAAATATAAAAATTAGATTATTTGAAAGAATATGTATCATCCAATAAAAATCTCTGACATTAATCTATAATAAATTCTTACTCATAATTCTTATTCATTCTTTTCTCTTCCTTCTTTCATGCGCATCTATAAAAAGATCGCACATACCAGGAAGTACAAAGATGATTGACTCTTATACTACTGTCCTAAATTTATATTTCATACAATATCTGCTCGTGTGGATCTAATTCCTTCTCGTACTTTCGGAACGTACTTGGGATATCCGAGGCTCGGGCGTGCAGAAAATCCACATAATTTCTCTTTCAACAACATATTGAATCCAATTAAATTATAAATAGCTCTAACTTAAATGTATTTGTATATGTAATATATCTCTTCATAGAATACGTATCTCTTTATTCATTTAAATATCCGAGATCCTCGGGTATCCGAATATATAAATAGCTATGTAACATTTCATAAATTCTTACAACAAAAGCATACAAATACATGGAAAGTTTCATAATTAATGCTGATAAAGTCTAAATAAGTCTCAATATTCTTTCCTAGGACTTATTCTTTATAGTCCTTTAAAAAGAATATAAAATACGATATAAAGTATGAAATATATTCCATGCAATTCTGCATCATTGTGCTGCATATTAAACTTGTAAACGGAGCTCGATACGACACGCAATCAATTGATCTACAGGTGATATAACATCATTTTTCTATATTCTTCTGTTGTTCAATAATATCGATTGTTATAAGAAACCGTGCTCCGTTCGTGGAAAGACAATATTTGCGCCAGAAGGTATATAGATTTTAACAATACTTAAGCATCTCTTAAATAATTAACTGCAGTACATGGTGCCGAAAATCAACAATATGTGAATACATATGTATATCATTACCATATATTGTTTGATACATCAGCGTTAAGGATCTCTTTATTTAGAATACTTTTATCTCCCCTGTATTCGTCATTCGACTCGTCCCTATAAAAAAATAGCGGATCGTCGTAGTTTATATAAAATAATAATAGCCTTTGCAACAATTAAATTTACAGCGTATTCAATTCATTCGCTATGTTACAATAGGAATTCATGTATGAAGCTCTCTATGCATACTACACGTTCTTACGGAAAAAGATAACGAACACAAAGATAAAATAGTGCAGTTTTGTCGCTCAAAGAAAATCACGCAAGTTCTGCAACGCGTAATACTCGTATCGTTTCGATTAAGATGTTGAGTGTTGGCACCATATTCTCTCTAACGCAAGTTACATGATACTTTCGTCTTTATGTAACGTTACTGTATTTACGCAGAGTATCATGTAATACTGATTATTTTTTAAGATAGATGTAATATCGGAACTAAGCTATCCACATTTTATCGCACTTGCAAATGCTCGAGAGAATCCGGAGAGAACGAGATTTAATTACATCTCTCTTTTACGTGATGTGAATTTGGTATATACTTTTTGTCTCTTCGTACTTGACATATTATGTACATAATAAAGGATAATGCAAGGATCGCTGCGAAAGAAATATCAAATTCAAATTATCCTCAGAATGCATTGCAGATTCTAACATTATACGTAATAGAAAATACATAATAGTAAGATACAATAGTATTTTACTCTTCCACTATTATGTATAATGTTATACTGTTGTATTTTACTCTTCCTTTAGTCGAAAATCCTCAACATTCTAAGGTTATTATCATTTCAATATTTCATTCTTCTTCTTCGACACTTAAAGTCTTTTTCAATCAGTTGAAGATAAATTTATCAACATTTTTTCGTGCGTGACACGACACCTACATTACATACTTTTCACATTTATGATAACTCCATCTTCGATCTTCGTAGTTGTCATTTTGTGAAAAATCTTCTTTTAACGTTTGTTAATAACAGTCGTCGTCATAATCACCGGAATAAAAATGCGCAATAACTCTAATACATACAACGTACTCGCGTCTACGTATAATTTAATTTCGCGAATGTCCGCGTTTCATCGTAACGTCAAATGTTTTATCACCTCATTCTCTTACTCGTTAATTTTATGAGTCGTATATTAATCTAGCAAAATGTTCCACGCGGCTCTCAGACAATACTTCTACGGTTAATACTTGTGACGTAATACATTTCGAAATTTGTGATTAGTTTGGAATAAAGTTAGAGCGGACATCGCACGTCTTATTCATGATTATTTATAAATATTCAGGGAATACTGTGCACGATGATCTCTATGTAGGTCTTTAACGATAAGAAGGTAAACTAGTCTTTAGTACTCCAACTGTCCAGTTGTACGTTTGCTCGATATTTGAAAAACTATAAAAATTGTCCTAATCACGCTATAGGAATCGGTACTCTCTCACACTTGGACGAGGAGTACACTATCAGATAAACATGTAAATACAACTAACTGTTGGGGAGTAAAAAATATTTCCAGAATACGTTCCTACAAGTAAAAAACCACGTTTCCATAGAAACTTATTGTTACTGCGTATTATCCTTCTATCCTAACAGCGAGTACAATTTCTCGAAGAAAGAAATACTTGGAATTTACAAATGTTGCTACAATACGCGATGGTCCTTCCACTCATAAAGTGATCAGTGTAACTATTTAATCGAGTTAATAGGAATGTCTGTATAAAAGCAATGTCTCGATATAATTACTACCTGCATTATCTTTTATTCGCGAGTTTCAATGAAAATGCACATGTAAAAGCTGTTCAACGGAAAAAGAGAAGCTATGTTGTTATGTTTGTTGTACTAGTCTATAACTTATTATATAATATTATATAATTATATTATTCGGAATGATCGTAGACAGTTAGAATATGTCTGATCTTTTTTTTAATCACGTAAAGAGAAAGGAATGAATAATCATGTAATACTTTGGAAATATCAATTCGCTGCGCAAAAGAAATGATACTGTAAAAGTATCTAAAAGATTGATCAAAAGCACTCAGGTACGTTTTCACCTTTAGCTTGTCAACTAAAGGCTGCGGAAAGTAACGTTACCCATCAACATGTTTATTCGCAGCACCATGTGTGAAAGAGAATAATTAACTTAACGATGTGTGTGTGTGTGTGGTGGGTGTGTGTGTGTGTATGTATGTGTATATATATCTGTATCTGTGTGTGTGTTATATAATTTAGGTTGAATTAAATATTTTCCGTATTTTTTAATACTATGCAACTACACGGAACGTTTATGTCCGACGATATTGTAGATCTCGAGCTATTTCTACAAAAATGCATATCGAGTAATCGAATCGGAGGCAATCTCTCTTATATCTCTTTAAAAAAGAAAGCTCGGATCGAGCTTTAATTTAATGGAAGGCAAAATATCTGTTTCAGGAGACCTTTCCGCGGATTCTCATCCTCCATATCGTCATAGTCATTCTCGTCGTAATTGCTAACGATCGCATTATTATTGCCTGGACTGTAAGTTACGTCTGTGATACTTAGAGAACGAGAGCACGCCGGGCTTTCGTATCGGAAGGGGAAGGGTGGCGGTAGCCGATGATGCTCGTTATAATTATTGTCGTTCTCATTCTCCTCTGAGTACGTCATTAGAAATACGTTATTGTGATAACCTTGATTGCTTGAGCCGACAACGGGAAGTAGGGGATCGATACGAAGTTTCGCGAGTCTGTCTTGCAACTCGTACATGTAGCACTGTTGCAGCTGGTATTGCTGCTGCTGGTCTTGATTGTGACGCTGCACAATGAAAAGTGGCTCTTGTCACACGCAGTCCTCCAGTGACATTAATAGAGGATTCACATATTCAAAACCATCGAATTCACTCTGATCGATCTTCTCAATTTGTTTCCTGCAAATTTTCTTGCATGAACATTGTGTTCAAAATTTACTTGACGAATAAAATACAGCAACTTCACATACAAATCTTTATAAAAATCTTTTTTCATTAATTAAAATTTTTTGATCTAGAGTATGTATATAAATGATCTAGTATAAATGTAGAGAATTCTGTAATGACTTACGGATCATCCGGAGTCAAACGGACTTCCTCATCTGTGAATTCGGGCGGGAAGTTTGCGAGATCGCGATCAGAATCCAAACGTGGTTTGTAGGGCGGTGTAACTTGTTTCTGCTCCAGCTGCGAAATTAAAAGACATCGTTAACAAGATTCGTAGTTTAATAAATAAATAACTTTTGCATTTATGTCAGGACGATACTTACCATTTCCCAATCGATCGCTTTAAAGAAGGGATGAGCAACGATATCAAGAAAACCAGATGGCCTCTTTCCACAACCCAATCTTTCCGCTGGATCCTTGCAAAGAAATCCTTTAAGGACAGACGCAGCCTTAACGGATAAGGATCGCGGTATACGTATGGTCTTCTCCAGAATAACTTGAAATAAGAAATCCTCGGTGTTCTTGTCTGGATCTTCAGCCGCGCCAGTAAGATCGAAGGGGCTACGGCCTGCCAACATCTCATACAGTAGGACCCCCAAAGCCCACCAATCCACTGAAAAGCTGTATTCCTCGCCACGTAAAATCTCAGGAGCAATGTAATTGGGAGTACCGCAGAAGGTACCGGTGTTGTCGCCTTCCCGAATGCCCTCCTTACACATTCCATAATCCGTAAGCTTAACGTGTCCTTCATGATCAAGTAGTACGTTGTCCAGTTTCAAATCCCTATATATGATACCTGAAAGTGAACAATTATCGAATTCAATTATACGTTCTCTCCAATTTGTTAAAAAAAAAGGAAAAAATGTTTTACCCTTCTCATGTAGGAAGTTTAATGCCAGACTGATCTCAGCTACATAAAACCGCGCATGATCTTCGGGAAGACGGCGCTGTCTTTGCATATGGAACATGAGATCGCCACCACGCACAAATTCAATTACAAAGAACAGACGCGAAGGTGTTTGGAAGCAAGAGTGCAGGCCCACCAAAAATGGATGATTTGAGGCAGTCTCGAATACGTGTTTTTCTGTCTGCACCCAATCGATGTCCTCATCGTCTGTCACCAGAGACTTCTTGATTACCTTCATGGCATAAATCCTCTTGGTACGTTTCAGCTCCACCATCAAGACCTTCGCATAGGAACCACGACCGATCACCCTGATCAGCTCGAAGTCATTTAACGAGTACTGCCGTTGCATGTCGTTCGAAGTATCACCCTCGTTCAGTGTATCCAATGGCAATTCTTCCCCTTCCTCATGTCCGATTCCTATAAAATATATGAAATAATAGCGTAAAAAATAACAGTATAGAAAAAAATAATAGTCAGAAAGTATAGTAGTTAAAAAAATATCTTCTAAGTATAAATTAGATTTATTAAAAAATACATCTTTGAGCATAGAAAATAAAATATATTATCTAACACACAAAGTACGAATTAATTATGTTCTTGCAGTCAATTAATCTTAGCAATAACTTCACAGAAAATTATAATTATCGTTTTTTATAATTTATCATTCTTTGACTATGAAAAATATTGAATAAAAATTAATATATCGATTGAAATTATCTTACGATCGCGCGAGTGCTCCTCGATGATTGGTGATTCCGTGATTTCATCCTCGAGCGGCACGGGATACGGATCAAGCTGTTGGTCGCCGTTTCTGTCGATCGTCTGCGACTCTGCGGTTTGAAGCTGCTGCTGCTGTTGCTGTTGCTGCTGCAGGCTTAGGCATGGTTTGCGTACCACCTTGTGACATTTTTTGTGCACGAGCAGTTTGCATTGGATGCACTTGAATCCCTGTCGTCCGAGACCCCAGATCCGATCTTGGCAGAACGCGCAAAAGGCCCGCTGCAAATTAAACCGAAGAAAGACATTATATTATATTACTTCCCGGACTTTCAGTGTTAGGAGCGTGTTGCGGTATCCCGCGAGGTGGAAATCGCGTTCAAGTTTTACAAAGAAACGTTGCAATAACGTACGCAACGCTGATTTTAAAACATCCTGGGACCAAAGTCTGAGTCGAGACAAATGACAATTAAGTTTAAGTATCCGGCCTTAGACGCAAACGGATGCTCTTCCGAAGGAAGAGCAAAGTAAAGTATACTGCAAAAAGAAAGAGGAGGAACAAAACGGGAGGAACACGAAGCAAGCTTGAGAGAGCTCGTACGTGAGTCCAGTTTTGTAAGGTTTTACAACTTTGCATTTCCAGTAACACAGCAAGAAAAAAGAGAGAGAGAGAGAGAGAAAGAAGATAAAGAGAACAATGTTCCCTTCTGTTTCCTTCATCGACGACGAAGTCACTAGCCAGCAAGTTTTATAGTATTGGAAGTGCTCTACGAAAGAGCTTTGCGCACACAGAACATCGATTTTGCCGGCCGCGTCACATCTGTGACAGATCTACTTTCGCAAAGATTATGTATGAAGAGGTGAACGAGGCGGGGGAAAAAACGAGGGTGATGAATAAAGTAAAAATTGTGCAGTGATAATTACATGGAATGATGCTTACCCGGTTAAATCGTTTCGCTTGAAAAATATGGCCATTCACTCGGTACAGCTTCCTCCATCTACGAGCGCCACGTCTGTAGATGCTTCCTTCGGAAAATGAAATAACATAAATGTCACAATGATGGAAAGCACCAACTAATCGATCAATTCGCCGCGATCCACCCGTGCCGAGCGGCGATAAAACCTCATTATAATGCAAATACAATTAGTCTTAGCATCATCTAATCAATTATTAATTGAATAACTAACATTAATCTCTATAATAATTAATTAAATTATTTTGCGGCTTATCTATCTAACAAGAAAAAAACAATAAAACTTTAATCGTTCTCTCTAAATAACTTTAAGCTTCGGAAATAACTTTTTTCTGCACTTTTTGAAAATGCTTACGCAATATCTCGTAAAGCAAGTAAGAGTAGACTTATATTATCCATATAAAGTCTTCGATTGTCTGTGTGTTCGAGAATTTTATTTAGATAATAAAATTTCGCTGACGAATATCATCGAGGGTAACTTCGCAAATTTCAGTTTCACATCATTTCCTCTCCTTTCGTCCGTCGCAACCGATCGCGCTGTCAAATGACGTGCACCTTCACTAGCAACGAATGAAGCGAATCAAACGGGAAACAAACATATTTCAGAAACAATATAATAACATCGGAAACAACAACATTTCGTGCGAAATGTGTCTCATGCATTGAAGGTGAAAACGCGCGTCGGAGAATGATGGTAAGTTTATAACTCTAAGGGTATTATGTCATTTCTCGTATGACAAATTTTTCAAGTGTGTTTTTGTTGGCTGTAGAATAGAAAAAGTTCTCGAGTCTTTAGAATTTTTCTATTTTGCCAATCAATACGTTTTAAAAATTATCATATGAAATGAAATAGTATCCTTAAGAATTCGGAAAATAGATTGATCGGACTTGATTCATGCTTTATTCACGAGTAACCGCTAAATATCGGCATTGACGTCGGGGTCCTGAGGAAGAGACTCGGCAAAAACTGTTTGCACCCTTGAAGTCATGCGACTCAAAACGAAAACTTTTTCTAGTCATTCTAACACAGTGATTTCCAGCTTTCCTCAGGTTGTCGTGACATCGATAGAATCGCTGGTAGTCATTCGACGATCATCGAGCGACTATAGGAAACGAGTGTGTTTTAAGGTTTCTGGTTCCTAGCTGCAGCCACTGGATAAGCAATTCATAAATGCGCAATGTTTTCTCCTTCTTATCTTTCAAAAAGCAATATTACATCTTTATAATTGTATAATATAATTCAATTCGTGACATATTCTTATCAGTAAAAATAGATTTTACAACTGATCATAATTTACTGTCATCTGTTAATTTACAGTTTGAGAAGACATATCTTGTAAGTCTTTCATCATTAACATTGTGATGCGCAGAATTAATTTATAAGTTCAAGTTTTTTTTTGCAGCTACACTGAAGGATCAGAAACCTTAAGGCTTCTTTCGATATTTAACGCAGGCGTTGATGTCGATGAAGATTGTGATTGAAAAACGTATCAAAGGAAGAGTTTTGGTGGAGAGCGGGATGTCGAGAGCAAGAAATGAATGTTTTCTCTACGGCTCTTCTGTTTCCGCACGTAACGAAGTGCATCGTGTGTCTATTATCGCGCGCTAATCGTTTCTTTCCACCGGACGGTTAATTAGAACTCGCTGGCTAGTACGCATTGGCTAATGTGTTATATATCGAGCGCAAGCGAGAAGCTGCGCGACTCGGCGACGGCTGAGACGTTTCCAATGAACAGTAAACACACTCACTGTCTTCTCCCTGGCACGGCATCCCGGGGGCGGGCGGCACGTTCGGAAAAACTGTAACAGAACAGAAAGAATTCACGTTCGCTTTGCTGACAAAACGTGACATTCTTCGTCGAAACAAAATTTCAGAGATGGAAATGAATCTGGAGTTTTCACTATTTTGGTTAAATAGTAATTCCCATTTTCCCCTATATCGTCTCGCTATATTTAATAAAAAGAATTCAATTTAAAAAAGCAAGATTAATGGATTATAACATACGGTACATATCTGAGAGACAGTCTGACTAGAGCTATGTTAATAATTAATAGCAAAGCCGCTGAGCCAGAAATATCTAGAGAAAGATGCTGCGAAATTATACTTCTCAATATCAAAGCGATCAAGCGATTTAAGACTGCGTATTTAATTCGCTGACGAGACGTCGGATCGATGCCACTCCCGCTTTTATCCTGTCAAGGGGAATTACGTCGGGATCGACAAAGTGTCAAATGCGAACTTACACGGGAAGCAATTCGAGTACCGGAACCCGATCGAGATTCGCTGCTCGTTGTCCAACATACTGTACGTACTGGCTGCCGTGTTCTACTCAGTATCACTCCGGTTACGGTCAGATAACGAGTAACACTGAATTCTATCCGCGCCATCGAGCGCTGCGTTATCACTTATCGCGAGAAAGAGACAGCGCGTTTGCGATTAAATTTCTTTGCAACTTTGCGCCGATAAAACCGCGAAGCCATGTGGGGAACCCTCACCGAGAACCGAAGGTCCTGAACGTTCCCGTACGTTTTTAATCTCATTACTCGCGACGGTTTAATCCTTTCACCCAGAAGCGGTCACACAAATGCGTATAAATTCTAATTAGCGAAAGACGAGCAAAGACACGAGCCCTTTATCAGAACAATCCCGCGCACAAAACGCATAATAGAAGGATGATTAAATATACAATTAAGTATATTGCGTCGCGTGCCGCGCGTAGATAATGCTTTATGAAATATTCAGAATCTACTCAGAAAGAAATGAAAGTTGGCGCGATTAATGAATGGAATAAAATTAAAGCAGCGAATTGTTCCGCATTGTTCGCTTTAACGTTTTAAAGCGACCATCCAGATTTAGGCGGCTAAGTCAGCTGATGAATTACGGTCCACGATTTGAGAAAGAGAGAGATTGAATGGCTAAGAGAAAAACTATTACCGAAGGTCACAATGAGAGAGCGAATAAAAGGTTTTTATCTGGAGACACATGCTTCGATCAGGTAAAATCGCCAATTATTTTGCAGATTTTCAAAATAGATCCTTAGCTCGAATGATGCTCGATGGATGTAGATAAACAATAGCCTATAGAACAATACGAATTCGTTAATAGATTTATCAAAAAGAGATTTAAGTAAATTGTCTATTTGAAGTACACGGATTAAATTTATAAATGAATAATGCAGATTTATACAGGCAGAACAAATGCGTTCATTTAAAAGAGAGATTTAAATCGACTCATAATCAATGTGTTAGCCCATAAAAAATTTAAATGTCTAGATTAAAACATCAAGATCCGTTGAATACTAAACTTGATAGGAAATTTACCGGTATCGGCTGGTATAGATTAATAGTTTTACTAAACGGCTCTCTGTAGGGTACTCTCTCGCATAAATACGAGACGAGACACAGCCGCGAGGACTGCATACGATGCGTGTCATACGATCGCAGGTTCGCTAACGAGGCCATCGGTGCTCTCCCGTTGGTACAATATATGTAATCGAATCGTTTGTTACGAGAGAGTGAGAGAGAGAGAGAAAGTTCTCACCGCGAATACGTATCGACAATACTGAAACGAGGTGTACAACGGTGTGAGAGGTGAGCGCAATTTCTTGAAATATTCATGGACTAATTATCGCGGAAGGGGATCGATGACACAGGCGATAAAGACGATGCGATGTACACTCACCCCTAACGTGGGGATACGTGCAACGAGCTGTATGCGAAATGCACGTACTAAGACTACGACGACGACGCGTAGTATCCTAGAAGCATGGATCTATAATGGTAAGTGCATAAGTGCACCGGCGCAGGAGAGAAGGCAACAACGAAGATCGTACTTAAGACTTTGAACCTTCCACATAACTGGATCGTCGAGTAACTGGCGTCGATACGGCCGAGTTCTATTCATGCTCTAAATTAAACATACTGGACAATGATGCATTCGTTGCCCTCGATTGTGTGAGCTAGAAAAGAAAAAGATAAAATTTATCGTCAAAGCAACGCCGGCGATGGTAATCGCCTTTGTCGCTTAACATGCTGCAAAGACTAAACTATCACAAAACAACAATAACGCATATCTATATACGTCATCCGAGAAGCATAATACATTTATAAATAAAAAATGCGAACTTATTTAAAGAACCGATAGACTTCGTTAACTATAACTTGTTCGTGATTATTCTACGAAATTAATGCGAAAGGTGGGAAATGTGAATTATGTCATCAATTAAAATGCGATCGGATAAAGCGCGAATGTTAAGCGGAATAAATTTGATATAGCATAGAAAAAAATTTCCCCATCCATCATACCCGACACGAAAAAAAAAAGATGCACTACACCGAGCGACAACTCGACAGCAACTATTACCAGCACAACCCTTACTTTTAGCGAGGACAAAGTCGTGATAATTAATTCACGTGACCGACTTAGAGTTTTATATTACTGCAATGCGCTAAACGTCGCGGCAATGACGATTTCCGTCAACAAATCCGGCCAAAGTCGGCCGAAAGGAGGCCGTCCGCGAGTCATGTGGCGGCCGGAAGACACGCGTTTTTTTGACTGCCGCATCTGACGCATTGAGCAAAATGCACCGGACGCAATTGCACACTCACAAGAACGTAGCGAATATTATTTTGGCGAGGTAGACAGGCAGGCAGACTTTGACCTAGATCACGGACTGCATCAAAGAAACACAACAAGGAGGAAAAAGAGGAGGGCGAAGCTGGTCGCGTGCCAGAGACGTGCTCTTTCGTTAATGCATCCTCCCCTCGGCTGCACCTACCCCAGGTGATCTCGTTGAACTGGAACTGTGATGGGCCTGCGGGCTCGATGTCGAGCAGCGATGTCATCGAGAGCGCGGACTCCGGTGGTAGCTGCTGCTGGCTGCACGGCCCATGTACCCGGCACGTCGCGGTGGGTCCGATGCCGTAAATTAGTTCCGCATTTGCCGCCACTTCCTCGAGCTCGGCCTCGGACAACTCGTCCATACCCTCGACGGTGTCCGGCGGACACTGGAGCAGCTTCGTCGCTCTGGATGACGTGCCGGGCTGCGCGAAGATATCGTCGTGATGGTGGTGATGATGATAATGATGGTGATGCGGAGGACTACCAAGGCAAGAGGGTGGTGAGATGTCGGCGGAGCGCAGATGACCGACGAGCGGCTGTTCGTACTCGGCCGAATCGCCGCTACCCGGTGACGGTGGATGCGTGCTGGTGCCGGGTTTCACGTGGCGCTCCCGCGGTAACACCTGGATGCCGGTAGAGGTGAGGGAGGATGGACCGCCGCCGCTACTCTCGACGACGGTTGAGATTCGACGGCTCACGGCGGCGGCCGCGGCGGCTGCCGTTGCCGCCGAGTACGAGTAGAAGGAACCACCCTGGATCATCATGCTGCAGGGTGGTTCCTCCGTCGCGATCCCTATGCCGGGGGTGGTCACGCCGAGCTCTCGGTCTTGCACAGTGGCGTAAGTACTCTGCGCGGATAACTCCGCCTGGTGCATTTGTTGCTGTGCTTGCTGCTGCGACGATTGATGCTGATGCAGGCTCTGATGCTGTTTGTCACGGCGAGGTGACCGACCCCGGTCGCTGACGGAAGTCGCGCTCCAGTAGCCCCACGCCATTCTGTTGCGAGTCCAGCCGTGCTTGCCTCGCCTAACTCGATCGCCGCGGTACGTATGTCCCTTTTGTTCACTCCAACCGCGCAATTGCTTCTCCTCTGTTTTCACGGCTCTCTATTTCTCTTTCTCTCTCTGTCTCTCCCTACATATATATATATATTTATATATTTATTATATATGTATATATATGTATATGTATATATACCGATTGCCTTATTCGCCTCGCCCTTTGCCCTTTTTTCCTATTCCCGTTTCGTCTCTTTCTCCTTCACCGCGGTCGACCTCTTACAGGAGCCGCCGGGATGAGCATGCGACGAATCACCCAGCCTCGATCAATGCTAGTTTACCGCCTCTTTTGCGACCTCTCTCCACTCGCGGTGTAGCGAGCCAAGCGCGCCGACAACCACCATCAAATATCGCCACCGTAGTCGAGGTGCACGATGACGCAACCCCTTCTTCGTGGCTAGCCAGCTGTCGAAGGGGCTCTCTGCAATTCCGCGACGATTCCCGGTTTGACTTCCTCTTTCCGCGACACTTTCCTCTCTTTCCTGCGGCGAGCTGATCTTGGGATCTCACAGCCAGATTCGCGTCGACGGTAGCGCGACGGCGTGACGTGTGTGTGTGTGTGAGAGTGTGTGTATGTGTGTGCGCCCTTGCTGATCGGTCCGTGCAAGGATATCGACTACCGCCGCGACGAGATGCGTTAACCGCCACCGCCGTCGCCGCCGCCGCCCGGCGCACGCTACCGACCGAATCGCGCAAACGCGGATCACGCCGAGGTGGAGGTGATACATGTATCCCCCGTTGTCCCCTCGCTGCCGGTCCTACACCCGGTCTATATCCACCCACAAGTTCTGCCTCTCCCAAGCTCTACTTCTTTCTCTCCCGTACACCCTTCCTCCTCTCTTATACCTTTGCTGTTTGCTTGCTGATTATCCAGTGATTCTTCTTGTCACCGTTTTCAAGTAAACTTTGTGCTCCCCTCATCGCCTCATATTATATTATATACAAGTTTCTCGTCTTTTTCGTTAACTTCATTTCTTCCCGTCAACGATTTCTTCGCTCTTTGTATTTTTCTGCTTTTACGGAAGATTCCGAAAAGATCATTCCGTTCCACAACATGCAATACACTCTATCTACTTTATCTCTTGCTCTATTTTTCTGGCTTTCTTCCATTTTTCATTTTGATCGTTGGCTGTTCGTCTCCTTGAGTTATTATCTTGTATTTCCCGCTCCTTCGGTCGCTGCTCCGTCGATTCTTCCTCGTTCTCTCGTGACAGCATGCAGCTATCGCTGTAGCCGCGCGAATACATATTTACAAAAAATTGACGCGCGTTATATGCATCAGGAAACTGAGATTCTGTCGATATCGCGCGACAATGTCCGATCATTTTATATATCGAATAAAGTTCGTGTACCGAGTCTCGTTCTCATTAGCAAACTATTGATTTTTATGAGACTTCAGAAAAAGACTTCGTTAAGCTATGCTTAATAAGGAAATTATTTAAGGGAACAATATATTGAACAATACATTGAACCAGACTCTATAATACTTCGAGATCAAGTATTTTAATTAATTGTAGTTCCTCATTATCTTAGTACTTTCTTCGTGATCGATAGTCTCGACGATCCTCTTACCGCAAATTAAATTTCACTTTGTTCAGAAACAAGGAAGTATATTCGATACAGTTATCTTTTTTCTTTGAGACATTAATCTTCGGAACTCGAAAGGTACTCGAAAGGTTTCGTACTTGTCATAGATGTTTGATCGTCATTAAAGATTACGAGCGAAAGAAGATGGGAGAGTCGAGGCCTCCAGACCGGAAATGTATGCGTGATCACGATATGCTCCTTCTTCCAAGAAGTCCTGCTCTCGCACAAATGAGATCCGTATCGAATTATCTCGGAAGGTCTCAGAGAGCTGAATTTCTAAGCATATTACACATCGCTCTGACTAGAACCTCGTAGGTACGCAAACACGCGCAATCCGAGAATGTTGTCATCCTTGAGGAAGTCGCGCATCGAATCGATCGATGTATACCGAACAAACACCGGCGTTACGGTTAGACGCCGATGAAGCTGTTCCGCCGTTAATCGTCGACTCGTATCGGCGATAAACCGCCGATAAGGCGAGTACCATCGAGGCGTACGTACATACCGTTATCCGCGGCGCGTATCGATACTTGGAGCGCCTGTATATGCATTTAGCATGTTACTATGCTAATTTGTACTAATATGCATGGCTAAGATGTATCGATTATATATTTTATGAATGGCTTCTTATCTAAACGGCAGCCATTGGAATATTAACATTAAAAAACATCGGTGGACATTGACGATAAATCTATTGTCATACATGTGTATGCGCCTCTGCATCGATTATACGTGCGTGATTCACAAATACCGTACTCCATTCCTAATTATGTAAGCGCAGACATGCAAGCGATTAGCATCGATGCGCAATCTTTGAACGGTTAATGCGTCGCTAAAATCAAAGCAACATGCGGGACATTTGCAAAATTCAGTGCTCAACATAAATAGCCTGACTAACCGTGTATGGTTATTTCCGTGTCCTTCTCGAGTTCGTACAGCCTCAGCGCCTCATCCAACTCCTGCTGCGAAGCAATTCTGCATGGATCGCCCTCGTCGTCCACCCATTTCATTGTGAACTGCTCTGTGCCAAAGCCGCATATCGTTCGCATCTCCTCGCGCAATGCGTCCACTGAAATTCCGGGAGTGATGTACGTGATTTGTATCTCCCTAATACAGGAAAATGTTACGTCATACATCTGTCTTAAAATTGTCATTTTTTTTTATTTGTATAAGCTTTAGCTATATTTTTAGTCCATACCTTTATTTATCTTTCTCAGTATATACTCTTTATTTATCTTTGAATTAATTAATCCCAAAAATGTTTATGATATTATCTGTTTAATCTGATATGTCTGTTATTAACAATCACTATGACTAATTTTGTTGTTACAAATATGATACAAAATTTTATATTGGAATTAAAATAAAAAGTAATTTAAAATTTGTAAAAATTAAACAACACATTTTTTTAAATTGAAGATAAACTTTAACATTATAAAACAATTATTTTTATAACAACATGCATTACCCATTGTATATAATTTTCACTCGAATGTCATCGTTCTCTGCCGTAGACAGAGGCACGCTCTGTGTAGGCATTTTCGAAACAATGGTTCTCCTATTCTGAAAGTATAATAATCCAACCAAACAATTTTAGTACAGAAAACTCAAGCACGAGGATCACGTCGGCTTTATCGGTAACGCGATTATCGGAACCAATGACGTAAAGAAAAAAATATATATCACTGTGAAAAAAAGAAAAAAATGCCAGCGATAATCCGGATATGATATAACAGATACAGGACGCAACGGGTGAAGTTGACGTGTGCAGCGATTCGAAGGGCGCGGGACCGCTTTGTCGTGCTACTCGTGGTTAAGAAAAATAATGAGGATATTGAGTAATTCACTCAAAGAAAGGGAAGCACGACGGATTCGCGGAACGAGAGAGAGAGAGAGAGCGGGTGTAAGAAATCGCCACCGGTCGGCTGACGCGGCCAGCTCTCTTTTCGCGTACGCTCCGGTTAGCTCGCGGACAATCCGTGACAATTATCCGCTGTCAATTAGCGGGCCCTCGTACGTATATACGAACCTCCGTGACTCACCGCGAACCACCGCCGCCGTCACCGCCACCGCCGTCGCCGTCACGATGCACTAGTTGCACGCACCTCCGGGTCTCGCACGGCCGAGGGAGAACTTCTTAGGGAGAGGCTTGGGACTCTACACGTAGAAAAACGTAGAAAACGGCTCGCTGGCGCGGAACGCGGATTGATGCGCGCGGCGACGCGGTAACATCAACCTAAAAACTGTAAGGCACTCGTTACGCGGCGTGGAGCGTTGCTACTTGGCAGACGCCATGTTTGTTGGACACCGATTCTCGCGGCGCGACAGGTGTCGTCGCGGGTGCGCGAGCTTCGTGCCAGATGGCGCCACTTACCGCGTTTGTGTGGAACTCAATTCGGAAATAACTTGGACTTCAGTGATTTAATAAGTATTTTGTATAATATAAATTAATGCATGTTAACAAGACAGTAGTTGAAAAAAGAATGAAGAAAAACGTTGTTTACAAAATGAAAAGCGTTTGCAATTAATCATTAAATCGATAAAACAGAAAACGTGAAAATACAATATAGCGATACAAAATGAAATGTCGGTAATATAGATTTCTTCATAATAAGGTTGCCATTTACGCGTTTTTTTAGGAATCTTTTTTTTCTCGAGATAAAAAAAGAGATTGTTAGTAATTTGATTAATAGTGCTTTTGCCAAATATAAGTGTATCTTTATCTTTTCAGTTTTACGTTAGAAACTAAAAGTGTTAACTCTAACAACTTGTTTAATTTAATATAGTCTGCGAGTCTCGTTTTAATACAAGCCTATATTTACACACGGCCCCACGTATTAGGATTATATAAGATTATTTGTATGTAAAACTAGGCCAGATAGACAGAGGCTTGTTCTTATAATGGTTGTATTCTTTTTTTTTTAATTAAAAAAAATATGAGAAAAAAAAGACTCATCATTTTCACATCTTCTGCATGATTTTTCCTAATTTACGTATAAAGATCATTTCTGTAATGACAAAAAAAAATTGTTTCTTCAAAATTCACAGTTTATCGAATTAAATTGATTTTCTGTAATGACAAAAAGGATTGTACGTTTCTTCAAAACTCACGTTTTATCGAATTAAATTCTGATTAATTGATCCATTTCTACTATAAAGTAGAATAACTTTGATCCCGATTCACTTTTCTCTTTATCTTTTTCTAATTCTTAGAACTAGAAAGAGACAAAAAGTAAGTTAAACTGAGATTAAAATTAACCTGCATTTGAGTAGAAGTGGACATTAGGGTCAGTAAAACGTCGGTTAATTACAAACTGAAGGTTAATCGATGTCTCTTTTTAAAGAAAAATATATATGGACGATTAACCTCGGTTAACTGATGTTGTAAAAAACTGGTCCTTAAAACCAAATTTTTGATTATATAATTCATCGTTTCTGATCTAATTTCTCCTGCCACATGTAAAACAATGAGACATTAATAATTATATTCGAATTAACAAAATTAATACGGGTATTACTTAATACATTAATCGGTGAGTAATGTTTACTTCTACCAATATAGATTAACTCTAATCTCAGTTTTTAACTTACATTTTATCTCTTTCTAATTTTTAGAACTAGAAAAAAATAAGATGTAAGATAAGTTAAACCAAGATTAGAGTTAATCTAAATTGGTAGAAACGAACCTGATTCAACTAATTTCCAATGCAGATTAACTCTAATCTGACGAGTATATAACTTTTTATCTTTTTCTAATTCTTAAAATTAGAGAAAGATAAAAACAAATCAAACAAAGATTAATTTGGTAGAAGTAGATATTAACGCGTTAACATTAACGCATTAATGTCTACTTCTACCAAATTAATCTTTGTTTGATTTGTTTTTATCTTTCTCTAATTTTAAGAATTAGAAAAAGATAAAAAGTTATACACTAGGTTAACAACACATGTTCTCCTGATAACTCCACTGATGTCTAGAAAATACGATCGATTTCCTTCTAAATTAAGCTCGTCGAATCAACTTTCGCGCTTTGCTTTGCCACCCGCTGGATTTCTCATCGCAGTGGACCGCCGACTCGTAAATTCCATCGGAAACGCCGTGATGGCGTCGATGCAAGTGACGATATCAAAATTAATCTGTTCATTTTCGTTGCACTGCTGCACTAGTGCAATAAGTAAAAGCGAAACAAATATATTTTCTTTCATTTTAACTTATTGCACTAATGCAGCAGTGCAGCGAAAACGAACAGTCCAAATAGTCGCGCTCAGTGTAAAGAGCAACTCAGCGAGCGCTCAATTCTTGAACATGATTGGCTCTTGCCTTTAGTTCCCTTGCTGGTGTGAACCAATCATATTCAAGAATTACTGAGCGCTCACTACAAATTGTAGCAATAGCGTTTGTAGCTTTGGAAACGTCAAATGGAGTCTGTTCTTTTTAGCTGGACTGCTGAACTGGTGCAATAAGTAGAGTGAAAAAATATATATTTGTCTCATTCTAATTTGTGTGCACAAAGGCTTGTGTGCACAAAGGCTTGTTCATAATCAATTTTTATATTTAAATACCATCTTAACAAATTCAAAAATTTTCAGCCAATAAAACGATCCGTACTAATGCTGTACAGATCATCATTTTACTGTTTAATTAGTATTTAAAAAAGGATTTATAATAATCTTTAAATATAAAAATTGACTATGAACGAACCTTTGTGCACACTCGGTGCGCACTAGTGCAAGTGCCCGAATTCGCTATAACAAAGTTGTATAGTAGATGTCACGTATGCTATACAGACGTGGTCGCGTCGATTCATTCTCCGTTGCTCCCTCCACACCCACATTCTCGTCCGCGCCTATTCTCGTCGTGTGAGTGGCGAGTGCATTACACGCTCGTAACGCTACTCGCGAGCCTCGAGGAGACGCGGACGTACGCAGTTCTCGCGAGGGTGGTGTCACGGGATGTAAACGTCCGCGTCGCAATTCCAGGGAGACCCTCGTCTGGAAGAGAGAAAGAGTGAGAAGAGAGGAGAGGAAGAGTCTTCCGACATGGGATTTTGCGGTTCAACGAGCATGAGTTGACACGTCGTATCGGTATCGCGCCAGCGTTAAATGCCGCCCGCGCCAACCGCAGGATGGACGTCCCGGAGGACGCGCTGGACCCGCGCATCCAGGTGAGGTCCACCTCGGATGTTCCCGCCCGTTTTTTTAGGTTATGTCCCGTTCGCCGCGGTCGCAGTACCTAACACCGCTTGGTACATTGTCCCACTTTGCTTTCACTTTTCTTCCTTCCTCGCGAATGGATGTGGCCGAGAGACGCGAGATGCGCTTACTCACGAATGATTCGCGTCTGTCTTCTGCCGGAGTCATCGTTCTGCGAGAAAGTGGGATTCTGTCAGGGAAGGATTCTATCTTGAGAAATGAATCCTCCTTGGTGTCATTTTTCTTGCGGTATTATATTTAAAAAGGGAAATAAATGATGTCAATAAAATGATGTCATAAAAGTCTTCTCTTCTGTATAATGAGATAATTTAATTTAGGTGTATAGGATATAAAATACCTTTCTTTTCATATATTGGATTACGAAAATAAACGACAGTGTGATTAAACAGTGAATTCTAAAACTATGATATAAAAATATACAGTATATAATTTAGATTCTGAATGGATGTGAAACAATATGAAATCAGGGAAGGGGTTTCAAGTTGCATTCCTCCTTGATTTCATTTTTCTTATGATATTATATGTAAACAAAAAAATAAATAATATGAGCAAAGTAAATAAGAGTTCTGTATAATAAAATAATTTAATTTAGTGTAGCATGAGATGGTACTTTTCTTTTCATATATTGAGTTATGAAAATAAACAACAATAATTAAATTTATACTGAACTTGAATTCTAAAGTCCATTTCTATCAATATAGATTTTGATCTCTGTGTTTAACTTACTTTTTATCTTTTTCTAGTTTAAAAAATTTAAAAAAGATAAGTTAATTAACTGATTGTGAGATTAATCTACATACAATCTACATTATGTTCACATACATTGTTAGAAATGTATGTGGACATAAAACATACAATATATAATTTAACTTCTAAGTAAATGTGAAATCAGAGAAAAGTTTTATGTCTTCCTCTTTGGTTTCTCTTGTGAAACATTTAAGAAAAAGAAATAAATGATGTGAACATAATAAGTATGAGTATTCTCTTTTCTGTAATAAAATAATTTTATATACATATATGTGTATATATATCTCTTACGAATTAAAATTAATGACAGTAATTAAATAGTAAACTTTGAAATTTTTTAAATATACATACGATATATAATTATAAATCGATACGATATAATTATATATCATACGATATATAATTTATCTAAGTGAATGTGAAATTTGGAAAAGTGTTTCATCTCGAGATATATTCTTCTTTTGTTTCATTTTTCCTGTGTCTAGAAAAAAAAAGTAGAAATATATTCTCTTAAAACGAAATAATTTAGATATATAACTTAAGATATATAACTAACTTTCTCTCTTTTTATATACTGGAAATATAAATTAAAATGACCGTAATTAAGTAGCTATCTTTAACTAAGTTCTAAAGCTTATAGTATAATGTAATTTTTAAATTGAAAAATTCAGAAGAGTTTGTATTTAATATGATTTCATACTGTAAATTATGTATGAGATATAAGAGATAATATCTTATAGGACAAATTTGTCTTCTAGATCGAGTTGGAGAATTTAAACAATGCAGCAGATAATATTAATAAGCTGGAGACCGAATTGGATGTAAGGAACAGTACTTAATTTTGTTTTTAATGTACAGATAAATGCAATGTATGTATTTGCAATATTTTTTTGATCTTAATTGATTTTTATAGGAAGCCCACACTGCTTTTGGGCAGCTCCTTTCGGATACAACAAGGAGGTTGAAAGAAATCACGGATAAATTGGGCACTAGCTGCATTGAAAAGGCAAGATGTTATTACGAAGCACTGGAGATAGCTCATCAAGCTCAGGTAGAGAATCAAATCTTTTATACATATTGTCACAAAATAATAGTCACAAAATAAAAATGTATATCCTGAATTACATAGAATTTGAATAAATTCAATAAATGTTTCACAATGTTTTCAAAGAGAATTACTATTCACGTGAGATTACCGCTGTGCGTTCTACTCTGATGCTTGCTTTAATAGCGTCATGAATGAGCATATCCTGCTATGCCCTATTGAAGTTCCACTCATGCTGATTTAACATGGATCGTGCTTCCAATTAAAATAAAATTTTACAAATTTAATACCGAAAGTTATAACTTATTTGTATTACTATTGTAATATAGTTTATTGATAAATTAATAAATTTGATAAATTTATATATATAACGACAAAAAATTTATAATTGCCTCATTTCATGTTTAAAATAATTTGTTAATAAGTTGTTAATAATGATTTAATTCTAGTTTAATACTTATATATTAAGCGATTTAAATTATAATTGACTGTTACGTAAGTAAAATAATAAGACATTTCTTGCAATTTGCAGGTGCAGTGTCAGCAGCAGGCGCAGCTGTTTCAAAGAGCCAGCGAAATTCACGCAGCGGCGAAGGAAACGGTTGCTCTGGCCGAAGCACGATTCATGTCTCATCAGCATGAGTGGAATTTTGACCAAGCATGGCAGGATATGCTCAATCATGCTACTATTAAAGTAAGTATAAGAGTTAGAACACAACACGCTGACCATATGATTTTCTTTGAAAGTATCGCGAAATATTTGAAATCATTGAAAATATCCTAACATTATATTTTATTTATTTATATCCGTTTTAATTAATTCACCAATGATTGATTTCTATAATAAAGACATAAAATAAAATGACATTTTTTTCGAGGTCATGGATGCGGAGAATCAAAAAGCGGAATGTGGTCGAGAACACCATAGACGAGCGATGCTGTTTCACGAAACCGAGAAAAAGTTGTTGCAATTGGAGGAGAAGCATCGAAATGCAATAATAAAAGCGAGACCGTACTTTGAGATGAAGACTCAATGTGATCAGATGCTGGCAACGCAGAAAGAGAGAGTAGAGTACCTGCAGCAAGCTGTTAAGGAAGCCAAACGTAATTATGCAACGAGTCTTCGGACGTTGGAAGAAATTAGTAATCAAATACACCAACAGCGGAGAGATTATGGTAACGTGAAATATATTTTAGAAACATATGAAATAAAAATGTTTATTCTTTTTTAAATATAATATTTATTTTTCAGATATCGTGGCTAATGGACCGCGAGAACCTGGCGTCGGCGCCGAGCTCATTGGGTCAGATACGCACCAGAAATATAAGAACGAATTCAACGATCCCGATAGTCATAAAAGATCCCTCATTAGATATAATGAAAACGGAAACAACGAAAAATTGCACGATATTGAAGTGAGTAAAATAGAAATTGATTTTGTATGAAGCATTGAAATTTTCGTTTTTCTATTATTCGTTTAAAATTTATAGGAGCTTTGCTCGACGAAGAGTGACACAGAACACCTTGATAAGAGATCCGTTGACGGCAGCGAGAGTAAGTTCATGCAATGGGAACTCGAGTTGCAAGCCAGTATGGAAAAATTAAATCGTTTGTCGATGGAGAATTCGTTGCACGTCGAGGACCGCGATGCACGAAGTTCTTCCGATCTGCAGGACACGATTGAAATTGACACCGTGAACGGGACGTGCTACAATCCTTTAGTTACCGAACTGTCTAACACACGTAGTTCAAATCAACTTTTAAAATCTGAAAATTCAGGAACTTTCAAAAGAGACAGATTTAGCCGGTCGCACTTGCTAAAATCACACTCGACGATTGATTCGACAATACGCGGTGCATCGACGCTCCCTTTGAAGAGCAATACTTCAAAATCATTGAATAGTAGTCCAGTGAATAGAGGTACATCCAATTTCGAGAATAGAATCGCCGAGAAAACGAAAAGCACAGATGTATCAAAATACGTGCCAAATGGAATCTCTCAATACAATATCAAGGATAGGAAAACACAGAGCAGCTGGAACATTAACTCCCCTAACAATATGGATCTAATGAGGGAGAAACCGGAAAAAAGTGGACACAGTAACATTAACGATACTTTAGTTAATAAGAACCACGTACAACTTACGAATTTACGTATCGCGCAAGTTTCTAATATTGAGTTCCTGCCTGCGGAATCTAATTTATCGGGACGTCACGTCATAGCGACTCCCGGCGTTAGCCAACACTTTAAGAACTCGCAGGACGATGCCGCATTATTGCAATCACGATCTAGCTCTATTCTACAAAAGAATACATCATGCAGTGCCAATTCCAGTCCGGTAAAATTAAAGAATCTATTAATATCATCCGTCAGATCCTTGGATACTGGGAGTGCGGATCACCTCAACAAAAGTTCTATTTCCAAAAAAATCGCGAGTAAAACCACCAGTATTAAAGAATTACCGTTACTATCGTTCTTCGGGCAAACATCCGCTTTATCGGCGCTCAGAGGCAAGAGTAACAGCATGATCAATTTAGACAGTAAACAGAATCTGAAGACGCTGCTGGATAATTCTCGTCTAGGCAATATACAGGCAATCAGCGCGGAGAGATTGGCAAATGTGAGACACAAGTTGGTCAATGATTGTCCGGAGACGAAGATGGGCGATATTAAGAAATAAGTACAAGAATAGATCAGTTAGTGCTCGATAAATGCATTTAACACGTGTGTAAGTAGGGAATTGTTAATAAATTTGTCCACAAGAAGCTCGGAAATGTATGCAGGAATAAAACGTTATGATGATGAAACGTTAACGATGTAACTCTAATGTAATTCTAACAACAATCTCGCGTTTTCGAAGAGTTACGAAAGACATTTCTATAGCTTTATTGCAGATTATACAGCAGCTAATTATTGAATATGCTGCAACGTTAATTAATGATATGTATATTATATAAATTACGGATTTTTTAGTTAAGTGTTAATACTTTACTTGTATTAAAGCCAAACATAATCACAACATTACGATCAAAGAATGTGATCATTGAGTACAGATTAATTAAATATGAGTCTATCACGCTCAGTCCCAATTAGGTATATACTTGCTGTTAAAAAACCGACCAGGCGATGTACGCATCGTATCGTTTACTATTTTCTAATCTTTTAATATGTGCTTTTTTAATAAAACACGTGTTTCTTAACAATTTTCCACATGTGTATCTTATTCACGCGACCAATTACTGTGTTGCAGTATTTAAAAATAATAAGTATATTAAAAAAATTATCTTATATTTGTCAGATACGCTACTTTTTTTACAAGTGCAATGTAAAGATTCGGAACTTCGATGACGATTATCGACCTGCTTTTAATTCGTAAACTCGAAGATATAGCTGTTATAGATAACAGATATCTACATATCGGACATATTCCGCATAAACAGATAGATATCGAAGCAAAACGCAAACGATTGTACAACAAACACGAAAGCTAAAGGTCAATGGTTTTATATCACATATCGTTTCGTCAGTATAAAAAAAACTTTTATATAAGTTAAGGCTGAACGATTTTTTTTTTTTTTTTTTTTTTTTTTTTTTAAGAGAAGCACGATGAATCGGGCATCGAATTTTCTTACAACGATATTGCATTGATATCATTGCGACTTGTTTCTTCTTTGTTCCGAGAAATGTCAAGATGGCCTTATACATCTGATCTAAATACCGTGGCGTATCGAGCATCTTCTGGCTGACGAGTGTAAATTCTCTTGAACTAAATTACAGCGAATTAAGAACGCTTGTCAATTGGAGTTCAATCGGTCGTCAAATAATTCATTGTCAAATAAATCATCCTCACAAGTCACTTTGGAATTCCAAAAGTTCGTCTACAAAATATCTCGCCCCTGTATAATATCTTAATAATCTCTTTTAAATTCCGCAGCAATAATTGCCAAGGAGAGAAAGTTAACTTTGAATCTAGGTAAATTCATTAATAAGTAATAATGCTTAATGACAAATTGTTTAACTAATTTGGGACCGACGTTTTCTAAAAATAGAATAACGAGTATAAATAAACAACATTTTGCAATTAGTATTAACTAGGTATTAGTTTCTAATTAAGAGTTTAATTATACAGAGTTTATAGAGTTTATAAGAGTTTAAATATACAACATTGAAAATAACGAGGAATATAAAATCAATTTTATGACAGAGAAAGAAGTGCATTCATAAAAAGATATGCTTTGCATAACAGACACAGTCGAGTTTCAGACACCGGAAACTGCAATTTTGTATCACGCGGATAAACATTCGTGACGAAGATCGGCTGATCGCAGAGACACACATCAAAGGTTATCAGAATTGTGATAAGAGCTATCAAAGATGCTTCGTGAAGAAACGGACGAGAGGGTTGATTATAGAGTTGCCAAAGCCGACGGCCACATAATAAATAATCACCAGGCATGTGATATCTGTACGCACGAGATTGCGGACAAAGACGTAAATCGTAATCGGTTATCACAAAATTTACTTGATAAGGGAGATTATAGATTCTCAATTTTAACAGAATGTTTGCAAATTCCGGCATTTTTCAATCAATCATAATCACGAGCACAGTTTCCTCGACAGAAGTAAATTCTATAAAGTATAGAGAGAGTCTATTTTTTGGTGAAAATTAATTACTTCGAGATTATTTACTAATATTTACTGTATGTAAAATTAATAATTATTTTGATAAATTTATTTGCGATAATACTGTGAATTTAAATCGAAATTAATAATTACGTTTTGCCCGAATATCTCAGCAACTAAATTAACGCTGAATTTCATCAATGAATAGAAATATGGTAGGAATTCATTTATCTTCATCTATTATTATAGGGATTAAATTATCTCCATCTCGTTCGAAAGTATTCGAATAATGAAAACAGAATGCAGAAAAGAAAGGAAATCTCTAGCGAGACTACAGGGGACGAGACGGAAGATGAGGAACAGAGAATCGACGAAGATCGGAACGAAGAGAAAAATATAAAAGTAGATACAAACCAAGAAAAGGAAGAAGAAGCAAACGAAAACGAGCAAGAAGCTGCGCAAGGACAGTGCACGATTTGTCACATTATCATCGATGACACGAATCTCGGAGGAAGCGTCGCCGATTCCAAGCAGGATCCATGCTCCGAAAACTATTTGTTGTGTCGACACTGCATACGAAACTTTTCAATCCGATCAGGTCGATAAAATACTCATCTTAATTATCGTTATATGTAGGAACCTAAAAACAAAAAGTTGTAAGATTTTCTATTCAACATATTCGCACACACACACAATAGTCTAATGTATCTTTAATCAAATAGCCTTGCAACCAGTATATTTTTTCCTGTGTTGAAGAATCAAACGTTATAAAAAGATAAGATAATCTTTAGAAAATCTTAAAACATTTATAAATTTCTAAATAATGAATCAAGTGATGATAATTAATCGACGAAAATCGGTCGCCAAACATGCGCTGATTAGGTAAAAAAAATAAAGTATTGTCTGAAAAGAAAGACATATTTTTTAGACTTGGAGCATCCTCGAAGATTGCACGCAAGTTTCTTCCAGGGCAGAGACAATGATCATGGCGATCGCATACGTATGAGAACGTGCAATCCGTGTCGAGATCAATGGACTTGCAACTTCAACAGGACAGCGCCCATCGAAGTGAACAACGAGACATTACGTTACGAGTCGGACGCCCTTTCATACGATCGCGATCGCGATCGAGGCAATTCGCAACGAGAGGAACAAACGGAAAAATGCGGGAAACAGTGTCAACAGCAGTACAGCTATTGCAATCTGAGGAGAAATAGCGCAGTGGATCGATACACTTCCGAGATTAAGGTCAAAAGTTCTTCCATCGATTGCTCCCGCAGACCCATACGTTGCCCACGCCTAGATTGCTCGTTGAACGTCGCCTTCTCAGCGCTCACTCATCACTTCCTCTTTGACCATCCTGAGATACCTATCCTCAGCGTTGAGCCTGGCGCCGAGAGCACGCTCATCATCAGCTACGGAGCTCTTTCTTGTAATTCCAGTCGATGTCTAGCTCTCTTATTGGTGTCCGGAAAACTCTCGTTAGTATACTATCATCATATAAACATTACACACAAGTGGTACATTCAGTATACATATTTTCTAAAACAAATTATCTTTTTAAATAAAAATTGTCGAATAAAGATTTGATCTTGCAATTTGATTTAAAATCGAGAAAACGATCTCTTAGATGAAGCGTACAATATTCATGATTAATATTGATTATAAACATGCCTAAGTACTAATCGCAGAAATTTCTATAACAATAAGAGATTCCTCAGCGAGATTGTTCGGTGGTATTCAAATAAATCCCAAGTATCGGAATCGATTGCCTCTGCCAGTGTTGGCAGCGCGTTTGCACAGCGGTCGTAATTACGCGTGTCGCGAGAAGGTATACGCCGGCGGAGAGGGTCAGTGTGAAAAGGACATGATCATCGCCTGGGTGGCGGGATTAGATGTCGGTGATACAGCTGATAGACTTCGATGTAGCATCCAGGTATACGCCAGATCGATTTACGTACACCACTAAAATGAAGCATTGCTGTATCAATGCTTAAAGATGGATAATGACATTTGAGTGATTTAACACAGGCCGTCGTCAACATTGAAAACGGGGAATTCCGATCACTTACGTACACGGGTCCTGTGACTTCCCTGAGAGCCGCCCAATGTCCACGTGACGTTTTCTTGGCCGGTGATTGTATAGTTCTCCACGAGGGATTGATCAGACATATCACTTCCGGCTGTACCAATCTCAATGTAAATGTTGTTGTACACTAAACTTGTTCCGTTAACATATATATACTTTTGTCTTAAGTAACTGTTTTGAAAATGTAAGTCCAATCAATATAAATTACAAGGAACATACAAGAAAAATGGGTAAAGTAAAGAAGAAAAGATCTAAAGAAGTTGCGTTTCGCATCACGCGCAATCTCTCATTTATTTCTTAAAAATATTCTTCATTTTTAGTCTAAGCTAAATTCACTTTCCTTATTGCATCATCCTGATGATGGGACGTAAATATTTAAATAGAATATTAATTTTTTCGATCTTTTTACATATACTCGATAATATATAACGATATATATAAAAGGACGGTATAAAAAACGATTATTGCGAATTTACTTAAGTAGCAACTTATTTCACTTAAAATAGTAAAGGCAACATCCTTTACTAACAGTCTGAATCATAAGCTAGTCATAGCAGGGGGTCGCGCGTACGCTTTAGGAATGAAACCGTACTTGCGAGTCTTGGGCGCGTAAGCCCAGAGCCAACCATCCACCGTTTGATTTCCCAAATCCGCATATATCCAATCGGCCCGTTTCACCGACAGATCATCCGGCGCCTGCGCCTTGTAATCGTAAAGCACCACTAATTCCGTGCCGGTCGTCTCGTCCCGGAAATCTCGTACTCCTTTTTGTTGCAATGACTCGTTTCCCGTTATATTGCCCCCCGTACCTTTACCTACAAGATGAATATTGTTAATACAAGCCAATAATTATGGAAGATAATAATAATTGTAACCTACAAGAGAAGCTACATTCGAAATTTATCATTGATTTGCACATGTATGTCCTAGCAAATTTTTTTGAGATTCATAGACGACTTGGTGCTTCAATAAAGAGCTAAGGACCTGGACTATGAGTCTCTGCGGACGCTGTATTTGTAGTGGCAGTGGTGGCCGTCGTGGTAGCCGTTGCGTAAGAATGAAGAACGTGACCAGGATAGACGAAACCGGAAGGTACGAAACCCTCATTGCCGTCACAATGTCGGAGCACCCAGAACCAATCTGGATCGTCACGATTCAGTACGGTCACGAATTCACCTCTCTCGACGCTAACATCATTCTCGTCCCGTGCCACGAACGTGTAAAGAACGATATACCTTCCAGCTGATGGGTCCTGTGGGGCAGTAGAATTTCGCTGACGAGTCTTCGTCAAACAAGATTAACGAGAGCCATGATAAATACTCGATTCACAATCCGATTCACAATACTTTAATATCGGGAAGATGCTAATTAAATTTTAATTTGAACTTTGAATTTATATTTTTAATATTCGGAAATATATCAAAGTAGAAGTTAAACATTTTTATGGACTCAACTGGTACCTTGAAGAAGGGATGTACGTCCGGCTGGGACGATATGGTCTGTATGGAATTCTGAGACTGCGTGATGTTAGAACGATTGACGTTGACATCCGCGGTGGTGATGTTATTTCGTGCGTAGCTCTCGCAATCCGAGGCCGATCCAGTATCAGTCTGCTGCGTCTCCTGCAGGCGGCCTGTGCTAAGATCGCAATCATTCTCGCTGGACCGTGGCAGCTTCTTCTTCACGTTGTTCAGACTGGCCAGCGTCAATTCCGCTAGCTGCGACGTGTACGGTGCGCAATACGAGTGCGGCACAAAGCCTTCCATACGCGTGTCGGCCGCTATTACGTACACCCAATCGTTTTCTCTGTAAAGCACGTTCACTACCTGAAATGTATAAAGGTTTCGATATTAGCACAATTTTTTTTTCTGGAAACGAACACATTTTTTTTAATCGTTTCCGATCATATAATTTTTTATGTAAAAGGGGTACGGTAAAAAAGTTACATGTATTATAGAAATTCCTAAGTGTAATATAAATAGCATGCAGCTTACAATATGTAGTTTAACAAGGAATCAAAGAACAAATCTGTGAATCGCTGACCTGGCCCCTTTTGACTTGAAGTTCATCATCCACGCAGGGGGTAAAGTCATGCACAATGACCATTTTACTATCCGGAGAGAGTCCATTCTCCTTTTCAATTCCAACCCTTACAAGAGTCTCAATGCTCGCACTTCCAGTTATCCGACCAGGGGGCAATGGCACTCTGGTACCTAAGCCAAGTCCTGTACCACCCGTCCCACAGTCTTTCTCCAAATTAAAGTTGTGTGTTCCGGCTATTTGGAATTAGTATTTCATCATAAATGTGAATAAATTTACATAAAACTATCAAGAAAATAAAATCGTCTCAGAATTTTACAAAATTTCATACAATGTATGAATATATCTGTTTTTTAAATAATAAAATTATTTTTGAAAGGGAGAGATTTGAGAATAGAGGAGATTTCGAGAATTATTTCTGATACACATAAGATATAAATAACAAAAATTACTTCGACCACGATGAAAATTGCTTCTACGAGGCGCACTTTAGAAAAACGACAGTAATAGTAATCGATTTTAAAATATTTTTTACAAGGAGGCAGTCTCGTATTTCCCGATGGAGAGAAAAATCGAAAGTCGCGCGTAATCGTTGCGTGAATTCGGTCCTGTTCGCTTCGCGGAGGCTATAGAGTGGCTAAAGCTGCATAACCGGTCTCGAGCAACAGGTGATCGGGCTGAATGTGACAACTGGCCCTTCGCGACCGAACTCTGCTATGCCCTCTTCCCTTCTCTGTCCGTCTTCCTCTCACTCTCTCTCTTTATCTCTACGGCTTGTACCGTTTACTTACGTTTCTTCTTCTTTCCGCGACGTATGCGTACGGGGCACAGAAAAGCCATTCTGTGGTTCGTTCACGGAGTTTGCTCCGGAATCTCTCACATCTCCAGCGTTGCGAGCACTCGCCTCTTGCGGAATGCGCGTTCGATCTCTCTTTCTCTCTTTCTCCCTCTCTCTCTATTACACTGGATTCATATGGAAGGATGCGGTGCCGAAGAAAAAGGATGTCTCGAGAAATGTAGCTGCTGCGCGACCACGATTAAACTGAAGTACTCCTCCCGTACTTTTCCGTTCACCATCAGATTCTCAAATGGATCTTATGGATCCTCAGGGGCTCAGGACACCACGATTGGGAATTAATCCTGGACACGGCAGGTAGAGAGCGCTACGAGATGATGACATGATCAGTGGCCGGTTCCCGTTAAATTTTCATGACTTGACACTGTGCTCCTTGAGAAGATTTGCATCAAATGAAGGAGCTGAAAATGTGTGGATACTAAAAATATAATATTTATCCTTATTAATATATAGAAGCAAATGCAAGAATAATATGTAAAGAAAAAAATAAAAATAAAATGGTACAAGAAATTTATTTTAAAGAATCTTATCCTTATATCCTAAGAATGACTGTGATAAGCTTATCTCTTAGCCTTTACTCCTCCCCTTTTTTTCTTTCACTTTATTTCTAATTTTTATAAACATCTTCATGAAAAATAAAGATTGTTAAATCCAGTAAGTAAACTGTCCACAGATAGAAACCAGATTCGAGTATAAAATATCTACTCCACATTAAGTTTATTAGGTTACTAATTATGAGCTTGTAAATGAAAGTACCTGTCAAACGTGGGTGCTGCTAGAGTTCTATTCTTAATTCGTTAATTAAATTGTGCTGATTTTCACTGTCGGTTCGTCGTTATAATTTGTTGTAATTCCACCAACAACACTTTATACAACTTTTGCATCAAATCCAATGCATCTTTCTGTTGAAAAAATTTGTGGTAGAAAGATTTTTGATAAAAATGACTTAGCTGTTTTGATTTAGATTTTTACTCGAAACCAAGAAGCGAAGTCTGTACATATAAAAAATCTATTACCTCTATTACAATTATGTAATTTCGTATTTAATTGTGCTTTGAAATATCTGTATTTATGTAAATTTCACTTAATTTAATCTCTCTCTCTCTCTCTTTTTCCTTTTTTCTCACTTCAAGACAAAGAGGTTAGGCGAGGGAGGTTGAAATACGTGTCTTTTGAGCTTCGAAAAATCACTGGAGTTATCAGGATAACAGGAAGAGCGAGGAGGTTATAAAAGATGGCAGCAATAAAATTCGATTTAAATTTCGCGCTTTACTGAAGTTGCTTCATCTCTAACATCACGTTCACCAACCTCAAAATTCAAAGATTCGCAGCTCACTTCACCTCCGAATTGTAATTTCTTAAAGAGCGGGAAATTTGAATCTGATTTAATTTGTGCCACTTCTTATATAACCTTCATAACCTTCCTACTCTCCTGATACCTGTAACGATTTTTGGACGACATCGAGAGCCACGTGTTTCAACTCTCGCCTAACCTCTTCTTTAATTGACTGAGAGAAAAGACAAAGTTACGTAAATACAGATATTATTATATAAAGATATTATATAAAGCAAAATTCAAAATAAAATAATTATGATACTAATAAAAAGTGAAGATTTCATAGAATAAATGATTCTCGTGTAAACAATCTTTCAGAATTTAAATTTAAGGCAATGTATGTATAGTAAAAAGAAAATATAATAATAAATATATAAAAGTATATAATAATAACAATAATATCATATAATATATTATAAATAATATTAAATATTAAAAATATTTAAATATAGTTTTATATTTCTAATATTATAAATTATATTATACAATTATAATAATATTACAAATTATTATATTATAAAATACAAATATATTAAATAATATAGTAATATGCAAACAATATAATTACCCAATAACTTCTTCCAATTGAATCTTTCATTTAATTTTATTAAGTAATAAGGTAATAGAAGAAATTCGAATGCCATTTTCATTAAACTAAAATGAAATTTCAAAGAGTTATGATCGACAGAGTAAAAATACGCAGATCTTGCTCGAAACTTGCTTTTATTGTATTCAATTAATATAAACGACGGTGGTATATTCGTTCTTGCCTATATAACAGCTCTTCTGACTTATGCTTAACAATTGCGGATATTACTTGGTTTTTCGTCTTTTCTTTCTGGAAAATATTTGTATATGTATGTACAGTTATGTCGTAATTGTGCCGAATATTTATCATTAAACTTGCGGATCAACTATTTAGGTACCATTAACATTAACTTCGGTTAATATGAGACCGTAGAAATGCTTCTATATATACTACTCGTATGCTTCAGGCGTACAGAAATCGCGAGATTTTTAATGAAGGATTGTTTGTACGTGTATCCGTGTGTATGTACGTGTGTGTGTGCTTTGTGTAATATGTATGACTGTGAAATAGGTACAAAATCGATTCGGTACAAAATCGTCCCTATTTTTTTTTTAATAATACAGCGCAATCCATGGCAAAGATGAAACTTCGAGAACGAGCGGGCCGAGCTCTTATAAAATGAAGTTGTATTATCGGAGTAAATTTATCGCAATGCAGATACGATCACGGTGGATAAGATCTTGTATAAGCCGTGAAAGAGAGTCGGCGCTCATCGTCGCTAATTTATTATTCCCTCGCGATTATTACAACTGCGAAATCGTAGAACACTTAAAGAGGAGCGATCGATCGATTTCTCTTCGTTTCTTCTTCTCTCTCCCTCTCGTGGGAGGGAATTTATAAAATTCGAGAGAACAGGAGGTCAGACTTTGTACTTTCGTATTGCACTTTGTTGTGTGTAGTTCAATGACACGTTAGAGTTCTTAAGAATTATAAAACTTAGCGCAGTCACGAGATATTCTTTTATTCTAATGCTCGACACAGTTCTTCGCGGATTGATGCAATAAATAAGAGAATATATATATTTTTTTAACTTAACTTTTATATATATATATATATATATATATATATATATATATTTCAATATTACATATATATAGAGTTGAGAAAGTAAATTATACTGTGTATAAAAAAATCTCTTTGCTTTCCTCCTCTCTTCTTGAAGCTCGCGCGACGCGTTCTCGTTATCAAATAATTTCTGCTATTTCCACCGTAAAATAAATTCCCGATAACAACGTTAGACAATAGCGTCTCGTACTTAAATGATAAAAAAATTGTCTAGACGACATCGTAAAAAAGGTGGCTACTTTAAAAATGTTAAATGTCTAAAAAGTGTCTAAACAACGCCTCCAAAATTTAGGACGTTTCTAAAGAACATCTAAAAGGTTGAAAAATTTTAAAACGCCAAAACGGCTAAATAATATTAAAAAAAAATTTAAAATTCTTAAAGGATATTTAAATGACGCCTTAAAAAATCTAGGCGCTCAGAGAATGTTTTTGAACAATCAATATCCTTAAACACACTCAAAGCTCCAGGACATTCGAGGAATATCTAAACACTTTGAAAACATCTTGTACACTCAAAAGGACGTTCTCGCAGTGTCTCTTGGACCTTTGTGAAGTCTAGTTATAAGCGTGGGATTGCTTTTCGAGCAGAACGCAGAAATTTCGTTGCGTTACAAATTATATCACCGATTATAGGTCACTATTTGCCACTATTGGAATTTCTGCCAAGTCTGCAAGTTGTTTAGATACGGCGGCGCGTCGCGGAGCAAAGTCCTCGCCTTCACACTACACGATATTCGCAGCCTGTTTATTTTGTTATCGCACAACGCTCCTACGCCTTATCATCTATTCAAATAGCTTATTTTCCTCCTCGGCGTGCGCGTGCAACACATGTCAAACAATCGTGCGCAATTTCGCCCCTTTACGCGATTATTCTGTTTTCGCAATAAGTCAAAAATAGAATAACACGATACATATATGTCGAGCGTGGGTGTACGTGTACACGCCGTATACTCGACAATAATGATATCGCCGATAACAATGCGCGTCATCGGCGCCGAGATTGGACGAAAATCTGCGCGATTTCGGTCGATGAATACGCCGGGAGACGAGGTTTTTCTAATCGGCAAACTATCACGTGAAATAGATACGAGAAGATACATACACGCACGCACACGTGTAAGTCGTATCAGTTAGCACTTACAATCCGTGTTTCGAAAGTCAGACTAAACATAAAATAACAACAGAGATAATATTAGCGAGAAGCGCACGAGATAAAAATCGCTTCCGACGTCTGCTCCCTGGAGTTCGCTGGTTAAACGGATGTCAGCAATGTTTGTTAATTATGACACGTTTGTGTATCATAATTATATTATCCAAGCACGACGCATCTCGAATATCTCACACGCATAACATTATCCAATTATTTAATATATCCTCCCTCTTCCCTTCTTCTGGAATCGGGCATCGTACGTACTCCATTTTTTTTTGCAATTTGTATATTTCCGTCACGAAAATGAAAATACATCGTCCCTGCGAAAGTGAAATACATATTTAAGTTATGGCAGTTTACACGATTCGCCGAAATTCGCCTTCACTTTCTTTTTTTTTTTTTATACGCATACTTCAAACGTATTCGAAAAACCGAGCTGTATTATATAATTATTTAGGTATTACGAATTATCTTTTACTTTTTTTTTACGTCCTAGGTAACTCTACGATAAACTGAGTGTGTGTATGTACGTGTATGAAAAACATAGACTATTACATTCTTTTATACCTTAGGTGGGATGCTTATCTTACTGTAGCATTACACACAATGTAACGTCTTATGTATCTTATGTATATTGATCGAATGTTACATAGGGCATATATTTATATATGTATATATAATGAATGTATTCTATTCTACATCGTCGATTACCTCATACATCTTCAGCTTTATATTAACAGATTGCTTTGAAAATCTAACCTTTACTCCATCCAAATCATACTAGAATCGAGTATCCACGGTGAGTCCATTTTCTTTTTCTCGTTTTCTCTTTCCTATGAGCATGGAAATTTCTCGCCAAATGTTTCTCGTCAATCTTTCCCTTTTTTTCCTGATGTAAGAATTACTGGTACTCCAACTGCTATATTTAAAAACAAAAGAAAAGAGATAAAGAGAAAAGACAAATGTATGTACGATAAGAGATCTTCGAAGCAGTCTCGGCATATGTATATACGCGTGTATATTTTCGATACACAATGTATTTTATAATCATCATGTTTTGCTACACAATGGAAATATAATGCAAGTGTATACGGTTTACATTGTCGTAACTATCATATCGCTGACCGCGGGGATGTGTATGCACGGACGTGCGTGCTAATTATACAATCCCCATGTCAGTATCCTGCACGTAATGCAAATATATCTTGAAAAAAATTTCAGTCGGTATAAAATCAAGATTACACTTTAAGATGGGTATACACCGAGCGAACAAGCAACAAACAAAACAGCAAAAATGTGAGGATTTAAAATTTCTTTGGCACTTCCTTTGACGTACCGTCTTACTTTAATCAATCCGAACGCGAAATCAACATTAACAAACTGTTTTTGCATTCTGTACGCTGAACTATCTTTGATCACTGACATATCTTCGATATTTCAACAAAAAAAGTTTATCTTCGCCAATCGCTCGCTCGTGTACACCCACTTTCACAAATACATTCGAGTGATAGTCTAATTTAAGTCGAAGATTGTTATATCGTGTCACTGGGAACTCCGTCATGTATACTTCGTAAAAATATTCAGACGACATAATAAAAGTATAGTGTAATATAGTAAAGAGAAAAAAAATAATGAGGAATAAAAGGCAAACATTTCTATCACGCATTTTTCGATTGTATGTGTAATAAATGACAATAGACTCCACGTAAATTACCCTCTTGCGTGTATATATATATATACTTCAGTATATTTCATACGAATATATTAAAAAAATCTATTTCTTCCTTTATATTGTGGCGCATAATATAATTTTATACACGGACATTTTCGTGTACATATATATATATATATGGAGTATTTCATGCAGGAAAAATAATCTGTGCTTTCTTTCTTTCTTTCTGTATCGTTAGTTCCAACGATCAATTTCGAATCTGTATAGAAATAAAAAAATCTGCATATGGACAACTTATATTCAACATAATTCAACACTCGGTCTCTGCTAAAAACTTGAGAGATGTATAGAAAATATGGCCAGAACTGATAGCATCTTCCTCTCCTCGCTTTAAAATTTTTCTCTCTTTAGGTATTTCGATGTTGATAAAACTGGAAACGCTATTAACATGGCCAACACTTTCTGCACATCTCTCGTTCTCTCTCTCACAGTAGGACCATTTCATATATATATATATTAAATCATATATACAACTAAAATGATATGTATCAACAATAATATATGTACAAAATAAATAAATATATATATATATATATATATGTATATATATATATATATATATATTAAAAAGATGTGGGTTCCCCAGCTGCGAATCTTCGTAAAAAACATCATATATTAATAACAAAACATTGTCGTCAACAGAAATTATATACACAGTACGTGTCCACACAATATGATTCGATCAATAAAATTTCCGTTACGCTTTTAGCCGCGATTCTGAAAAAAGCATATACATTTTTAAGAAAATATTTAGAACATTTCTGAGAAAGAGAAAAAAACAACATGATCGTCGACGATCCGTCATATAAGTGATTATATATAAACCACTTATGTCATCAATAAATTAAGCGATTTGATAATCACAAAAATGATTGAAATTCAAGAACAATCGAATACGTTATTATCAACGAATGATTCGAGTCATGGTCCTACTGTATCTACCAAATAAATAATTTTCAAGAACATAAATTCCTTTTTCCCCCTACTTTCTTATTGACGTGATTAGGCTTGGACCGAGCTTTTTCGTCGTAAAAAAGCAGATCCTAATGTTATATGTGTTAATCACAAGATTTTAATCGATTCGATTTTGGAACGTGTATATAACGTTCTGGGTATTACAATGTAGTACGAGCTGCTGGAACACACCCAGGTTTATGCTTATAGCATACCTAGAATAACAATATAGCACCTAGGTTTTTGTACTTTAACATTATTTCGTCATGATACTGTAATTAGTAAACATACACCTATGATGCCACAATGTATTTACATTATGCGATCATGACTACCAAGATGAGAATGGGAAGCAATCTAAATTCATTCTCACTAGAAGTTTCTGTCTCTCATATGCATTTTTTTCTCTCTTTTTTATTACTCACACATTCAAAAATCAGAATTATATAGTAAAAATCTTACACTTCGTATATATTTAATATATACGAAATGTCTCATTATAATATCCTTTTAAATGTAATCGTTTTATTGGCGCGGTATAATTCATTAAATCTACTCCCCTGTTTCAATATAATACAATATCTACATTCGATTTTAATAAAAAAATCGACCGATACAAGTATACCTGACGTGACTGTCCAACTCGTGGTATCGGTTTGCCACATCTCCCATCGGGAGTATCACTCTTTCGAAATCCGCTAACAACACTCATGGCTGGGAGACGAAATGTTAACGGAGCAACACGTTTGTCTTCGCGACACCATAGACTCAATAAGCCGAAATTTATTTCGGAAAAGGACGTGTATCATTTTTCGTTATCCGCGGAACACTAAAATGCAAATAGGAAGTGGACGTATCGCGCGTAGCTATCGACATGGAAGGCAAGCTATCTTCGCTGACAGTGGTTGGTCGATCGCTCGGTTCGAATTTCGTGAGACATGAATATGAAGCGCGAGGACTCCACCAGTCCGATGTTTTGAGTTGAACAGCACGTGTTTTACTTATCTAGTAAAAACTCCGAATTATCTGCGATAACGTTTAAAGGCTTGTCGCGTATCACATAAACCTAGACAGTTCAGTTTAGAATCGTAAATATATAATTATATATATCTTATATGTACCTTATATGTAACATACTAAATTCAGTACATGCTTATTCGGATGAGCGTCGTCGTGGTAATCGCTGAGCAGTTGTGAGTGTGTGTCAAATAACTTCCGCGTTATCCTAATCACTGATCCGACTCGTTAGTCGGCATCACATTGGCGGTATCAGACTCTTTGTTCAATGGTAAAATGGTACTCGCAGCATCGGTCTCCTCGTTGCCGCCCTCGGTGCTGTCAGCCGCGCTGGAACGCGGCGCCGTTGCCGTTGTTTCTGTTGCATCCTCCTTCTTGTCTTGACTCTCATCATCAGCGACAACGATAGATTGCTGCTGTTGCTGTAATTTCTGCATGTGCAGTTGACTGCGTAACTTCGAGATTTCACGAACATTCGATCGCTGATAATGTCGCAGTTGCGCGTTCGCCATCGTTACACGATGTGCCAGCTCTATTACATCCTGTGGCACGTCCAGCGCTTTCAACCGCTCCTCGAGAGCTGCTTCTGCGGCGCCGTCCATATAGGAATCGCTTTCCGACGACGAGGAAGTACCGACTTCGGAGGAAACTAGCGGTGTAGGCTCCATGCTCACGGTGGACGATGTCACTGCTGCGCTACTTTCTTCCTCCTCTCTTTCTCCTTCCTTTTCCTTTATATCCTTTGGCAGCGTTACTTCCTTCTGATTTTCATCAGACATATAATATAAAGGATAAGAACCAATGGTCGGCGCTTGACTCGGCGACGTTTTCTCTATCTTAACATTGGCGGACAACAACTCTTGTTTCTCACACGTCGGACTCGAAGGGCGATTGTGACGGCGATGTTCGTGATGATGTCGTCGTTGCTGATGAACAGACGAGGGCGGCGGTATCTGACTTATTTGTGCGGGTGTCGGTATAGGCGCCAGCGCCACATTAGGTTGGAAATGTGGTTCGAAACGCTCGCAATCCGAAAGCGGAATAACTCGCTCGGGATGCTGCAGTACAGGTGGACCTCGACTGAGATATGCGGGTACCAGCGATGAACTGTTAACAAAAACAATGTTCGAGAAAGTGTTACTTTCAATGTTAAATTTAAATCGGTCTCGAATGTTTTCTCGCGAAACCGTACTTGCGAACGTTCGGAGTTGTTTTGATCAACAAATATGTTCTGATCAACCTGTTCGTCCGATGTTTCTCGTGTATTGTCGGGAATCGTAGGAATCGTTTAAGCATAAACGAAAGTCACTGTTTGATTGGATCTCGCCTTAGTACTCGCAATATCAGCTCCGATCGTTATCGAGAATCTCGTGTTATTATAAATTTCTATTCGCGTGAAGGAGAAAAGCGCTACGGCTGTCCGGGAGCTTGAACATTTCAATAATTAATTTAATCATCAAACACGGGCTGAGCTTACTCTCCTGCGTTCCGGCAACTAATAACTTTAGTTAATGTTGTCGCGATAAAATCGAAGGCGCGGCTACAAACAACATTTATCTTAATTATCGTCTCTATATTTCACATGAAAACTACGTATGACGTACTACAATACTTTCGCGAAATTATATATAATTTTGAATTATATTTCGCATAAATATAATGTAAATCGAATATGGAAACTGGTGGAACGTTTCGAATTGCACAGGATTGAGAAAATTGCGAACTGAAGATTAGAAGACGTCAAACTGGCATAAATGATATATAAAATTGACGTTTATTACAACGTTTCGATTATATTTTAATCCGATTTATGTGGAAATCAACGTTTTTAAATTTTTGACTACTGGACTGAATATTAAGTAAGTTATTAACGGAATATGTACTAATTTGCGTCTTAAGTGTTACATTCCTGTATAACGTATTTATAGATATACTTGAAGAGGACCTAAACCAAAGGTCGAAACGTTGTAATAAACGTCAATTTTATATATCATTTATGCCAGTTTGACGTCATTTACTGCCCCTTCCTTGGTATTTCTCATCACTGGCAAAGAGAAGATATTCGCATTGTTTGAAGATTAGAATTTGACTAATCGGATGTTTAATTTTACTCGGTTTGTCGTTTTGATTGATTGAATTCTAACCTTAAATTTATAATCGCCAATGCATCGTCTCAAACTTAAGGGTACGCAAGTATATGTATATGTTTCTAGGTTTGTTCGCGTCGCTTGCCCCAACATGCTCCTACTCGCTCCAATACGCTCCAAACTATAGTATTACGTTACGTATACTATAGATTGGAGCGTATTGGAGTGAGTAGAAGCATATTGGGGTATTGCGACGCGAACAAACCCTCTAAAGCGAGAGTCTAAAGCCTGCGGCACACGGTGCGATTTTTCGTACTGGTTTGCTTACGAGAGCCAATAAGGATGCAGAATTTTAGATCAAGTGACTTAAAGCTTAATCCTAATTGGTTCTCGTAAGCAATCCAGTACGAAAAATCGTATCGTGTGCCGCAGGCTTAAATGATGAAAAAATTCTCGTTATATAGATACAATCGGCATATTTACTTGTCTCTGTGCTTGCAATTTCCCGTAGCGTTCCAAGGTTGAAAAGCTGCATTTCTGGCAGCGAGCTCGAAAAGCGTCCAATGCATCTGCAAGTATGGTGAATCAGTGGCGATTTGCGATACAGGATGGTACATTGCCAATCCATTGCCATTGTAGATTCCAGTGCAGTCGTCCTTCCCTATGTCCTTCTTTGTGCGTTTGATCAACCTCTCGTGTTCATGTCGTAACTGAAAGATATTCGGATCCATATACTTTCCAGATATATTAAACGACATTAGACGCTAGTACTACTTTAAGCGTACTGTATATACACATTTATAACACAATGCTAAAAATTATACATATGTAATGAAAATTATAACCTTATTTTTAAAGAGAAAACACATTAGGTGATAATACCTCCAGCTTTCGCTTGGAGTTTAACACAAGATGCCTTTCCTTCAACTCCCGAAAAAGGATAAGGGATTTGTTGTAATGTTGTTGATCACGAGAGAGTAGCAGATACGATCGCCAGTTGGCGGAATTAAAACCCCAGTGACATGTGCGATTCTCCAGAGATCTGTGAGCGTGTCTCACAAAGCGTTGGGGAGAAAATTGATAGCTACAATCCAGGCACTCGATGCACACCGAATCATCCGTTTCGAACAACTTTGCATCGAAAATACCCTTACACTTGCCAAAACATTCGTGATACACTTTGAACTTAACAATCGTCTCCTCTTCTTCCTCGTTCTTACACGGTTTCTTATCAAGACAGTCCTGTGCGGGGCCGATTTGCGAGGGATCTGTCCGTAAAAGCAAAGCACTGACGAGTCTCTCGGCGTCGGTTTGGGTGATGAGGCCGCAGGATGGTGCGTTGCGCGGCAAAATACCGGAGTGTTTAAGCTCCTCGAGCTGATCCCGGAGTACAACGCGAACAGTAGATCTGTAGCTCGTCGCACACCTGATTGATCTGCTGCAGGGAGAAGTCCTGCAGCACCGTGTTCAATATTTGTGGTAAGCACAATCTCCTCTCGCCGCCTACCACGAAGCACGAGATCCTCTCGCCCTCGAGGATCGTTTCGCATCTCTCGGAGCAACTCTGATCCGGCTCCGTGAGTATCGGTATCTGAAACTCGAGCTCGCGCTTCTCGCACACAACTTTCGGACGATCCGCCACCGCGGGACGATCCTCGTCCGAGTCCTCCAACGAGCGGGGCACCTTCGGGACAGGTGTCAACGTGCGCGCTGATGTCTCGCGGACCTCCTTCTCGACCACGTCCTTCGGCGGTTGCGACTCCACAGGTGATTCCAGACCACAATTGGCCGTAGGACGACTGACAGCAGGTGGCGAGAAGCACGAGGTCGCCGACTGTTGCTCGTGTAGCAAGGTCTTACAGTCCATGCCCAGCAGAGCCGAGCTGGGACCCTGCAGGCTCTTAATGGCTGACAGCTGATAGGTCTTGAGGACGGTCTTCAACTGCGGACTGTACGACTGGCCAGCGGCGGTACTGCCGGGCAGTAACGTCTCCATTGTGCGCGGGTACCCGAGAAGCGTGTCCTCCCAGAGGAAGAGGCAGAGTAACGATCACCGCCACTCTAACGTATGCACTCGCTGCACAAAAACGGACTTCAGCACATTCGATATCGCTTTAATACAATAATAAGTAAGCTGATGTGTACAATATTATACTTTGACCATCCACCAATTTATTTATGTCGTGGACGACGGAGCAGCGGGACCGAACACTAGCACGACATTTGGCGCGACAGCTCGGCTTCCTCGCGATTCCACTTCCATGTTACTCGGGCCCAGCGCGTCGTCGTCGTAGTAGCGCGACCTCCACCGCATTCCTCATGCTCACTCGCAGATCGACATGTTGTGCCGCGAGACAGACACGGGTCCATCCTCTCCGTGCGGGTTTCCTGGGCCCGCGCGCTACGAAGCCCTCCTCCTCTCTCTCTCTCTTTCTCTCTTTTCCTCGCACGCACGCACTCCACTCCTCTCTCACTCCACTCCTGTCCGGCACGAGAGGCCGAGTTACACGCGTATAACCCGTTCGCGCGTCCTTCCTTCCTCCCTATGCTCGCCCCTCCCGCCGCTGCATTACGCGTCGTCGACGAAGACAACGATTACCGTCGTGACCCGCGATCTCGCGATGCCACCACTCGCACGTACATGATAAAGCCGCTCTGGCCGTCCGTCTCTCTCGTCCTCTTTGTCCGCGAGGTATCCTCACTCCTCCCTCGCGCGCGCTTTCGCGGGCAGAAAAGCGCGTTACGCAGCGAGCGCCGTCCTCTGAACGAGAGAGCCTCCTCCTCGCGAGTTCCCTCCGATTCTGTCGCGAACTCCCCTCTCGTTTCTCCACTACTGCCCTCTTCTTCCTCCACTTGGTCGTCTTCTTCTTCTTCCTCCTCCTCCTCTTCTTATCTACCACCAGCTCCTCCTTCTCCTCCTCCTACGGCGGCGACGGCGGTTTTCAACGCGACGTTCTCGCAGCCGCGAATTCGATGCGCGACGAAAGCAGCACGGTCACGGATACAGGGGGCCAACGATCCACAGCGGGGGCCGTCTCACAGTCTTATCGAACGCAATCTATGGATAATGAAATGGCACATGCTTCATATATGCATATATATATATGTACAATATACGCACACACGTGTATGTATATATGTTGGCTGTCTATTTATCGTCGCACGTTGCTCACTGTATTCGCGCAAGACACGCGCGCGCTTCTATTTATCATCCTCTCTGCCCGTCACTTCACCACAGCGCACTGTTGTCGCGGACGGTGCATGTTATCAGCGTCGGCCGCGCCGTCGACGACGTTCCCCGCCGCGCGCCAACACGAGCCGCCTCTTCCTCTTCCTCCTCCACCTCCTTTTCCTCGTCCACGTCCTCCACCTCCTCCTCCTCGCTGTCGCTACTGGCGTCGCCGACGATCGCTATCGGGACGCCGCGCCGCCGCGCCGCGCGCGCCAACAACAACGAGGATGTCGGCGATGATACGTCCGACGTCCGCCGAAATATTATCGCATCACTGGAGCGCGACCACCAGCAGCACGGCTGGCATCGTCAGACCAACGATTTACTCGTCGGCACGTCGCGACGCAATGGCGTATCGATCGCGACGGCGGCGACGACGGCGGCGGCGGTGGCGGTGGCGGCGGTAACAGTGGCGGAGCACGCACCGTACGGCTGTGGGCAGGACGGCGACGACGACGACGACGGGCAGCGGACACTCGAAGCGGGAGTACGCATATTTCTTACCGCGCTGCGAGAAGAGCCGATGACGACGATTGCGATCCCAAGCGACGTGGAAGTCGACGGACCATCCGCCGATGCGAATGCACGCACGAGCTGCGACGCGAATATTTTTCTGTCTCTCCTTCTCCCTCTCTCTCTCCTCGTGCACAGACGCTAACGAGACAACGGCAGGCCTCCGCGATATATACGTACGCTTTTCACGCACGCTCCTTCCTCCTTCCTTCCGCCGCGCTTTCGTGGACGACGACCGTGTAGATGTTCCGTCTCTCTCTCTCTCTCGCTCGCTCCCGCTCCGCGAAGTCTTTTTGCCCTCACGCGCGAGCGGGGGCCCTTCTCCTCGCTTTTTTGCTCTTTCTCCTTCTCTTTCTTTCACTCAGCGGTGTCCGGCCGTACACATGCGCGCGCGACCACGTAAACACGAGACGAGAGCCGGAGCCCTTGAGAGACTGTCTCCTCTCATGCAGAATACACGCACACACACTCTCCTTCCTCTTGCCTGTGTGTGCGGACGCACATACGTGCACACTTTTCGTACGCGTGCACGTTCCTCGCGCCTCGTCAGTGTGTGAGTTTTCAACCGGCTCCATATACCGCGTGGCGAGGAAGTAGCTCGCGGATTTACTCTTACTGACGTTTGCCTAAAACATGAAGCCTTGTGAAATTCCTTTCATTTCTTCGTATTCTTGCAACGTTAAATATCGTGGCAGTTGAAATTTTACTTAAGACTACCTGATGGACCAACGCAGAGCTGATCCCCGATTGACAATATAATCCTTTCGCTTTTAAATCCTCGATCTCCCTAGAATTCTATGGCCGGTATTCATAGTCGGGTCTTATAATTAAGACCGTCTTAAGTTCATCTTCAGATACTCCGTAGCCAATAAATTGATTCATACAGCATCTAAAGATAAACTTAAGACGATCTTAAATAAGACCCGACTATGAATACCGACCTATGTCTAATTTCGCAGCACCCGGTACGTTCACGCGCGCGTTTCTGCACGCACGCCTTGGTGTGCGTGCCGCGAGCTCCGCTCGGCCGCGCGCACGCGTCCGCTCGGTGATAAAGAATCACCGTAAACTCGGCATGCCTGTCTCGTTCCCCTCTACGAGCATCGCGGCCGCCGCCGCAGTGGCGGCGACGACGAAGACGACGACGACGTCGACCACTCCTCCCTTTTCTTTCCCCTTCTTGCGACAACCGGCCACCTACTGCGCACCACCGCGCCTGTCGTGAGCAGTGCCGGAGTAAGAAAAGAACAGGCTGATGTTACTACATGTCATCGTGCGGCATACACTAAAACGCTCATATTACTCCACTTTATTATCATGAATTACCGGAGCTCCTTGCGACCTTAGACGCATCTCAGTTCCCATAAGCATTTTTCTAACGCCTTTGTTTCTACAGCTTTATAACACGTGGATACGCATACGTGGAGCTGGTATTTAGGACAGGAGGAAGAAGTCTGCTCGGAGCACTCGGGATATGTTGGTACTGCTCCAATTGTGGACTATTGTTTCCGCTTGACCCAGGACGAGGATAGGAAGCGATAAGGATGCTCTATGGACCTCCAGGATACATTAAATTGTAGAGGATTTCATCAAAGCCACGAAATACTGACATCTAAAAATATAATATACAATAAGAAAAAGCGGAAGCAGTCATGAGAGAACAGTTTTACTTTTATCATGGGACCTATTACGAATTTCTGTTTGTCTCTGTTCGTTCCACGGTCCTGGCCAGATCCCCGCGGTCTCTGCGTCGCCCAAGAAGAGCAGGTGTGTGCGCATCACGCGCGTGTGTGTCAGTCTACACACACATACACACACACGCGCAACCCGACGTAGGCCGCAACGCGCATAGCTCGGTTACAACGCGCGGTCGGCGGCACGTGTCTGTGTGAATCGGACGCCGACAGCCGTCTAGTCATGTGACCTTCCCGTCAAAATAGCTTGCGTACCTCCCCGCGCGTTACACACACACACTCGCACGAGACGGCGGTATGCTGCACACGCATCCGCGAACGATGTGGAGGCGCGGTCGCGGCGTTCGCGCTCTTGGTATCGTTGCCATCTTGTGTTCATTGTCAGGGACGACACGAGGCTCCGGTGTCGACTTTGACGATGACGCGCTCTCCCCATTTTCCGGGGAGCAGCCAGCTCCCGGTTGTCGTTCTTAACGCATAGTGAAATGGAAAAGATCATTAGCGAAATTCCGGGAAAATTATTTGGGAACGCATAGGCGCTTCTCGCCATCTTCTGGAAATGTTAAAACATTACAGAATGTAATTAAATGATGAGAACGACAGATGTAGCTTTCCTATGTAATTAAATTATTAACTTAAAAAAAATGATTTAATCTTAATATAATCTTTATCGAATAATAAATGATATACAAATAGAATAAATATTGTACCTTTATTTATTATTCCTGCGCGTTTAAACTCTAAAGAATTTGTAAAATGTAAATATAATTTATACAGAATAGAATTAATATTTATCATACATTTAACTTATATAAAAAAAGGATTTGTTATTTTTATGTTACTTAATTCCTATCTCTGTTTTATTTCTCCCTTTTCGACTTGCTTTTCTTCTTTTTGCTTTGTGCCTTCTTAGATTTCTCTTCCTTCTGATCCTTCGGTTTAGATTTCTTTTCTTTTCGTTTATGCATTTTCTTCTTTTTTGTCGAAATTTCATCCTCCGATGACGATGAGGAAGAAGAATCACTTGTCGTCGAACTAGATGAGCTGGAGCTGGATGATGAACTAGTAGACTCGTCGGAGCTTGAAGGCTCTTGTTCCTTGGTAGTTAATGCTGGCACAGCAACTGGCTTTGGATGGGACTTCAAATGTTCTCTCAAATCGTCCGTCAAACCACCCAAACCAATTGATGTGAAGAAGTTGATCGCGAAACGCGTGTTCTTCGGGTCATCTCTGGGAAAGAGTCCTTCGAACACCTCCTGCAATGTCACATCTTTAACCCGTTCATTCAGTTTTGCCAGACCCATGTATTCGGAGAGCTCCTGAAACAAAATCTTGATAAATATTCTGTTGGAACTCGTGGTGTCTTCTTCATTCAATTTTATGCACGAAAGCACGCTCCACGATATGGAATCTGTGAACAGCAAATGGGCAAAGAATTTTGACACGTTCCGTAGTTTGTTGGTGTCAAGACGGTGTATCGTGTGGTAAGAATCCTTGAAGATTTGCTCGAATGGCGTCACATATATTTTATTAATGGCGCAAAACCGACCGGCCAAAAGACCGAAGAACTTCTCGTACGTTCGCATCTCCGCACAACAATCCAAAAACATATGACACAGCTCGATCTCTTGTCCAGGTTTCAGTTGCATTTTCATCAATTTATGTGCACACTCCTCGAAATCGAGCGAAGAATGTATTGTCAGGTATATAGTTCGTCGAAGCGCGGTCAGATTAGTTTCCGTATTATCGAGTATCACCCCTTCCTTTCCCTCGGTTTGTTCTGTGCCACTATCATTGTCCGAGCTTTCCTCTCCATCTTCATCGTCGCCTTCTGAATCACTAACATCCGATCCAAGAATCTCTTTACACAACTGCTTATATTTCTCTTCAGAGGCAAGATAATCCGTGTCAAACTTGAACACGTTTAATATATCTTGTGCATCCATCTCGTCGTCCAGTCTTATCAAATGAGTGATTTGATCTTCTTCCTCCACGAGATCCAGTTCCTCTGGCACGGCCTCGTGATCCTTAAATCCATCCTTCCTGATCTGAAACATAACTTCTATCATATACTGGACACGCTTGTCCAGTTGTCCTTCGTGCAGTATGTTCCTCAGCATTTCGAAGATGGCCTCGATACCCCTTCGCGATACCTCTGTCAGCTTCATACCACATTCTTTCAAAAACGCAATGGCCACTTCGACAGAATCGTCCGTTGGCGTTTCCAGCAATAGAGTCAAGATTTCCAACGCGATAATCTCGTAGGCCACACGCTGATTCACCAAATGGGCTATGAAAGTCCCCGAAGATATACACAAAGGTTTATCATTCCTCTTAAATCCACGTTTAAATTGCAGAACGAGTCGCTTTAGCACCAACTCGCCTATATTAGGGAACTTGGAATTGATTATAGATGACAGTGCAGCATAAACTGGAGTGAATGTTGGAGACGCAGCTTGCGCCTGAATGATGGAACGTGCCAACAAACCTCTACCACGAACAACATTTTCACGCAGCAGCTCCCGTGTTATGATCCCAATGTTGCTAGTGTTAACTTTATTAATATATCCATGGATGGACTTTTTTAACGCTTCCCATGCGATTCGCTGATAAGCGGCTCCCGACTTGTCAGTGATCTCAGCTTGAAGCATACGTAATTTGGCAGGTGGAATGTATGCGCCTCCAGTCTTCGATGTCAGAAGATCCACTGTCCGTTTCTGCTTGGCATCCTCCGGCTTCTCTCGCGTTTTGTCCGGTTCTCCATAGTACCTGCTGCCAATCTCTTCCTGTGGCGAATTCCGCTTCCCTCGCATCTCGCCGTCGCTGTTCCTGGGATCTTCACGTTCGTCGTTGTACCTACGATCTCTGTGATCATCACGTCGGGTGCTCCGATGATCGTCATCGCGTTTGGCACCGCGATGACCATCGTTTCGCCTGGAATTTCTGTGCTCATCGTTACGTCTGGAACTCCTGTGATCATCGTGATACCTGGAACTCCTGTGATCGCCGTTATGCTTAGATTCTCTGTGATCGTCGTCTCGTTTGTGGTCATTACGCTTCCGCGAACGTTCCTCGCTCTCCTCCTCGTCTCTTCGCGAGTGCGATCTCTTCATCCTGTCCTCGTATAACCTCAAAGGACTTCCACCGCGGAGATTCCGCGACTCTCCAAGTACTCGCAATTATGTTAACCTATATATGTATAATAGTTATTCGATTATACACTACAGATTACGGAATTTTTATCAACTGCGTCGTTGCAGAGATACGATAAAGAAGTTTACGCTCACCTCTCGATCACTCTTTCCAGATGCGCTCAGAAAACATAACCACTCTTTTCTGGATCTATCCGCAGCCACAAGATGTCGTCTTCGTCGCTGCAATAAGAATTTCAATTTTGCAACATCTTTTTAATTATGCGCGTCTAATATCGTGAATTTAGCCACTGAATTTAAATGTTCTTGCGACTCACTTCCTTTCGTTTACCTCTTGCCGAGACATGTTCTTCTAATAACTTTAATTTTATTTTCATGAGAAAACTTGATGATAATTACGAAGATTCTGCAATACCGACAGAATGCTTATACGTTTCCCGAATATGTCATCGAATTCTACCTTTCGCTGACGAGACCGGAATTGAATTCTCTGCCTCGCACGAGATAACTCTTTTTCAGAAAGAGAAGTTGATGCATTTTTAACATTTAAATGAATGCGATAAGAATAGAGGATTAAAACAATGGTTGTGATTTCAAGAATTTTTTCTCATGGTTATGGCGGACTACGAGCGGCGAGAGTATTACGTAGGTTATAGTAGATTCTTATCCGGTTGTTTATATAAAGCACGACTTTAATTTTTAATTGTTGAAGTCATATCTGTTTTTTAGGCCATGCAGTTAGGAGGAATTCTTCCACGGTCACTCAAGATTCGGTCACACAAGAATCGCAAAATAAGACATTGGAACAAAATGTTGAGCAGAAGAAAGCAATCCCTGATAGATATAGATTTATTTATCCAGAATTTCTACCAGATCCCGAGCCCAAGTATCGTAATTCATTCCGAGAAAGGCTGGAGCGCATGGACATGCTGGCGAGGCGGACTCGTGTAGAAATACCTGAATTTTATGTCGGTTCCATATTAGCTGTGACTTATTCTGAACCACACGCTCCTGGAAAGGTCAACAAGTTTGTTGGCATATGCATTGAGAGAGGAGGATCGGGATTGAGGGCCACATGTCTGCTGAGAAATGTAGTTGATAATCAAGGAATTGAAGTGCTTTACGATTTGTATGATCCTGCAATACAAAAGATAGAGTGTCTCAGGTAAATATAGTTAATTATTGTTTTATATAAATTACTTTTAAATATTTCTCTTTTCGATGATACTACTCATGACAAATATTTAGGCTTGAGAAAAGATTGGATCCACATCTACGGTATCTTCGAGATGCACCTGCAGAATATAGTACTTTCCCTTTCAACATGGAACTGGAATATTTGCCAGAAAATGCACCAGTGCCTGTAAACAATATCAAAGTAAAGCTCAATCCTCGTCCATGGTTAGAGAAATGGGAACGTCAAGAGTTGAAAGGTATAATGGAGTTAGAACTTAGTGAAAAACGCATTCGAAAAGCTAAGGCTGCAGCAAAGCCTTGGGAGAAGTATGATCTGATGAAAAGATACCGGTAAGAAAGCGGACACCTTTTTGTAATACTTCACATCTTTAAGTTCATTCATTCTAATTTAAATCTTTTTATTTAGGGAAACTATTCCCGAGGAGGATCAAAATAAAATATTTAATGAAGTGTATACAAAATTACACGAAATGGAAATTACTAAACGCAGAGAAAAACATAAGCGTACTTACGTACGTCCACAGAAAATCGGGTGAATTTTTTATCAAGTAAAACACTTGAATCCATGTAAGGAAGTAAAACGAAATAAATATATTTGTTCTTTGTTACAATTTTGTAATGATATCCATTCCACTAATCATACAATGCCAAAGCATTCATCATACAATTGTAATTATAGAAAAAATTAAGATTTGATAATTATTGAATTTTTTTGTCTCGTAACAAAGATATATAGAATTAAACAAATGAACAACAAAAAGTAAATTGATTTTCTACGTTGTTACTTATACCTTATAGATGAAATTAAAAAAATATTTTTTATAATTAGAGATAAAAGTAAACAATTTACAATTTATAATTTATAATTTCAGAAATTTTAATTATCAATAAGTCTCTTTATTGGAAAGTAAAAAATGTACAATAGAACCTGTAAAACTTTGTTTAATCCTATATTTCTGTATCGCATTGTCCCATTTCTGTAGATAAACATTGATTTGTACCATTTTAACACTTTGTGTATATGCATACTTTGCATGGATATCTAAATTGGCAAAAATCTTAACATACATCTCACATACATCTCATATAGATATGTTAAAAATAAAATTATGTTGTGTCTTCAAAAATTCAAACAATGTACTGAACATCAATAAAAGATACTTGAGGAAGAATACAAGAGATTTCACTGTTGCAATTAAATATACAGCATTATCGAAATATAGAAATTACAATTAAATTCAAATTTCTGGGTGGCAAAGTGTTAAAATAGATAAATCTTCTTGCTTTTCTTTACTGGTTCAACCATGTAAGAGATCATAGATGAAATTAACTCGTTAGTAAAGCTACATTAATTTCTTTAACCATTTTAATACGATATAACATTTTGATGAGCTGTTCTTTCGCGAGGGGCGATGTCGAGTACCATACCGGACTGTCTGGTACACAACTGCGTTCTGGTAGTAGATAGAAGACATCATTTCGTGTCTTAACGCTTTCGGGACTGAAATATTTCAAGTGTAAGAAAGTACACAGCATCAAAACTGGCACAATAAATTAAATGTTTCATCGTTCGTTTAGTCATGATACATACCATTTCGACAAGTAGAATTCGTATAACTTAACAGGACATCTTAATGGATTCTCTTCATTTTCTTGCTGTTCATATACTTTCTTTTTTCTTGAATTAGCTTCTTAAAAAAAAAACAGTAATCAATAGATTAATTTCTACCGAATCAGCGTTGTCACGCTGTAAAATGTTTGAAATGGTGTACAATATATGGATAGACTATAACCAACCAAGAGCTGATTGTGGTGGATAAAATCTCAGAAGGACGTTTCTGGAGCCAGGAACTTTCCCTGCCACTGCCGCGGGTTGAGCTGCTGGATTGCGCTTCCAATGCTTCATAATATGAGAAAAGGAAAGTTGCATGTGCTCCTCCACTGTCTTAAAGAAATATTGTCAAACGTTTATACTGATTAGTATTACAATAAAATCTTAACGAGTTATGATTTATATTAATCGATTTCGGTGGACTTACCACGAGATTAAAATGTTTCGTATTAAAGAACATAAGCGTGCTTAATAAAACGTGTGGAGAATGGGCACCTAATTGTTTGCATTCCCACAAGTGCTCCTCTTCCACCCTGGTTACGATGTATTCTGTAAAACAGGCGATATGGCGAAAAGACAAAATGGTGAGAATAAAATTTGTAATCGCTATCACGGATGATCAAGACATATTTACGGGCGTCGTTATACAGCACGGAGAACTTCTTCGCTACCTCGTTTAGGCAATCTGTAAATTTTTCGTAGTACGAGTCCGTGAATATGTTATCAATCCTGTTATTCTCAAACAGGTACTGTTGTATTCCTAAAATTCATGAAAAAAATATTTGAGACTACAACAAAGGTATGTAAAAGAAATTGATATAACTGTAATTGATATAACTGATTTTCTGTCAAAAGTTGATTTACCTAGGCAAAGATAATATATCGTATCGGGAGCATACTCTGTACCGTTCGGTTTTCTTACTTCCTTTACAAAGAGGCACAGGGAATAGTTTAATTCGTCCGCAGTAAGTTGTAAGAGATCTGTCTTGAACAACTTTATCTTCCTCATTGGTGTAATTTGTTTTTCTAGTTCAGCATTTTTTCCCACTACCTACATAAATTTTTTAATTTTTTAAAATTATTCATGATAAAATATTCATCGTATGTCGTATAAACAGAAACAGTTACAAACCCATTGCCTCCATGCATTTACGCCAAATGTATATTTTAAAGCCATATTAGCGTCAGGTTTTTCCATAGGTTCTATAATGCGTGGCTGCGAGGGCGGTTGTGGCTCTGGTGGTGGCATCAATGGCATGTCATTTGTGTTAGATACGCGTCTCATCCGTTTGGTTGGTGTTGCTCGTGGTTTGTATGGCATCACACGTTTCCTTCCTCTAACGGCAACCATTAATCGTTCCGATTGCACTGAAAAATGTATGAATTGTTAGAAATAATTTCAATTTTAACAGTGAATGATAATAAATATAATTATTAACTTGTTATTATGTATTATGTGTATATACATCGTGTTAATTCATTTTTCTGTTACATACCATCGTTGTCCAAAGTGTTCTCTGGTTGCGGTGGTGCTTGCGTAGCTGTAATCGTGTTCGGCGTCAAGGCAGCTTCCAAATCGACTGCTGGCTCATCTAATTCTCCCGTGGCCATTTTTAATGCCATTTGCAACATGTCATCTCCGAACGTGTTACTGGAATCAACCGCTTCTGGACTGAAACCATCACTACGTAAATTGTCTTGATCAGCTGTGTCATCTTCCCTAAACAAAAATATATGCTTTTGATGCGTGAGATAAATAGAACTAAAATTTAAAAAAAAATTAATGATTTGTATATATAACATAGAACAAATAAATTTTATACCTTTGATCGTTGAAAGAATCGTCAGATTAATATTAATTTGTAAATGTTTATTAACGAATTATTTTTTTCTTTTTATTTTAAATTTAATTATTCTATGCATAAATAAAACATCATATTAAACATTACAGATATTTTTGCATTCAAGTAATCTGTAAATGATATTAATTCAATTACCTATCGTCCACTGAGTCCGAATCGCTATCGCCCTTTTTTTCAGTAGCTACCATTTCGGCCATCATAAGAAGTTCGGCTTCGTATGGATCGGCTGGTATCTTCTCTTGTATTTTCTTAATATCTTTCATAATTCCCTTAGCGCTGTTTCTGGTAGTAGGTATAAACAGTGGAACGGGAATAGGTAGTGGAAAAGGCATTGGAACTGGAAAAGGTATGCTATACATATGCATTGGAAATGGAACAAAAATTGGCACTGGAATGGGTACAAGCACCTGTTGAACTTTTTCCGTCGTCTGTGTCCACTTTGTGCAAGGATGAGGACGCACAGACACCCCTTTTGTATGTACTAAAGGTTTGCACTGAGTCTTCTTGTTGTGCACCTTCACTGGACTAGGCGGTCTGGCAATGACTTGTTGCTTGTAGACCATCTGGGTCGCTTGACTCGCATTTGTAGGCATTACCATACTGTTTTGCTGTGACGTCGGGCTCGCTTGTCCATTTCCTATTGAAGCTAAGCTTGTTACAGAGGAAATAACTGGCATAACTTTCTTACTTTGTATCTCGTTAGCAACAGTCTGATTCATATTTCTTTGTGTTAACGTAGTCCTCTTGGGCAAACCTGTAGGCACGGGATCGTCGCTCGACGGTATAGTTATAGGCGATTTAGTGTATTGTGCTTGGAAATTCATGACACAATTGTATGAACAAAAATTACGTATTGTCGCATCTGACATTGTGAGATGATAATGTGCTAAGGAATATTCCTTACATAAATCACAGTTAATTCGTTTTGCAGATACTGCATTTATGGAAACCTGCAAGAGAAATAAAAATTTGTATTTTCGTGTGTTGTTATATATATATATATATATATATATATATATATATATATATATATATATATCCTAATAAAATATCATACCTGATATAGCGTCAAACAATTTAAGCTGCACATCATCAGGGTTTGTCCCGTCTTTAATTCTTTCTTAATCATGTCAAAGTTATACTTTTTTACTTTGCACCAGTTACATGGAACTATTTTCCTATTTGTTATGATAAATATATTTAAACATGTCTTGTTACAAAATGTATGAGGTTCGTTCTCATTAAATACAACAAAATGTTGTTTATTTGGTAATTCAAAAAATTTCTTGCAGGTAGAGCATTGCTCAGGTTTGACCTGTTTCACAAACTTAAATGCAGCAAAACAGGGTTCGCTGCATATAGCTACTGGAGTGGTATTGTATATTTGAACTTCGCAATGTACAGGTTTTTTCTATAAGAAAAAACTTCATTATATTTAAAACTTATTTAAAATACATTTAAAAAATAAGAACTAGGAAAATCTTACCTCCCGGCAGACACTGCATGGTTTTTTCTCCAAAGCTGGTGGTTCAGTAGAATTCAATTTCGAATACTTTTCCATACAGTCTTGAGTACAAAAGTCTTTAAATTGTCCTTTTTCTCCGACTGGTGCAAGGAAGCCTTCTGCGCTAAAACTTATGTCTTTTTGACAATAACTGCACACTTTTAAACCTTTTTTAAATTCCTCTAAACATGTTGAACAACAAAACTGTCTCACGTCACATCCGAATCTCACGCAGTATTTTCCTAAACTCACAGCTTGAACCGCACCATTACAATTCTTACAGAAACTTCCGTACTTTCGTTGGAACTTTCCCAAACATTCCTCATTACAGTATTCCATTGTCTCCCAGGAAAGATTTCGCTCGTCATTTGCTTCTATAATTAATAAACAACTCGCACAACGCTTCTCTTGTTTAGAGTTAGCTCCTTGGCTTGGTATATCGACAGTTTTACGAGCTGCTTTATATAATGCCTTACACGTTTTCGAACATACAAGATGACTTTCTGTACCAATTTTCACTCGAATTTTACATGCTCTTTCTTCGCCACACTGTGAACATATATCTTTACTAGTAATCTCTTCAACTTCTGAATTTTTTGATTCATCATCGATGTTAATAACATCTGTTGCTGGAATTAAAGTTTCAGTTTTTGGTATATCTTCAACAGTCTCTTTCTGTTTTACAGTACTTTCTTCTTTATTTTCATTTTCTGTAATTACTAATTTGGATTCATCTTGTAAAGTACTCTTCTCAAGCTCGGAATTAGATTTGTTACATTTCTGTGGTGTTTCCTCGCATTTAGAATCTTTGGCAAGTGCAGATTCGTTTTGATCATCGTCTATTGTTTTCCCTGATTTATCTGGTATTATTACTTTCATGCTATCTGGAATAATACATAATTCGTCATCTTGTCCTGGTAATACATCAGTCTGCTCCTCGTCTGCTTCAATCGGTGTAATTTCTTCGATATTCTTTTTGGCCTGTTCATCTTGTTCATTGGATGATTTTGTGGAGTGCATATTTTCCGTTCCTATTTCTGATGTACTAGTATCCAAAACATCAGTGTCCATTGAAATATTTTCGATAGAAGCAATGGAGGTAGTTTGTACATTACTTGACGTTTCGACAATATTATCTACGACTTTATCGACATCGGCATCGTTTGGATCTATTGCAGAATCAACATTAAGCTCCTTATTACAATCGTTATTTCTGGCATTTACTGCATCCTGCAAATTATCACCTTGCTCATATAACTTTTTAAAACTAAGTTCATTCTCAGCAAGGCTGTCAGTTTCCACCTGTTCCACGTTTTCAGACGTAAGATTATCACCGCCGAACGGATCCTCAGCATCCATAGGCTGATTTTCAATCTGGGAATCGTCGTGTTTGTCATGAGGAAATTGTATAAACTCCGTATTTTCAGGCTCAATGTTTTTGTCAGACGGATCTTTTTCAAGGTTATCTAAATTACTGTCTAAAGATTCCAAATCCTTTTTCGACAATGCAGCTTCTGTCTGTGATATTTGTACATCGTCCGTATTACTACTCGATTCATCTGGGATATCACAATCTTTAGTTTTTTCTTTAGACGTTTCAGATTCGTCTGTAACAATATTATCATTGATAGATTTTACACCATTATTTACAGTATCATCCAGAACTTTACATGAGTCTTCTGGGATTAACGAATGTTCTACGTCACACTCTTTGTCTAAGTTAGATGTGTCTAGTCCTGTCGTTTTTATATGAACCAATGCATCTTCTTTGCAACTTTCAACTACATTACTATCTTCGATTGTTTTAATCTCACTGTCATTCTTAGATAATGCTATTTCAACTTCGGCATTACTGTCTCCCTCAGTAGTTTCTAAACCTCTCTCAATGGTTTCTAATATAGTGGAATCGCTTGCTTCTATATTTGATGTAGAGTTTTTTTCACAGATTATTACAGTTTCTTCTTTATCTGTTTCATCGTGTACCTCTGTAATATCTTTATCAAACTGTGGTTGATCAGATTCCTTATTTTCTTCTGAAACTTCTTTGACACAATTTTCAGTATCTTTATCTTTAGAAGTGTTTACAATTTCCAATTGAGATGCGACGCTGGTATCGTCCAAAGACACCAAACCACCTTCAGAATCCATTATCCCTTGGATATCTAGAAACACATAGAATAAACTTTAATAAAACACTTGCAGCTTTATAATAAGGAATTTTTTAAAATAAAAATCTGAACGTAATTAATTACATCAGTATTCATCTGTTAATATATTTTTGTTATATTATTTTGCTTATCATGCCCTTTAATACGAACAGTGCACGGATTCTTAGAGAACTAATTGTCTAATAAAAACGACGAGCATTAGCTCTCAAAACAAACAAGGAAACAAAAAAGTATCACGATCAGATGCACGAGCAAGCCGATATCAACATTTCGTACTCGGGTGATGTCTAGGTTATGCGAAGGCACCACACGCCTCGCCATGTTTCCCATACCTGCTAGTTGGTCGTCAACTCAACACTATCGTAGCTCAGAGCTTCAACGGGACAAAGCGCTGTGGATACGTCATGTAGCGGACGATGTCGCACGTCCATTCGTAGACGAACATACGCTGTTCCACCGGGAACGTGACGCGACGCTGACTGCGTGATGAATGATCACGCGAGCGCGCGACTTGTTCGAAAATCGAAACAAGATCGCGACGTGATCATCGAGAATCCGGTACTCGGCCACAAAACGGTTCTCATCGAATCGACATCACGAGGCAACAACCGTGACGAATACCGATTGCGAATCGCGATTAACTTTGTCCCGCGAAGGGTTCCGAAGTGCGAAAAAGGAAAAGAAGCGGCGCTTGTTCGAACGAACTCATGTATAAAAATCGCAGAGGAACGAACCAATCACTGTCGTTTTTCCTATATTACACTAGCGACATATCACACTAGCGACATATTACACTAGCGGCGGTCATTGCGATTGCGATTGGACGAGATATCTAGTGCAATATGGACGTTTCTCGGACATTTCCGTGATTGGTGGATCCGTAACAGTTTGCTTACAAGAGCCAATTAGGATTAAGCTTTAAGTCACCAGATCTAGCGTAGGCCTAGTAAACTTTGTTCTGAATGGTCAAATTTCAATCCAGCCATCTAAAGGTTTGTTCGCGTCGCTTGCCCCAACATGCTCCTACTCGCTCCAATACGCTCCAAACTATAGTATTACGTTACGTATACTATAGATTGGAGCGTATTGGAGTGAGTAGGAGCATATTGGGGTATTGCGACGCGAACAAACCCTAAATCTAAACTCAACAGCACACTATACTAGTTTACTTACTAGAGGTTTGTTCGCGTCGCTTGCCCCAACATGCTCCTACTCGCTCCAATACGCTCCAAACTATAGTATTACGTTACGTATACTATAGATTGGAGCGTATTGGAGTGAGTAGGAGCATATTGGGGTATTGCGACGCGAACAAACCCTAGATTTCTCACTAAAGCCAATTAGGATGCAGAATTTTAGATCAGGTGACTTAAAGCTCAATCCTTATTGGCTCTTGCAAGCAAACCATCTCAAACGTAAATCTTCAAATGTAACGGTACTCTTATTTGTCGTTTCGAATATCAGGAAGACAAATGAGCTCGAGCGAACGAATCGCCGCGAAAGAAGGACGAGATTCGACGCTGCCATTGGACGATCCGACCGTGGCGTGCATCCAACTTCACGGCGTTACCGCCATCATCCGAACCGTCGCGTTTCTCTCGTGATACGATCGTCTTTACGATTTTCAATTGATAACGAGCAACATCGGCGACGAGAATATGCGAATGCGCTCGATTACGATTTAGATCCAATATATGAAACGATAGCGTGCCGACAGGCAAGCAGGGCGGCGCAGTCGAGTTCAATGACCGCGCGTGAGTGCAGAGGTGTTGGCACGCGAGTACCACGGTGGGTCGTGTGCGCGTCTAGTGTGTTTTCGGCGATTCATTTCAAAGATTAATACGGAAGTGCGATGACGAGGTCTCGTGTTTGAGGGAAGCGCGAGCCAGGTGAGTACCGCTTCGTTGAAACGAGCGCTCGACGATTAGCTCGTTACGACAGTGCTTTGACCGTGTCGTCCATACAGACCCAACAACTCTAATTGTGTTACAGAAGCGTGCGAGTCTTTTGTCCACCGGTGACTAGGATAACGACGAGCGTTGCATCATCGCTGGCAGGAACAAAGCGTGTCGAAAACGTGTTCGTGTAGCTTTAAGGAAATTTCACGTCGTCAAGCGAATGGGAATCGAAGAGTAGCCTCAGCGAGCCGGTCGTATCCACAGTGGATACGTCGCGAAGGCGGCAACGAAGAGCGAGAGGGAAGAGAAGCGAACTGTCGAATCGAAGTGCGAGACGTTCGGTGCGTGCCGCCTACAGTGCGCGGTGGCACGCGTGTCACGAGTGCAGCACCGATCGAGTTGAAGTCGTTGGAGAGGGCGAGCAGAAGGAAAGAAAGAAGGACGTGCGCGCGCGTACTCGTGTTCGGAACTATACGTTACGGCCTCGAGGTGTATTTATCGCGAATTGAGCGTGCTTCTCGTCCCGCACCGAGGGGGTGTTGTTGTGGCCGATCTCCGGTCGTGCTCGTCGAAGCGGTATTCGCGATCGTAGGAACCAGAGTCCGGCTTGCTCGAAAACACGCATTTCTTTTTGTCTCTCTTTCTTCTCTTTCCCTCTTCGCACAGAACGCGCGTTCATCATCCAAGGAACGACGCGTCGTCGATCATCGTTACGAAGTAGAAGCGAGAAAATGGCCGACAATTGGACGCAGAACATTGTTTGCCGGTAAGGGACCGCGACGAACGTTTCACGCGTCACGTGTTTCGCAGAGAGATTCCTCGTGGAAGATATCCTTGCGATCGAGATTTACGTCGAGATCGAGATGGAGAGGTTAGCCGTGAACGCACGTTATGGAACAGCAACGTTCGATCAAGGCACTCGAACACAATAATATAAATATTGACACTCCGATGGATATCTCCGTCGTTACGAATCTCATTTCAAAACGCGACGGACGTTCTTGCGAGCATGCTCTATCCTGTATACTCTTTACCATAGCGAATCATCACGTGTTCGTTCCAGGTACTTCAAGAATGGCACTTGTCGCGAGGGGATCAATTGCCGGTACAGGCATGTGCAAGGGAATAGAAACGATGCAAGTATCAACGAGGCAACATCAACCCATAACTCTGCTTATATTGTCACTTGTCGCTTCTTCAAACAGGGTATGTGTAAGTTCGGTAGTCAGTGCCGTTTTCGCCACAGCTCAGGTACCGCGGATAACAATACCATGCAGACAAATGTAACGGAAAATTCTGCTTCGGGTCAGCATACAGCAAACTCTTCAAGAAATAAGTAAGTTTAGATGTCCAATTTATAACAGTAACCCATTTTAATCTTATTTAAATCATATTTACAATGGCATCGTAATTATAGAAAAGTTGATAAGCGTACTGCTGAAGAATGGGTCAAGGCACCTGAGTTTATACCAACGATTGAGTGTCCCATCGCTGGATCGTCCTCTATAGATGGAATGTCGTCTACTTCGGGTACATCCCCAAGCACGTCGATGCCAGTGTCATATGCTCAAGCTGTTAATTCAACCCTTTTAGCTTCAACTCCTACCTTAGACCTTCTGTGTCCATATGCGGAAGCAACTGGAATCTGTAGAAATTCGAACTGCACATATTTACATGGTGACATTTGCGAACTGTGTAGCCGCGCGGCCCTCCATCCACACAATGAAGAGCTGAGGAAGAAACATACAAATGTAAGACTTTGTCATTATCTTACATTACATTACATTAATCTAAATATTCTATTCTCTCTATATTTTGTCTATTTTACCTTAATGTTTGCGTTAGAGATTAGAGACACATTGGATGAATATTAAATTTCTAACTTTATTCTTATAACTTAATATCTTTTAAAATATAAATATTTAATTATTAATTATAAATATTAAATATCTAATTATTAATATCTTTTGTTGAAATTTTAAGATACACAGGTCACATGAATGACATTTTAATTTTTATACAGGCATGCGTGAAGCAACACGAAGCAGATATGGAATTATCCTTCGCCATTCAACGCAGTAAAGAAAAATCTTGCGGCGTTTGTTTCGAGACAATAATGGAAAAATCCGAGCGAGAACAAAGATTTGGTATTTTGCCGAATTGCAATCACTGCTTCTGTCTAACTTGCATCAGAAAATGGCGCCAAGCCAAACAATTTGATAACAAAATCATAAGAGCATGCCCAGAGTGCCGTATTCCTTCAGACTTTGTCTGTCCTAGTATGTACTGGGTGGACACAAAGGAGGAAAAGGAAAAGCTAATAAGAGCTTATAAAGGCGCCTTGAGGTATGAGATGATCGATAATCTATCTTTGAACGTGTTCTAATTTGTTATTCTTTTACAGTATCAAGGATTGCAAGTACTTCAACAAGGGTCGTGGCAAATGTCCGTTTGGTAATAAATGTTTCTATCTTCATGCGCTTCCGGACGGGACTAAGAAAGATGTGGGTCCACCGGTTCGACAGAGGCGTAACACCACTGACAACGATATTGACATCCTGCACGTAAGTGTTTCTTACAATTTGCTAAAATATATTTGTTTTGATCACGGATAAGCACGTTTCACTTAAAATGTCGGAAACGATACAGAATTCTCTTATCGAGCAGTCGAGCTACATCCGTTTTTATATACTTTACATCGCACTGTGGTATATGTACGCAGAACGTGAAAGAGCGGTTTTACACTATTTACAGCAACTAATCTTGTGGGATTTCTTCGATGAAAGGGACGATCGTTGGATGTATCTCGACTTAGAAGATATCCCTTTCTTCTCAGATTCCGATGATTCTGATTGGTCTGATTATGAGCTGTCGTTCGATTAGACGAACAAAACTAGTCGACCGACACAAAACTGCCTTGATACCATTGTTATCATTGCTACTCTATTGCTATGTCGATACCTTCCTTTATCACTCATACGCTTTAGCGACTAAGCAGATTATTAGATAATTAGCAAATAATTTTGAATTATTATAATTCGAAGACGTTCTAGCTATGTAGAAGAAAAAACAGAAAAAGAAGAAAAATGTGCACACTTTCCTAAAATGATAATTTATACATAAAAAGTTGTTTAGCCAACGTCAAAATAGTTAAAACGCTTTCTTTTTTTCCCTCGCAGATAATATTTATAAGTTTTTTATTTTTACATAAGATAATGATAGTTACTAAAATGTTAAATCGTATCCGCGCAACAATAAAAAAAATTGTATTAACATTTTATCAGAAAAATAAAAAAATAAACATTTTAATAACTATTATTTTTAATCATAGAAATAATCTTCTAAATATTATCTACATGTAAAAGAAATGTGTTTTTAATTATTTCAATGGCAACTTGTATACTTGTGTATAAACAATTAGAAATTAACAATCTCAATAATTATGATGGTACATAGTCGAGCACAAAAAAAATGAAAGGCGGGAAATAGCATGGGCAGTAATGAAAATTTTCTTGAAATCGTAACTTCGGAATCACTTTTGTGTAACTTGACCAATGCTCTACTAACCGATTGTTCTAGCAACTATTAATTCAGTGGTCCAAATTTTATCAGTGAATAAGTATAGCTTAATTTTCCGATGTTCGTTTCCTCGTAGAGTAATATTGATTTTTTTTTCTTTACCCGATACTAATTATTATTGAACTATTCCACAATGCATGATTTGGAATACGTCTATATATTAAATTGAACCATAAAATAAGCAAATCAGTGAGTGACTGGGATTTTAGTTGATTGCCATTAGTGAAAGATAAAACAAATCATTCTTTTTGCTTTTTTCGTCTACTGAAATGATGATATATCAAAATAATTGAGGGGTAGACTGTAGTTTTTTCGATTAAGGTTTTTTTATTTAAGGCGAATAGATTAGATTTATTTTATTTTGTAATTTCAATGAACATTTGTCATTCAATGATGTTACATTATATGTACTTAATCGACATGTAAAAACTATGGACAATGTGCTACATTTAAAAAAAACTTTAAACAATGCAAATTACCGTTTGAATCGATTTTACTGGGCTTTATTTGTATTTGTAATAAATATTTATATATAGAATGGGCATGTTTTGTGATTGCAATATAATGTTGCGCTTGATGTAAAAGATAAACTCAAATCAGTTACGTGTAACGTATTCGTAAATACGTAATATAATTTTAGTACGGCAGTGCGCTATCAAACGCACGTTACATGTAGAAATAAATTTCTTTTTTAAACACATTAATTATTGCAATTACAAAACACATTTAATTATAACTCGTCGAAGGTTCACAACACTACTATTCACATGTAAGATAGGAAAACTGGACAACGATTTATTACTTGTGTGATCAGTGTGCATTGTCGGTTCAATTTATCACTAGTTCATATCGAAGGTACGATCTACAACTGTCGTCCTACCTCTTGCTATGGCTCCGCGAATCTTTATACGTATATAAAATACATTTCTTTAAATTATTATACAGTTGTATAGCGTTACTCGTGAATAATGGGTATTTCTTTAAGAATAAGTGTCCGAAAGTGAATGTGATGCACGTGTAAGGGTGATATGCGAGCACTTGGTGTGCGGTATATATATTTGTGTGTGTATGTGTGTGAGTATAAATGTGCGAATGGAAGTAAGTACGAATTAAAAAAAATATTTGTGAGAAAGAGTCAGACTAGGAATAGTATATATGCGATGAATAACAACAAATGTAATAAAAAGACCGCTTTGTGTGAAGTGTGCATTTGTAGATTTGAAAAAAAAAAAAGAAAACAGTAGAAGTACGCACGACGGAGTTGGACCCACGACATAGAGCCATGCTGGGAATCATCGTCGATCGTTTTTACATTTTATCGATTTACTAATAATAGCAACACGTTCCGACAACCGTTCTCTCAATATAGAACCATGATAATTACGCTTTGAAAGGTATAGAATTCTTTTGTGTAACTGACAAGATGGTACATAAAATACACACCAAAGAGATACGATATTCACCTTCTAGCATTGAATATTTCGTGTGATATCATTTTTGTAACCTTTTGCTAAATGATCTTTTCGCAATATATTTATGACAAATAATCACGTTATTCTACATATAATTCCTGCTCGCACTTACAACCTGATTCGTATTCATGGTAGGAAGTAACCAGCTTTTATAGCAGAGAACCGTCGGTACTGCCTTTCAAAAGCTATGTGATTATAGAATAATATATCGTTCATTGTGCTATAAAGTCAGTTTCTTAATCCGCCTCGACAAAGCGTTTTATCAGCTCGAACTTTCGCTATGCTATGAGAATATCGTTTATATATTTCCCATAGAATTTCTATGCTGTTAATTTTATCGACAATTGTTAGAATAAAACGCTTTATATTGTTACCGGTAATATATAATAGAAACTTTCTATGGTACGCTGTGCGTTTCGAGCGGCTATTTTTGGAGCTACTTTCTTTAACAACCACAAACTTCCCGACAAGGGGAAACAAAAGTAAAACGCTTAAGCGATATTGGATTGTAAGATAGCGGAATGTACATCGATGAGTCGATTGAGAATTCTTAAGTCGGTAATAATTTTGTGAATAATGGAGAATTTATGATGGAAACTTGTTTAATGTTGGGTACCAGTACATATCGCCGTTGTTGGAGGAAAATTAAGTTAACCGCGTTGAACGTTGCACATACTTACCTCGTCAATGCCACTTTTATCTCTCAGGTTAAGCGTGATGCTATTTATTGCATTATTATGCTCTAAATGCATGAAACGCAAAAGGGGAGAGGTATAAAATTAGGAGTTGACATTTGTGTCAAGTTGTTCCACTGACGTTCAATGCGATTTGCTTTGACTTTGGCGATGCATTTTCGGAGTTAACTATGGAGTTCACTCGCGCATACAGTACATATAATGATTCTAAAGTCGAGATTCCACTGTATGATTTTTATTAATAACGCGAAGAGTGTAAGGAGAGACCGATTTACCGATCCATTCGGATTATTATTCGAACGAGATAGCAAAGAACGTGAAAGAACAAGATTCTTAATAACTTCAATCCCATTCTCAGGATGGTTTCATAGTTAGAAATTACATAGAATTTACGGAACAACTGCGTGCGTTATGTTTCTGCGTGCAGAATTCAATCGCCAAGATTCTAAGTGTGCATCAATGCGAATTAATCATACTAAACGTACCTGCATTGAATACTGTATTGCGTGGTGACGAGTATTCTTTTTCCCTTTAACAATCTAAATACGCTTTACGTAATTCACTTACATAAGCTGAGATCGAGTCTTTATGAATTTTTTTTTCTTTCGGTTCTTACGGTATATAGTTCTTTAGGATAACGTTGTGCCGATTGTACCATTTTATTTTTCAGCGTATTATTTATTTTTATTCAGTATGTTAAACGTGTATTTTATCGTGTGCCGGGAACGCTCAAAGAGTCTTGCGAGTTGGGAAGAAGAGTTAAGTACTTGAGTTTTTTCCTAGGGGAGCTAATCTGTTGGTATTACGCTAAATTTCTATATGTAATTAAACCTTATATTTTTGTAACTTATCGCGTCGAACTACGTTATATAATAAAAGGCTCTATAAAGCGGATATAAATAAGATATACGATTAAAAGTCTTATATTTGTTAAGTAGCGCACTACCTAAAGAAAAGATAAAAATCGACGTTGAAAACATTGTTGTGCCACAGCTTGTTTCTTACGTCTTTAATAGATCTTAGATTATTGTGAATGTTTTTTTTAGCCAATAAATAATATGTAGATCAAGCAAACTGTATTTTCACTACATAATGCGAAGCAAATTGCGAACGCATCGTCAACCGTCCTTTTTACATATAAAAATATAATTTAAGGAATAATCAAATATTTCCGGAAACAATTCGAAGAAATTAATTCAAGAAATTAATCAATAAGAAATAACTCTCTCTTTCTCCGCCTAGATTCTTTCTCGTTTTGTTCTTTTTCTTTTTTCTTAATTGATAATGTAATTGCAAAGCTGTCATCGTGGTATATTTATCTTGCACACTTGTATCGCGGCCAAAGTAATAAATTGCAAAATTATCTTTGTGTTTTTCTAATGACGCCCGATTAAAATATGCCGCATGATGTAATTTTCTTTCCAAGAATAAACAAAGTAAAATATCGCATACGAGTGCTTACGAAATTGTGTCTTCCATAAGCGAGCAAGAACACATTACTCTTAAGATGCAAAAGCAATTGTTTCCCGAGGAGATGAGAGAGAGAGAGAAGAAGGGAAGTGCGATCGAGTAATTTACGTGTCGATTACATGTAAAAAAAATTCTAAGTCAGGAAGTCTTCATTATTGCAAAATAAGAACGTCAGTAAACTGTCTACTGCGCATATAATATTTAAATTGCCTTGTTCCTCCCTTTTCCCACTGTCAGGGGTCCGTCAGTTTTACGTGTCCATTCACTTGTGATAAAATAGAATTAGCGATAAAAGGTATACTTATATATGTGCAACGTCGTTTGCGTCGGAAAATTACCCGATAGACATAATTCACGATAAAATACATGAAATATCGCGTCGTTACGTAATCAACGAGCTTTCCTTATACATGGGGGATAACATCATCCCCGTTTTTTGAACGCTAATGGGAAAAAAATTTCAAATAAATATACGTTCAGCGGTGGAAATGTGCGATCCTTCCTTTAATTTCGTTTCTCACGACGATATATTTTTGTTATTGGATGTAGACTATGTAGACAATAAAATAGTGTAAGTCTCCACGAGACTTCGGGGGTTTCATGCATTTCGATCCTCCCTCAGCCGTTCCTCCATTCCTCAGCTATAGCAACGCATCGTCGAATGATTCTCGAGAAATTATTTCGCTTCTTTACTTATTTTTAAATGTATATTTATATATTTTAGTTCTTTAGAATTATGTTTTTTAAAAATAAAATTTGTCAATTTTCTTGCAAACGATCGAGAATGTAAAAATCGACTACGTTCTTCGGTGAATCGATAAAACATGAATTTTTTTGTGAGCCTGCTTTTTGTATTATTTGTATTTCCGAAATCAGATTTCAGTTATCGAAAATTTAAACACGTCATTTAATTGTATCACGTCTTATCGCACGTTTTTTTTTGTCATTATCGAGGATGCTCGATGGTCCTCTGCGACACCGACGGACACTATGGGATCTTGAAGTCTCGTCCAGAAGTACGACGCTAGATGCCGACTGCAGTATCTAATTTCGCATTCGCGATTTATTTCCAGCGACGATTTGCGAGAGGCGTGCATTTGCGAGCGTTGTAACATGTATCAAGCCGAGCGATTTGACAAAATCGCGCTTTCTGCGAAAATGGCAAGTCCGTCGACGATCGAAATTTCACAATTGTCTTATGTCCATTTCTACCTAATCTAATTTGTTTCTAATACAGATTAACTTTAATCTCGGTTTAACTTAATTTCTAGTTCTTTTTCTACACGGAAAAAAATGCTGTTCAATTAAAAAGAAATGAAATTACTTCAATTAAACGTGTATGTCACGGGCTGCCACAAACATAAATAGTTCATTTAATTATATTTGCTTAAATCAAATATTTAAATTATTAAAACAACTATTAGATGTTTTTTGTTCATTAATATTAATGTTGCATCAACTAAATTTATTCAACTACACTGATGCTGTTAATACAATATCATTTTTTTTCCGTGTAGTTCTAAAAATTCTAATTGTAATTCCAATTCTAAGAATTCTCTCTAGGAGTAGAAAAAGATAAAAAATGAGTTAAATCGAGGTTGAAGTTAATCTGCATTGATAAAAATGCACATAATCCCTTGCGATTTAAGCTGTCCTTCAAATGAACGAAGATCTTGTCCTTCGTCTAATCGGTCTAACATGAATGAAAGAGCTATTATTATTTGGAAAAATTTGCGAAGATCCTAAAACTACAGTTTGCCGATTATAATCGCGAGATTCATACAGATTCGAACGTTCAAAGAATTATGCGGTAGACTACTAGTTTTGCTCAAGAACAAAATGTCACGATGGTGTCAAAACCGTGTCAAAAGGGCTCTAAAATGATTAAATTATTAAAAATCATTTTAATGCCACTTCTACGTTACTTCGACACGTCATCATGGCTCCCTATTTTCTTTTCTATTTGAGTATGTCAGGTCCAAGAAGTATGTCAGGTTTAAGAAGCTTATGCTATTACATTATTCTTTCTTGAGATAAATTATATAATAATTTTTCCTCACACAAATGAATTGTATTACGAAGCTTATGTACGTATGTACGCGCATAATGCGAACATGATGTAGATCGTAGAGATCTTTCTTTTGTAAAGCTGGAATGAATATCTCCTCTTAATTTACGATAACGCTTTGAATTATACATTTTGCCCGTTAAGATATTTAGTCTGTCCATAAAAACTTGCCGGAAATAAGTTTCTTATCGGAATCGTTGACATGCAATCGTTCGACGTGCAAACACGTCGAAGCAATAAAGTTTCTTTCTTATCTGTCGCTTTTTCATCACGTTCTGCAATTTAGAACGCGATGATTACTAACACTGAACAAGTTGACAACAGAGGGATTAACATCGACTGTTCAGATAATTGTCGCAGAATTATAATTAAATATTTGTTAAGCGAAGAGTCGCGCGATATCTGTTTGCGATTCTTTTTATTTTTATAGATTATTCTAACGTTTCTTTTTCCGATTTTATTCAAATTTATCCGTGCTACATCCATTAAGGATAATCGTTTATTTCTTAACGCTTATTTAACGTTTTCTCCGAGAAAAAGGAAGAAAAAATTCCCGAAGCGTTCGAGTAGACTTCCTAATTGCGAACGATACGAATTTCTGCGCTCTGGATCGAAAGTCTAGACAGAAAGGACGAAAATGCCAAAAAGGATATCCGGGGTCGGATTTGTCCAATTGACGGAGCGAAATTTCGAGCATCACGGACAACGTCGTGTTTACGTCACTCGTTTGCGAGGCGCGACTTTGTCCGGGCTTGGTCCGAGCTTTCGGATTCGCGATGGTTAACTAGAACAGCAAGTTAATCTCGGCGAGCACGGCGAATTAGCATATAAATTCGCCGAAATTGTCCCTACATATGTATCCAGCGGCGTGAATATCGCGGGATCGCTTTGAGTCGCAAGACGCGAGCTTCCCTCCTTTGTGGACACGATTCGTTGGCCCCCTTTGTGTGCTTCTCTGGTGTATGCGGCACAGATAGCATTCGAGCGACACGTATTACGTATATGCATATTTCTACGAAGAAACGGTGCTTTTCGTTCTCTTTGCCCAAATCGTCGCCGCGAATCGAGAGGACTGGCGACCGCAAATGTTTCACGCCATGTTCGAATCGCACCCCATTATGCGTAATCAGGAAATGTGGTTCCACACTACGTTTACAAAATGAAATATCGCACCTATTCAATGCGGTATAGAACTCGGGCGACCAGTTTAAACGAACCCTCCCTCTCCTCCTCTTTTTGACATTGTAAAGCAATCGCTGAATTACGTTCCATTCTGTATACCGTTTTAGATGTTTTACGGAGTTTCGATTAAACCGGAGTATAAAATTTGCAATACCGAATACGCAATAAAAAAAATATTGCCACTCACGGTCGACACTGCGCAATTAAATTCCGACCGGTCCGATCGTTTGAATTACTGAAGTCTAATATGTTTATTCAAGTCTGACAAATCTATAACGGGTGGTAAAAATTGGACGAAATTAAAAAAAAAATATACAAGTCGAATAAAGTCAACTCGAAACTCTTTGTCATGTTTGTCTTTTGCATCGTCCGTTATGTACGTCATATCAGTATAAATCATTTTGGTGTCTCAGTCTTTGGTATTTAAAATTTCGTTGCAGCGCGTGTTGTGGCTTTTAATATTCTGGATAATGGGCATCCTGGCATTCTTGCGGTATGCATGGATTCGCGTGACCGGATTATTTATCCACGGCTTTCAAGAGAGAGAAGATGGCTACGATGACGACGACGGTCGACGAATCTAGTTACGAACGAAGGTGAGTTTGGACTGCTGGGACTGCGACCAGCAGTCTAATTAAATGTTTACCTGTGTATTTACGCGAACGAGAGACGGAAAAAGAAAGAAATCGCAGAACTGACGTTGTTATGCGAGGGAGGGGTGTTTCGAACAAATTCCGCATTTCGAGGTAAGCCGGCGCGAGCTTAAACGCGCGGCAAAATGGTGCTGGTGCTTAATTTTTTCGTGAAAAAAATACGAGGGGTGTCACGGGAGCAATGTACGCGCGTAGGAAAGCCATCCTAAACCGGTGCTTCTTTCCCAATGGTTATTTTCTTAAAAGGGCAAAAATATAGTAAGCCAACCCGTCCGTGTAGGATCACGCTTTTGTGTGTGATTCTGCGTGTTCACTCGCACGCCGTGCGGAATTATTGAGATATATGGTTTGAGATTCTCAATCCTCGCGCAATTTAATTCCATCTGACCTACAATTAGATAAACGAGATATTTAGAAAATATCTTTCGAAAGAACGCGAGCTCGGATCTCTTTAAAAATGCGAGAAGTAAATTCGGATAGTAGTGGGTTAATGGGAGGGATCTCAGAGGGCTGGACGTGAAGAACACGTAAAAAAAAGGCAGAGGGAGGAAGGGGATTAGGTTGGAGCCAGTAGAAAGGAAAGAAAAACGGAAAACGGCGGGACAAGAGAATGTAGAATCGGTCTCTCTGTCGAGTCTATCCAGTCTCGCGGAGGATCTTTAAATTGCCTCTGTTTGTTTCGCAAGCAAAGAAGCGCCGTCGTGCATCAAAATGGTCGATCGCCGGTAGCCGATGTCTAATATATCGAGGATATCCTCTCTCTCTTGGCTCGATCGTGACCCATCCACTCGGTGTTGATTCACCACGTTTTCGAGCTGAAAGCTCTTTTGGCCGATCGACGGGAGAGATAGAAGAAAAGAAGTGTTTGAGCGATAAAGTCGAACGGGATACAGCGTGAGAGGACGGTGCTGACGAATGTTATCATTCGAGATTAAATCTGCGCGTTGACTATCTTACACTCAAGCCAATGCACTTTATAATTGTATAATAACGGTAATAATTTGATGCATAAATTATGTATACATATATAAATTTAACATATACATTAAATGATGCATAAATTATGAATATATAAATTTAATGTATGTATTGTTAAATTTACATTGTTATGTTTATAATTTATAAATTAAATATATACGTAACTTAATATATAATTTAATATATAAATTTTTAACATATAAATCTAGATAATAATATATATATTCGATACATACATCTGATTATATTTCAAAAAGGATCTCATCTCTCATAACATAGTGATAGACAAAATAAATAAAATGATGAACTACGTTGTCATGGAGAAATTGATTTTACATTTTAATTTTCGGGATACGCGCTTCTAACCCGATCGACTAATTTTGTTATTGAAAATATGATCAAATCTCTTATTCAGAGAGATGTACGTAATGATAATCTATTATACGATCTGTAATATCGTATTTTTGGAAATTTCAGATCGCAATCAACGGCAGACGCAAGATAGACAAATATCCCGCGCTCGAATGTTGATTGACGACATCGCGTCAGCGTGAAGTTGTCGCCGAGACGTGCTGCGCGTTCCTCAACTGCACAAAATCGTTCACACCCCGTTTTAGATTTTATTATTCGCAAATGACGAATCTCGGCAATACCGGGACGAAGCGCGATTAATTAACGCGATCAATTAAGCGGCTGCATGCACATTTGCGAACGGTGATAATGCAAATACAAATGTTTGTCGTGAGACGTGCGAATCGCAATCGAACGATGTGTTGCGCGATGGCCGTGCGTGGCCAGTTAGCGTCGAAACGCAATCGTTCCGTATGTTTTTTTATGCTTATAAGGTTTTTTTATACTTATATTTTTTTTTACTTATAAGGGCGACTTGCGGCTGAAAACAGCTTCTATGAAGAGCTGTTACTATGTATCGAATTGTCGTAAATAATGTAATGTATTCGAACAGCGCGCTGTAGATACACGATTATCGACGAGATATTAATTAAAGACCAATCGTCTCATGACGGGAAACGTGACTATCGATGTTTGACTGATTAGCTTATAATACAGGGATAGGTTAGCTTATAATTTTACGATTCATCATTATTTCGATATTTCAGAGATACTTGTACTTGTAGATAGGACGCAAGAATATTGTACATTTATTAAAAATTGAATTTCATAGCTCTCATCCATGGCCAATCATCCATGCGAATGATAACTATGAAAACAAAATGCGAGATTTCGCAAAGATACATGTAACATTTTGCGCTTGTACACGCTTTATCTGTGAAACATTCGAATAATCATAAATCACTGCGATTACTGCGTAATTATTAATATTGCATTGTAGGTTAATCATTTAGATATTTATGTCAGATTCATTTCAAGCGATGTCTGCAATATCTGTGATCTACTATATTCAAGGTTTCCGGGAAAGGGAATTAATTAATTTGAAATTAATTAAAGAAATATACATAGATCATTAATAATACTTGTCGGTAACGCGATATAAGCTGCGATGTTCATATCAGATATTATTAACAATAATATGTAATAATAATTAACAATAATATGTAAAAATATGTAATAATAATGTAATAACATGTAATAAGTTACAAATATTCTGTTTCGATCACCTGAGAAATGCGAGTCTTAAATGATAAAGGTTTCCGAACGCGAGTGCGCACGCATCGTACGATACTTCATGCGATTTCGCCGCCATTTTGCGCCGCGAGTCTTTAGGCGCCAAATCGTACCGACATCACTCCGTAATTTTATCTGTAATTTTTTAATCCTGGGGCTGTCAGAGGTGTAGATTAATGTAACATCGGGTGTAACGTCGGGATTATTGTAAGTAGCCACATTATTTTCTTGCTCAGTATGTGTTCTTAAAGATATAATACTCTTCAAACGGGCGTGATACATGAAGCGATACATGGCGCGATCTGAACTGCGATGTCGATTTCGCCGCGTCGCATTCACATCGAGCGCGACGATATTAATTTAAATAATAACAGCAATGGTAGAATATAAAATGTAATAAGTTGCGACAAATCTTATTTCGGGTGTATCTAAACAGCAGGATTTCCGAGTGCGGGCGCGAATGTACCGAGTAAAATTGGCGCGCGAACGACAGCCGCCATTTGGCGCCACTCTCACGATACCGAAATCGCCCACGCGTTTTTTCTTGTTTTACCCGTAAAAAAGTGACTTGCAGGTAAAAAAAGAAACGTTGGGAGTATTAGGAATACCGATTGCAATTCTAATGTGGTATGATCGTGAGTAGCTGCATCTTTTTAGCGTTTGCAACGATATTCGAAGTGAGTGCAGTTCGAACTGCGTAATATACAGTAATGTAGTCCGAACTGCATGTTTCGCGTCACGTTGCATTAATATAAAATGGCACTGTGATATTAAACGTAACAATTTGCAGGAAAATATCTTATTTCGATCGTATTTGAAAAGCGCGCTCTAAACGGTAGACTCTACCGGGTAGAGATTTCTGAACGCGCGCGCGAATGTACGGAGCGAAATTGGCGACGCGTCGCACGCGAACGATACTTCACGCGGCAGCCGCCATTTTGCGCCTCCGAATCTCTCGTCGTACCGAAATCGCTCCGCGCGTTTTTCGTGATTTTATCCGTAAAGAGTGACTTGCAGATAAAAGAAACGTCCGGAGTATCGGGAATGCTGATTGCAACTCTAATGCAGTATGACGAATGATCGTGAGTAGCCGTGTCTTTTTAGCATTTACAACGATATTCGAAGGGAATGCAGCTGCATAACGTAATACGATCCGAACCGCGATGCACATTTCGCGCCACGTCGCATTAATATCAAGTGGCATTATAATATTAATGTAACAAGTTGCAGGAAAGTTTTATTTCGATCGTATCTGGAAAGTGAGCTCGGTAAAAGTTTCCGAGCGCTGACGCGAATGTACGGAGTGAAATGGCGACGCGTCGCGCGCGAAAGATACCCGAACACGATAGCCCGCCATTTCGCGCTGCGAATTTCTAGCGCAAAGCTGTACCGAAAATTTATGTTTTCTCGCGACTTTTACCCATAAAAAGTGATTTGCAAGTGTAAACTAATGGCGATAGTGTCGGAAATATCGATTGCAATTGCAACGCGGCACGCCGCATAATGATAAGAAGCCAGTGTCTTTTTAGCATCAGTAACGATACCCGGGGATAGGAATATCCGGGAAAGCGAGATGTATTCAAGTGTTGTCTAAGTTATGTTATTTATTTTTTGCGTTGCGTTGCACTGATATGAAGTGACACAATGTACCAGTATAAATATAACAAATGTATACTTCGTTTATAATATGGATCTTATTTGAATCTTATTTCCGTTTACAGAACGAGGTTTATGTGATAAAGATTTCCGAATTTTATGGAGGCGAATAAAATTGGCGATGCGTCATGTGCAAGTCGCAGGTATATGATTTATTATTATGATTTACGCGATAGTTATTATTTCGCGCCACGAATCAGTATTGAGATATTGGCATTGTTAATTTTTATTAAAAAAAAAAAAAAATGAATTGCGAGTAAACTGTAACATCGCCCATCTGTAGTATCACCAAACGTGTATTTCATATTTAATGATACTTCAAATTTTTTCGACAATTTGCAGCTTTCATAGAAACGCGAATCTCGAAATATTAACAATTTATTCACACATTTTAATAATTTAACACAGTAATTTTTATCAAAAATGTTTAGAACCAATATAATGTCTTAAATCCAATATTTATTAATCTTTTAGTTGTGACATATAGATAAGTTTTTGTGAAATTGTTGATAAATAAAGTAGAAATGTAATGTAATATAGAATGATAATATTTAAAAATATATCGTTTAAATAGTAAGCCGATCACGCTGTGAATTAAAATCTCAATTAAAATATCAAAATCGTCGACACCATTTCAATTAATTCCAGACAGGAATACTTTAAATATTCCTATTGTTACTTTATACCAAAATTACAAAATTTATTTTGACGTGTAAATAAATTGGTCTAGAATTTAATTTTTTAGAAAGACATTCTCTAAAAGATTTCTCTAAAAATACTAAAATATTTCGATTTAAATATTTTATTTATTAATATTTTATTTTAGATTATTTTTATCTTGTTAAGCTTTTTTAGTTACACGATAATTTTTACATCGATCAAAATTTCTCTTTATCACTATTATCTTTGCAATTCTATACTATAATTAATTTCTATACTAATTAAATTACCATATGGCATTAAATAAATAATCAGTGAGAAATATCTTGGCCGAGAAATTTTATTGTTTTTTTAAATAAAATCATAAATCATATTCGCTTTTGCAGCAAATATCTCTAAATCTTTATATATGTACATGTGTGTGTCTGTGTATATACATATATCTATACAAATGACAGCTAAGATCTAATATATATATAAAATGTAATGTAATATTACGTACCTATTATCTGGTCAATTAGTCACCTAGTTAACCCATAATTCTTTATGACTTTCTCTTCGTAGAACGTGTGCAATTATTTCTACACGATTACACAATCACTTGCGTTAAACAATCGTCTTCGCGCTATTCGATGTACTACGACCAACGAAAGTTACAAGACTAATGTATTCGTGCGAGTTTATGGCGCGTACGACCGGCGCTTCGAGGTCATGTTTACGCTACCGACCTTCGACTTCGGCATCGCGCAACGAGTTTCCGGGAAACAGTTAAACCGAAAATACTTATTTAAATACAAAATAAGAAGCGTGATAAACATTGTCGAAATTATCGTAGATATATTCAGATATTCGTGAATTCGGGAACTCTTGAGACGTCGTACGGATTACATGCAAAGTGAATAGAGGAAGGAAATTTCGACGTCGTAAGTCGGGACGCAAGTTGAAAGTATCTAGAAACGAAGAAATTATATATTGTTTTTTAATTATATATCGTTAATGCTTTAAGAAACGGGTACAGTTCCAAATTTTTTGGAACTTTATCCGAAAGTACACATGGTCACGTAAACCACAGATTTTTAAATAAATTTAAAAATATTGAAAGTTATACATAAAATGTTTTGCGAACGTATAACATCATTGTGCTTCGTAATCAATTACACATTTTTCGATGTTGATTTTTTGGAAAGTAATGAGATCGTAGATTTCATAATAAATGTTAAAAGTTGAAGAATATCAGAAGTTACACATTATAACTTCATAACTAATTATATTGTTTCTCGATAAATTATTTCTTATAATATTATGATCTTCAAAAAAACTTACGCGATATCTACAGTGAAATCTTAAGACGTAAGATTTAAGCTTTAAGTCAAAATTAAACAATTATAGCCGACTGTAATTGATCAATTATGACATTTTAAGCTTAAGTTTTATGTCTTAAAATCTCATTGTAGACCACTAAGTTTAAAGATTATAATATAATTATATTATAAAAAATAGCTTATCGAGAAATTAGTTACAATTAGTTATAAAACATATAATATATAACACTCTTGATATTCTTTATCTTTTAATATTTAAAGATATGGCATTAGAGATATTAAGGAAAGAATTTCGAAAGTATGTATGATTTCGTGCTTTATTTTGTACTTTCGACATCGATTACTCGTAGAGGAATAACCGTTGCTTTCGAAGATATTAAAGAACAACGAACTTTACTACATCGTGCGCCGTATTTTATAATAAAGTATATATTTTCAATGTTGTTTTTCGCCGAGTCGGCCGGCGCGATTTAACTCTCGGTCGAAGGTCGCCGTGTTCATTTACTCGCGTCGCGTACACACGCAACAGTCACACAAACGCGGTGTCTCAGTCTTGCGTATTCTCTACACCGAACGACAGCAAATATTACGCACAGTGATGACGGTAACAATTGATGTACGCGACTGTAATTAAGTCTCTCCCTCCCTCTCTCCCTTGCTCTCCCGCTATTCATAATCCTACTGCTATTGCGTCCCGACGTGTCGAAATTTTCTTTCATCTATTTCACGTTACTCGATCTACATGTAATGAAATCGTGTACGATTATCATCATGTATTAATTAGAACTATTGGTGAATCGAATCAGTAATGATTGACTGATAAAGTGTAAATCGTGCAAATGAATATCGAGTATTGCAAAACCGAAGTGTCGAAAGTGAAGAATGTGGAGAATCGGGAATGCCAAAGTATGAATCGCGAGAGTGAATGTCGGTAGCGTTGAAAGTTGGGAATGTTGAGTGTTTGTTATTAATAATTTCACGCGTGTTCGTAATTAGCGTTTCCCTGGTCGATGCGGGTCTTCGAAGCAGTTCTCCACATTCAGGTTGGATACAGTGCTGACGAGATTGGACAGCGAATACAGCTGGTAAGTACATTCATCAAACTTTTATTCTTTGTTCTTTGAATAATTGCTAGAATTATTTATAATTGGTACATATTGTAATTAGTACGATGTAAACGACTTCATAATTAGTTTCATCATAATTATTTTGAAAAATAAATCATTTAGAAAAAATATTTAAAAATAATTCTGATTTTTATATCGAATACAATAATAAGTTCAATTAATTTGTGAAAATGTAATCTGTTATTATGTAAAATGTATTCATCGAATTGCAGTCGATAATTGTTTTGTATAAAAATTGTTTTGTATATAGTACGATGCCCATTAACTTGGTAAATAAAATACACGTAATAAATTCCATCCTAGTGATGAAATGAATTTACTTATTATAAATATATAATAATATTTCAGCTTATATATTTTTCCATAAAAATTCAAAAACATAAATGATACGATAGATATAAAAAATTTAATTTGATAATTCGTTGGAATATATTCTTTTAATTTTGTAATTTAGAATGTGATATACTTAACAGCTAGCTATTTTTAAAAAATGTATATGGAGAATATAGAAATATTGTGATACATTATAATACTTTAAATCATAAAAAAGGATTAATCGTTCTCTTTTTGGAAATCCCCGTGCGTTACATTTATTACGAAGACTCATATAGAAATGACTGTAGATAATATATATTGACAAATAGAAATAAATTTTATTCTAATTATTGTTTGGAATTGTTACAAATATGCTAATATGGAGTTAAATTTGACTTCAAAATAATTAACTCGATCAAACGAGAGACAACGGTGTTAAAAAATTTTGATTTTTTTTAAGTTTGTAATCTAATTTTCAGAGATTCCTACGAAGGTTTAAGAACTTATGCTTAAATCTTATTCTGTTGGATGAAAAATTTGCCATTAATATGAAAAAAACGGTTTTATGGAAGTATTTAAAATTTAGTTAAAAACAGATCAGACAAAAATTATGTGGAATCATCTAAATAATATATCTAATAATTATATCGAGCACTCAAGTTGATTGCTAGAATGTCAAAATTTTTTGCAGTATCATCTTGCTTGAGTGTATATAGATATTTTCATGATCTAACATAATCATTTTCAGTTTTGTATTATATGTGGCTTAATTTTTATATATTATATTTCGGTAAAATTGTTCTTTTCATGTACAAACTATTTTAAGATACTTTATACTATATTTATTATTATTTAATATATTTTATATTAGTATTTGTTTAATGGTTAAATAAAAAAATTTAACGTATATAATAATGTATGTATTTAATGTAATTATTTTAGAAAATATTAATTATATATTAAATATTGTATAATTTGGATATTATATTTATATGTTACAGATTAGCATAGTTTATTTTATAACTTCAGCAGAAGATTCATATAGTGGATTTGAACATTGCATTTATTTTCTATATTTGATATTGTAAAAACAAGTGAATCACGGTCATCAATTCATTGTACTTTCACTAATTTTAATTTTTAACATTTTGATGAAATTTTCAATATTTTCGGGAGTGTCGTATAGTGTCGCGCGCAATTATTATATTTTAGTAATTAGTTATTTTCGGGAATGAGTGTTCAATTAATACAAGGAGCCTGAGAGGAGGAGGAGGCCCAGGGAGGCATCAGGCAACGGCGGAGCTACCCTACGGTAATACACATTTTATTTTATTAATTGTTTGTTATTCTCTTGTGTAGAATTAATCACTTACTCCCATGACGACCGTTATTGTCCGATATAATACACACAGAAAAAGTTTTTAGTGTTTTTATTTTTTATAGAATTTTAAATATTTAAATCTTGATCTTTTCTTCGTATAAGAATCACTTAAATTTATGAAGAATCATGAAAATTACGAATTTTCAACGGTTCTATATGTAAAATAATTCCTTTCGGAAAATATAAATTTATTTTAATAAATATCTCTAATCATTAATGAATAAAAAAATTTTATGCACGCAATAACTTCTTTATCGAAAATTTAATTATTATTATATTTCTATGTTACAGATTACCAGATTACCAGTTTGTTTTATAACTTCAGCAGAAGACTCATAGTGGATTTGAACATTGTGTTTATTTGTAATATTCGATATTGAAAAAACAAGTGAATCGCGGTCAATTCATTGTACTTTCACTAATTTTGATTTTTAATATTTTGATGAAATTTTTAATATTTTCGGGAGTGCCGTACAGTGTCGCGCGCAATTATTATATTTTAGTAATTAGTAATTTTCGAGAATGAGTGTTCAATTAATACAAAGAGTCTGAGAGGAGGAGGAGGCCCGGGGAGGCATCGGGCAACGGCGGAGCAACCCTACGGTAATATATTTTATCGTCACATCACTGTATCACATCATTGCGCGATATAATACACACAGAAATGTTTTTAGTGTTTTTATTTTTTATAGAATTTTAAATATTTAAATCTTGATTTTTTTTTTTCGTATAAGAATCACTTAAATTTACGAAGAATCATTTGAAAATATGAAAATTACGAATTTCCAACTGATCCATATATAAAATAATTTTTCTTGGACGATATAAATTTACTTTAATAAATATCTCTATTTATTAATGAATTAAAAAATTTTATGTGCACAATAACTTCTTTATCGAAAATTTAATTAACAACTTACAATTGTTAGAATATCTAATAATTGGAATGTATTTATACTTTACAGATTAACGTAGCTACGATGCAGTCATAACTCCGCTGTTACACATCGTACCTGTGAGTGGCAATTATTTTTTATTTAAAATTGAAATAATAGGTCTATACTAAATGGATAAGATGTAATGTATATAGATTTATATATCTATCAAGTTAACAATAACATAAAAGTGTAGTATTTCATAGATCCATTATTTCAAAATGGATGGGTGTAAACAGATTAAAATCAATATTGAATACTAGGTATACAATTGTGTATACATTTGTACAGACACAAAACTCATTACAACATTGCGCTCATTATATTACATTATATTACGAAATTAATGTAAAAATTATAAATATTTATTAATTAATATTTGATAAAGACGCTAATTTATTTTCCCTTGGTTTTTTCAAATATTTTAAAAATAGAATTTAAGGTGTTTGTGTGTGTATTTGATATCTTCATATTTTTCTTCCCCGAATTAAATATTATATTGTATGTTAGAAAAAGTCAATATTTTTTCAATATACATCTTGATAAATATAAACAAAAAGAGAACAGAAAACTTATTTGCTACAATATACTTCTATTAATTTATTAAAAAGAATAGGCTAATGATTATTAATTATATTTATTCTGTACGATATATTAATTTTATATTAATCTTTTATAACCCATCCGTTATGAAATAATTTGATTTTATATCATATGAAAATAAAATGGCATGAGATCTTATATATTTATCGAAATTTAAATATTTCACATCCAAACAAGAGAACTTTTTGGATTTCAGTGTCTATCAATTTCATGTCAGTAACATTAAAAAATATTCGCTAATAATAATACTTTTGATGTATAACATAAAATTAATGTTTATAAAAAATAATTCTGATAAACATTTTGGTAATATATTTTATATATATAGAGAACATGAAAAATTCACGTTGACAATAAATAGAAATAAAATTTATTAATTGGAAAATCCATTATTCGTTTCGGATCTGATGTCATGTTTCGCTGAACGTCACCGACCATGGTATATTGAATATTGAACATTCCAATGAGTAACTGACTGAAGTTTCTTTCAGTTTATGATTCTGTCAGTTAATTTATAATTTGACACTTTTGTTATCATCCATTATTTTTCATGTCAAATGATGCCATGTAAATCGGTTGCGAATTAATGGCTGCAATATATTTAATTGAGTCTAATCTAAATGAAAAATTTCGATATTTATCTTGCAGCATAAAAATATTTAACTGACTATAATACATCTAATTTGGATTTAAAAAAACATTTAAAAATTTATTAAAAAACATTCGATTGATACAATATATAAAATGTAACAAATAAATAAATTATATGATGTTATATTATGTTCTGCTCGTACATTGCAATATTCAATATATTACATTTTATACAAATCATACAGTAAAAAAATTTTAAACAAAATTAAACAAAATACTGCAATCTAGAGGACAATAACAACGATAAATGATTGGGTAAAACTTAATTTTTAATATTTTGTAACCAAAATATATAAAAAATATATAAAAAAGATGGAAATATATTAACGAGGCAGAGATGTGACAAATATCGAGTCTCAAATAGAGTACTGATTCTGTATCCTTAGTAATAATTCTTGAAATTGTCTTCGAATAACAATGAAGTAATAGAAATGTGAGTATAAATTCCATTAGTTACAAGGAACTAATAATAAGTGATTATTGATTGGGAATTCATTTTTGTATTAAATTGCTGTGAATTTATCAACGTAATTTAGAAAAATCTACCGTTAAACAACGATATTTATGAAAGCGATCATGACTGGCTTCTCGGCGTGACGAAAAAATTTCATCGTGAAAGTCCAATTTGAGAATCGCCCCACGGGCGAAACGGGCAAAAAATGATCCATGCGGATTCTGAAAGTTCAATTTTCCGGGGCGGCAGGAGAGCTTGTAACGGCAAATATGCGTCGACCTTTTTGTTTCGATCCCGCGGGACTTCGATTTCTGCGACGTTGAATATTCATGCGATTTTATTAACTACGTTTCAAACATCGCTTTCAACGGGAACACCCTTTATCTTCTTAGATCTGTGCTTCCGTCCGCCGACTCTTCGTTATGTAGCGCGCAACGGCGCGACCCGTTGGCGGGAAGAATTCTCTTTCGCGAAATTAAATTTTACCCGATCGTATTGTCCCCTAGATTACGTGACGTTTTGTTGCTTCGCCAGACATCGTTAACTATTACGAGCGAAGAAAATATCGTGATCTTTTCGCTGATCCACGTTGACAAATTTTTATGAGATTACAATGCACATATCCATATCTATACAATTTTAAATAACTTATGCAAACGATTCAATTAACTGTAAAGTTCAAATTCAATTTATAATGTTTGCTTCTGCTTTGAATTCAATAGTATAATTCAATCATTATTTAGGGTTCTATTAAAGTTATATTTGTCATTATACTTATATATTTTTTCTAACACCGTCGAAATATATATGTATATGGACAATATAAAATGACAAAAATAATATTTTTGAGTTTTTCCAAGTTACACATTTAATTTTCTCAGCATTGGACAACTTTAATTTTTGTGATTTTCATCTATATACAATATATACCTATATATTTCAAAGTTGTTGGAAAGAAATGTCAAATGCTATTTTAACTCTCCTTTTATCTTCTTTTATTTAAATTAGTATTAGCTCATTTAACCGATTATAAATGTTTGTATCATAAATATTGTTTCTATTTGTCATAAAATCTGTATGAAAAATAATTATTTTGTACATACATACATACATACAAACACACACACATATATAAATAGAAGGAACTTCTAAAAATAGAAGAAAATCACAAAAACTAAAGTTGTCCAATGTTGAGAAAATTAAATGTGTAACTTGGAGAAACTCAAAAATATTATTTTTGCCATTTTATATTTTTCGTTTTTTGTACTTTATATATATTTTTGCAAAACTAAATAAAATTTTTTCTCCACAAAAGAATCGAAAGGATTAATAATAGAAATATATAAGTACAGTGCGGATGATATAATAATAAACAACATACCTAATTATGGCGCAATATCAATGGTGCATATTTTCAACAGGGAATAACTTTCCATTTCGAAAATCCGTTCTCCGGAGAGACTCGTAATGTTTTGCCAGTAGTACTTCATCTGCTATCCTCCCGGATCGGGTCGGGCGTTCACGAGAAAATTTTTCCCACGGCGCGCGGAAAACTTTCGCCGAGTTATTCACGCGCGCATATTAGTGCACATTCATCCTTCGAAATAGCGCTAACCTCCGACCTGAGAGCAATTTATTGGAGGGCGAAGCCCCCGGCTGCTACCTCCGCGAGAACTGTGGGTTACTTATTTGCACGTTTCCGCAGTTTACATAGCTTCAGAGAACCCCCTGGTCGACCTTTCTCTCCGATCTCTCGTTCGTTCGTTCATTCGTCCATTCGTACGAGCGAAGCTCCACGAGCGAATGAATTGGCAATACGAATCGGCCCCGGCCGGTTCTTGTTAGGTTTGAATGCATCGGTGCATCGGTAATTGCCCGTCTATTTGTTGCGCCAAAATGGTACGATGTTATTGATGCAGTGAATCCTTCAAGAGCTCAATTATATAATACATTGCCATATATATCAATTATACATTTGTGTGTGTACTAAATTAAAAACAATTGATATAGGAAAAGAGAAGAAAATATGAAAGAGAAAACATGAACATCGAAACATAACAACGAGCGAAAGAACGAAAGTCACGAGAGAAGCGGTTATCACGAGCGGAAGAGCTTTCGCTCGTTGTCTATCCTCAACAACGATTAAAAACTACCAAGTGCAAATTTTCCGTATTGATTTTGAAGTTGTGTACATTAACACGGCGCCTGTCGCGCAGAATGCGATGATAAAAAACTATTTGTTGTATCGGTACAAGTCCGCGTTTCACGATGCCCAAACTCATGGATTGTATATTTTATTTTGCACACTACGTGAATGAATAAATTGTTTTGCTCGAGGATATGCTTGTTGCTAGGAGGAAAAAACGAAGCGTGGACAACAAATAACGATCCGACGTTTTATGTTTTACCCGCTCATTAACGAATGCGTGATCAACAAACCGGAATTTGCGAGAAGTTTGAGAAACAAAAAAAAATTGTACGCCTTTGCACAAACTGAATATCCGGTAAAATAATTGACGCAATTAAATATCGATATTGATATTGGGAATGCAAGCTGAACAAATCGATAAACGAATTTGTTGCACTGCCAATCAACGCATGAATGTACTATGACTTCCTCGTTAACGATAAGGGATGAACTGTATCCCGCTAATGAGCAAATAAATTTAACCTTTTAAATTTCCGTTACATTTTAAAAATAGTTTTGGACATGAATATTTGCAGTTGCTCCTCACTCACTTTAAATATTATTTTTTTGTTTTATAAAAACTATAATTTTAGAAAGCTATAAAAATTTCATCTTTTAAAATTTAAAATGATAAAATTGAAACAATTTCTCTTTCATACATATACACATAGATACGTAGATTTGGATATAAAAATTATAGTAAAAAGAAGTATAGTCATTTGATTGAGTTTGATTATTTCCATAATAACTTTTATTAATTCTTGAATACGTGATATTTAAAATCTTGCGTTTATTCCTTCACGGATATTACACAAGAAATAATATAATATGCTAATAGGAAAACTGTTTTGCGGCTAGACAGCGTGCTGTGGATGTAAAAGGGGATGAATTGGTTTCACGTTTATAAGAGGAACCTAATCCGGACCCGGTACACGGGCGACGATCGTCTTAAGACGTGCTTCCGGTTGGGAGCAGATCTGGGGATCCCAACATCCTCCGAACACTCTCGTCAAGGGGATTTTAGGAGATCGCTACACGGACCGATGCGGTTAATTTTATAAATAATTTATAGACGCCCAATGTGTGCATGTATGTACACGGCCGCCCCCCATTATACGGGCATTAATAAACCGTTGCTCTTCCGGACATATTATTAACGTCGGGCTTTTTAATACAACACGTAAATAAATAACGATGTAAACGTGTCATTAACCGAAAGCAGTCTTTTCAATATTCATGTAGTTGGCTAAATACGATTAACATATCCAATTAGGTGATACAAATCGTATACTCGGTATCAATTATTAATGGAGGTACCTCGATTCTGTTCGTGATAATTTGTGTAATTAATTATTCATAAGTTGTATAATTATCTCTCCAAATAGATTAAGAAAACCAATACATGACGCAGAGGAAATAATAGGACAGGTGAAAGAATGTAAAAAGAGAAAAATGAAGAGTATGAATTTATAATAGAAATTATTATATCAGTGTTCGAAGTTCGTTTTATAATTCGTAAAAAAATAGTATTTATATATAATTTTATGCAATATAAAAATATTTAAAATATTATAAAATATTATATATATTTAAAATATATACGTAAAATTCTATCCGAAATTTTGACACAAAGTGTAAATTATTTAAAATGAATTTTAGAGAAAAATTATATATTTTTAAAAAATTATATATTTTAACAAAATAATGAAAATTTATTATATCTGTAATTTATTGTTGTATTGACATCGATATAATAATGGGCGTATGGTAAACGTTTTATAAATTATTTATGAAACTAATTACATGAAGTGATTTCGAGACTTCTCTTAGGTTATTCAATGAAGTCTTTGTTTTTTTCGCGGCTCATAATATATTCCAACCGCATATTATTCTTTGCCCTTTGGGTAAACCGCCGCACTGGGATCTATCATTTTTGCATATCAGGAGAAACCGCGGGACATCAAAATGATATACAACTCTAGTTCTTCTCCTTTAAAATGAACATAGCATTAATACCTCGTTGTAAAAAATGACCCGTAATTACCTGAAATAGATAAACACTCGTTACGTATTTATAAATCAAATTTTCTTTCGAAGAGAATTTTTCAAGAATACAATGTGTTCTTTCCTGTCCGCTAGTAAAAATGATTATTTAGAAGTGCAATAGGAAATTATTTGTGGCAATTCGATACAATTCAATATTCTAATTAATAATGAAAAAAAGTCTATAATAAATCTTCTAACTTAGGATCAATTATATTATATTATACATAATTATTAGTTTTATGTATTTTCATTTTCATGTCTAGACGTTATAGTTTTCTCCCTTTCATTCTAGATGAAGTACTTGCGTTTCTCGACCTGTATTTCGCCACTACCGAGATAAAAGTAATGACATTACCATTTGTCTGCATCACTTCACCGCTCTTTCCTTGTCTGTCGCGCAAGCCATCCTTGTAATCGATAGCGCAAGGACATTCGTCCGTCCGTCCAGGCCGTCCGCCCGGCCATCCATTCATCCATCCATCCATCTATCCATCTATCCATCCCATCTATCCGCCACCCGTCTACCCGCGAACTTAACGCAGCGTTCAGGACGATGCAAGAAGCGGCCATTATCGTTCTCTTCTTTTTGCGTTCCCGCGTTGTTCCACTTTTTTCGATACTTTCAATTTATAGAAACGAGATTCCGCCACTTATCCTATATGGAAGTCCCCGCTCTCCTGTCAGGAGAAGAATTTTATTATAAACTCTCGCACGTACCTCTCTCGCGATCGGATTAATGAACACGATGGGTTCAACGAAGCGCGTCTTTCATCGATGGCGTTCGTTAATAATCTTTGATGCGAGATGTTCCGCGTACGCAGTGGAGCGTTTGATGAATAGGAAGGGAATATCGCTTGATAAGAGAGAAAGAGAAATAGAGAGAACGACTAAAGTAATTGCCCTTCTTGAATTAAAAGATCAACGCAGGCACGACGATGCAATGTGTTTAAGAAAATAACGAAGTATTTTAATCTATGTGAATAGAAAAACGTATCTTTATAATGTTACATCAAATGCGAAGACTACTATTATTACACAATGTATAAAATATCTATTGTGATATTTAATTAGAAATTTCGATATATCGGATTCAATTATTTGTTAGCTATTCAATTATTATCGACTGTTCTTATCTCGATGTCTATAAAAACTCGGTAAAGAAGTCTTTTAAACTTCAATTTTGTTTCTTGAGCGATACAAATTTGCATTTGAATCAGTGACGCGTTAGGCGTATGTGTCTTTATGTTAATGAGTTCATTGAAAAAGAGAAGTCTAGAGCGTATCGTAAAGTCACTACTGGAACGTTGACCGACCAAAAAGGTCTAGGCAATTCGAGAATCACGGCGAGACGTAGAGGATGTCGAGCGTGATACGGACAGATTTAAAGGTCTGTTTTCATTGCTATTCCGAATCGCACGCGGACTTCCGCACGGCTTCCGCGCCGAGTTTCCGCTGTCCTGTATGGAAGCAGGGATCGGTTTGATTGGTAAATCTACGGCTGCCCAATGATGCGTTTATTTGTCAAAGAATTAGGGCAGCGTCCGCGCGAGACAGAGCGAAGATGAGGACGAGGGGAACGCAAGTGGGATGCGACGAAGAGGGTGAATGAAACGGGATGGGAGTGAAGGGTGGGTGGAAAGGGTTGGTGGCCCAACCGTCTCTCTCGAGGACCGCGTCGTACAGCACTCTACCGCAATCAGTAAACCTGTAAAACATTGGATTAGGTGGCCCTAGCGTGACCTCGCTCCGACTCTCGTGGACGAGTCGGAGTTCCAATTTCCAGCTCGCGCTACGAAGCGCGGCTATATGCGCTCTTCGTTCTCCATCTCGGCGTCGCGATACGTTATCCAATAGCGCTCGAATTATTCTCGTTTTATTCGCCACGCCAGCAGCATGCGCGACCACGGCGTACATCCTGCGCTTCCCGTATCGTAACCGGTTAGCCAGGCCCGCTGCTACGTTTCGCGAGAGAACGATTTATTTCCCTACGTTTCTTCTTCCCTTCGCTTCGCCATCTCTCGTTCTCTCCCTCGCTTTTTGTCTCTCCAGTTAACAAATTCTTCGCCTTTGTCGCGCGATAAATTTGATTTATTATTATCGTTATTGCGCTTGTTATTCCGCTCGGATGTAAAGTCTTGCCCGCGTAATTCTCGACCTCACGGGATACATGGCTCGTGCACATCGCGCTTCAAGAGTCGACGCGTCATTACCAATTTATCATTGTCGTCCCCGTTTATTCTCATCGGTAGATAATCAGCCGCGGAATCCCGGCGCGACCATCGATGAGCCGTCGTTCACTGACTTCGCGCCGTCTAAATCGAAGAGACATAGCTTTCTTCTCGGTTTCAAATATCCGGAAAGCTACGTCGTTTAGACTCACCTTTTCAACCTGGGAATGTTTGCGCGCTTGTTATCGGCAATAGCGGGTCTCCACTGCTTGCCGAATCCCCTCCTCCATCGCTGAACGAGTTTAGTAGCCACTCGACGATGTTTTCATCCGAAATTGTCATGTGGCACATACAGGTCCTCCTCTTTGAAGAACAAAAAAGGAGAGAAAAGAGAGATAAAGAGGATATCAGAGAGAAAACACTGCTCGCGAAAGGGATGGTCGCGCGCAGTTCGGTCGGGCTTGAGAGAAAGACGGAAAGCGTGTCGATGTGCCGGTAGTGGTAGCGGTGGAGGGTAGTGATGGGGGAAGGGAGCTAGCCCCTGGTACGCTCGCGCACCCGATCGTATACCCCCGACCAACCCTGTGCGCGCGCGAAGTCTGTCGCTGGAGAACGGTGGTTGGAATGGCGTCTAGGTCGGTATGGGTATTCCTGCTACTCGTACACATATACGGACACGAACGGATGGGGCACGCACACGCTCGAACGTGCACGTACGAATTCACACACACAGGCGTGTACCCCCGCACGTGTATACGACTCGGTCGGTGAGTGAAAGAGTGGGGAGCCGGGATGTCGGAGGGTTGCTGAAGTTTCTCTAACGCTCGATGGCGTACCAGTGCGGATCGTGATTCTGCGGGACGCGCAGCGTCGCGGCGTCCTCCGTCTCTCCGTATCCTCTACCGATCTCGCGCGTCCGTCCGTTAGCGAGCCGACCGCGAACGGCCGGCTGAGGGTCCAGTGCGACGAGAACTGTCGGAAAGGGATTGGAGTATTCGTAGGGGACATGTGGGGGAACAATAAATTCAGGAAAAATATGATACATGACGCCATGATAAGATGCATCTTATCACTGTGACGATCACGGGACGTCGAACGTCTTTTTCGAGCGCGGAAAGTTACGTCGATTGCCGTCCAGAAGGAATACGATAGCTCGTCCCGTCGAGGATCACGCTTACATTTTTCATTTTCCAATGCTTTATCGTTTCTTCTCCCATTTCAACGTCCGAATGGTCGGACAATGGCTGAAAATAAACGTACGATCGAAGACGAAGGGAATTTATGCTGAGAGCACGTTCATTGATGGTCGAGTCGAACCGGGTCAACCCTCTTGATCTTGATCGATGTAGGTCGAGAGCGAATGTAAATAGTCCTATTACTTAATCGACGTTTGTATTTCAATAATTGTCCGTGCGTTCCCACTCCCGGTTTCTTTAAGGAGTTCTCGGAGCGTAATTGCTTAGATCCCATTTAGAGTAAAAGAGCGGAGTGTCACAAAAGTTAGTCGGATTACGTTTCTTATTGCGTATTGTGCATCGCCCTTCATTGTCTCGTACCCGCGTAAGAACTGGAGCTGTCGAGTCTCTCTCTCTATATATCGACTTCGTCGGTTATGACTCAAGATGTACATCTCGAGCTTCGTCGACGGTACATTCCTTTCTTTCCGACAGCGCAAAAAAACTCGCTTGCGGCTAATTAATTAATTTTACCAATTCGAAAACGTATTCCGAAGCGTAGAAAAATTCAACAGACGTAATTGGTTTTCTCGCTTTCCGTGAAGGTTAAATTAATAATAGTTCTTTCCGCAAACTGTTTATTAATCAGTCGATGATACTTTATCACCGTATCAATAATACACGTATTGCTGCTTATGCAACAGCCGTTAACCGTGGTCGGATGCAACGCAATATTTCTGCATGCTCGCGCGTATTGCATATGCTCGTCGGAGTAGAAGTAAAAATAAATGCGCAAAATCCGCGCGTGAGTTCTGGATCGTGTCGAATGATGAAAAATCGCGTAGTCGGCGTGAGTGGCAGTTTCGGTGAGCGGACCAGAGAGTAAAATTTGATTATTGCATTTTGAAAGCATAAAGAATTCGAGAGAACTTGCATTTTATATAAGATCTTTCCCAATTTACTTTCGAACTTTTTAAATTTATTAATAATTAATTTTTTAATAAGTAATAACTTTTTAATCTATCAATAATTACGCAAATAAAACTACGGTCGAATAAAAAGCAATTATACTGCAATTTCTTACTGAACTAAAGAGCCAAGAGCAACTCGTAAGAAGTTTTCCCCTAGCTAAACTATTAAAATCCACGGAGTTCTGGTCTAACGAGTTCAAGCGGCAAAGGAATCTGTAACATTCTCGTTCTTGACGTCAACGGCGTGTACTCGTTTTTGATTCATTGTGGAAATTCTTCTGCTCTCGTCGAGACGCATTAGCGATTCTGCCGGCAGCAGGTTTCCTTGCGATCGACGCTCGTCGGATCGTATCCAGCTCGGCTCGATTCGGTTCGGTCAGCGCGACGCGGCGGTCGTGTTTTATCTGGATCTCCGGCCGCGGCGATCGGCCGCGAGATCTTAAAACGGCTAGCCGACGGACTCGTTGTCAGTGGTATTTCCAATTGGCCGGTTGCGATCTCTAGAAGGAAACCGGTTCGACGACCAGCCGTGGATGTGTGTACCCCAGTCTCCCGCCTTGCACGTTCCATCCCGTTCGTCTTCTCCTCTTCTCTTTCTCTTTCTCTCTGTCTTTCCTTCAAATCTTCTTCCTACTCCATAGCATCCTGTATTCGCTCTCTTCTTATCCGTATAGCCAAACCCGCGAGTCCACTTTCCGTATCGACTAGTCTCGTCTTTACTTTTACAGTGATACACGCGACACGTTTGTAATCCGTCGTGACTTCGCATGTGTGTTTAAAATACCGCAATCGCGCGGTATCGAGGCGCCGGCGATCGAACTTTGGATGTTAACGCACTGCAAGCTGCTGGCACCATCCGTTTCTGAGGAACGCAAAGGCCGATTTGCTTGCAATCAGTCGGTGGTTTCTCTGGCGCGATTACGATGGACGTAAGTGTACGTACCTAAGTACACGGACGATCGATGCATAAATGTTTCGCTGAATCTATAGATCGAAACACAAAAGAACGCTCGGTGCAGAAAGACTGTGAAAAGACGGGGAAAATTTTTTTAAATGATTACACAAACGCGAGAGAATCGGCAGTCATGTAGAAGAAGGTCGACGTCGCATCAAGGATTTTTGCATTGATTTCCGGGTGATGTTAACGGCGACTTTAAATCGCCGGCTTTTCAGCCTTGAACAAAGCGAGAAATGAGATTTTGAGGGGGTTGGGAGATATCCGTGAGACTCAGTGAGTTGTGTGAGGAAGAACGGAGCGTCTCCAACAAGATGTCGTGAACGTTTTCGAAGGAACGCTGGAACCGCCTCTGGCGCGCAAATTTTGGGAATTTTGAAGTGGAAGAAAAGTTCCTTGTGTTTGGTTTCCCCAAGTTGGACAGGATTTCGGGGTCAGCTTGCTCAGAAAGTTGGCAGTGTTAGTTCGCGTGGATTTTCAGAGTGCATCGTGGAAGACTGCGCAAGATTCTACCTATGAGTGATGCTCTTGGACGTAGCGTCGACGAAAGTTCGGCCGTTAGTGCCGCTCTGTTGAACGATACCGAGGAATCTTCTTCGCCGAGGGCTGATTCCACCACGCGATTACGCGAGGCGGAACGACGCGGTTGAGAGATCCCAAAAAGAGCCCACCGCGCCAAAACGGTTGCAACTCTCCCGATTCATTTATAATAATTGAAGCGATCGTGCGTCGCGGCAGCATATCGTCAATGGCGCACGTCCAATCGCTGATCGCTACATTAGGTTACGGATTCCGCGCGATATCGCGGATATTGCCTGTTCACGTATCAGTGTATACCCCGACGATTTGGTTTAGCTCGCGAATCGATCAAAAGAAACGAGCGCTCTTACTTCCGTGAAATTGAGCCACGGATGTAAATAAGTTCAAGACCGAAAAAAAGATCTGATCTAGAAGAAGAGACAAATCTATAAAAATCCATGAACAAACGTTAAACTTGAACATTAAATTTAAAACAAACATTTAAAGCTAATTTAAATTTAATAAAATGAGATTGAAGTACAGTCGTACGCTTAGACGTATTCGTGCGCCCGTAATACGACGCACACAAACCTAGTGAATGTGAAAAGTGTCGGCTCCGTTATATCACGCTTGTTTGTAACTCCTCCCTCGTGGGGTTTCGTTTATATCGCGCGCGCCTGCTCATTCTCATTCTCTCAAGCAGTGCGCGAGTATATACGTATACACGAGTGGCGAATCGCGTGCCTGCGATCTCGTGCCCCGACGCTTGTCGTTACACGTCCGATCGTAAGTGTAACGAAACTTCCTGTATACGCGGTATCGTGCTCTGTCACGGTACAATAAAATTCGCGCTGCTGTGGACCGGTCCACATGGACGAGGATCTAATCCTCGAATAGAGAGAGACAACAATTCGGCCGAGAGAGATATGTGTGGTGTGGGATACTCGTTTCGGATCGGACTCGACTATCGGAAGTCCGTACGAATTCGTCGGTACGGTGACACTCACATTTAGACACTTGAAACGATCCGTGGGTGGATAGAGCGGGAGAGAGGAGGAGTACGGGTCGAGAGAGTGCGTGAGCGGTTCTAATCAACGTCAATTGAGTTAGATTGAGGTCGAAGTGGTTCCAAAAGGGGCACTGATAAAAGCGATGGGCATCATGGATGCGTGGAAGGGTGGTCGGATAATCTATGCTTATCTCTTATGGGTCGTCTTCAAGGCTACCACGGCGGGAGGACTTTATGGTGAGTACACGTTCCGGCTATCTAGTTCCAGATTTCAGTATGTTTGTTGAATGTTTGCTCGATAAACTGGAAGAGTCGTACGTCGTTCTCACAATCTTTGTTAAACTTATATAATATACTAAGGATATAAAAATATGGTCGTAAAAATAAGTATCGATACGGAGAAGGAAAATATAATTATTTTTAGCGCAAGAAAAATAGCTGCTTTGCACAAGAAGCCGAGAGACTGTAGACTTCCGGTAAACACAGTGTCTCAGCTATTCAACGCCGCGCGCGAGACGTGACATCAAAATTACTTCAACCTTTCGATCGCCGTTCATAAATATAGTCTCGCGGAGAAATGCTGCCATTGACTCCTGGTCGCTACATAGGCTATAAATGTTATATCGATCGTTTTCGCTGCATAGTGAGGGGGTGAACATCAACATTGTGCATATTTGAAATTGTGTATGCGAGTAATAATACGTGTAAAGTTGCAAACAAATGGAAATGGAAAAAATTGGACTGGCCCAACCGACAAAGCAAAGTTAGTAGAAAATCGAAATCCTCGTTACAAAAGTTCGATTGTGCAAGGCTTTCCGGGTTGACCGGTGCAAACTCATAGTAGGGAAATTGTGAAAACGTTAATTAACGTTGGCAATGGATTTTTCACGCTAACACAAAACGAGGAAATATATGGTCTGAATTCTTAACGTACGTGCGGTTTTAATGATAATGAAAATTTGCGAATATCTCGTTGGTGAAAAATAAAATAATTACATGGCGCGTTTATTCTCTCTGGCGAATCGTCTCGACTTTTTGGATAATTCGGACTGTTGAAATAACGAATTTTGACACCCCTGACATCCCGTTAAGCTATCAATCTGTCAAGGATAATATTCATAAACTTCATGTCATTAATGTATTTACATATTGTCATATTTAACCATTAATCTGTTCCATCGATCTGCCATGGATATCGTTTATAAACTTTATATAATTGTATTATATAATTGTATTTACATATAAACCCACTAATTTGTCTTCATTATGCTTTTTTAATAATATATTTTAATAATATAATTTTGCTCGTACTTTTCTTCATACATATTCAATTTCTTTCTACAAAAGCCGTATAAACTTGTGATTTTTCGAGTAGCACGAGTACGATAAGACCATGTTATCTCTGAATTAATTCCACACTACAGAAGCAGAGAAGATACACATATTTAGTTTTCATTAACACGTTCGATGTAAGCGCGAAAGTGCACCTCTCGGCATATATCATTTTGAAGAGATATCCGGGAATTAATATCAGAAAACACGCGGAGGGAAAGAAGATCTCTCGACATTTTGCGTGTCGTTAATGAGAAATATGGTTTGGAGAACGCGTCGCGGAAGAAAGTCTTCGTGGCAAAGCGGTAGTCGTTTAAATCCCGCAATCGGTGCAAAGGTCGTTTGGAGAATTTTACAATGCTCTATTTCGTTTCCTCCGGTTTGCCCAGGTAGCGGAACGCATAAAGGAGAGCCAGAGTAAAAGTGGATGTTACTTCATGGAAGAAGACGCCGTGCGTTCCGAGTTGCGTTCTCAAGCTCGGCAGCCGGGAATCGAGTTCACATTTTTCAATTTGTATCTCCTTACCGACGTACGTGGAGCTAGCCACTGAGATGCTATTTTTACGACGCAGGAAGACGGTACGAAATATCGTGTATCGTGATATTGGTAATGGTGACGCGAACAGCATTAACTTAGCGCGTGATTGCACGTTGTGCTGATTGATCGGGATATGTAAAATGTCATCATGTTCGACAAGGTAGAAAGTGTGACCGACGATATGGATTGATGATGATTTTCGTTCGGTATCGTAATGATCGCTACGCGCGACGCGTTCACCGATGCGATGCGATGCACATTTTTCATCCGCGCGTGTGCATCGGCGACGTATGTGAATATTAAATGCTACGTTATCGTCGTGTAGATTAATTATGAATCAACGCGTAACCCAGATAGCGCAGGACCATTAATTAATGCGTGTCAAACCGTCGGGACGCATGCGGAAACCGCGCCCGGCTACGCTATGTTAGCTACCATCATCGGGATTCAACATCCTTCCGACTTCGTATAAATTTACCGTTGCCGTCAGCGTCGTCGTCGTCGTCGTCGCCGCTCATCGCGTTAACGTTTCTACGGAATACCATCGGCTTTAATGAACACTTACGGGGCGGAATATTGCGCGTCCTGCACTCCCGAATGTAACGCCCGCGCAATTCGGCAAGCGACAGCGGGAACGGGATAAATGAACCGTGCGCGTGGAAGAAAGGTCATGGTACGGAAGAGATAGTGATACCGCGTCCTGCGAATTAGACCTAAGGTATGTGGCGTACCTACGTATATAAGTACGTACCCGTGCGCCACCGCCAGCGTGTACTGTAGCCTCACATAGTCACGTGAACACGCTAACACGTTTCCACGTATACACACGCCATATCCGTACATCCGACTTTCGTGTAAATGGGAATTGCAATTAACGGCTACATTTGCTACGGTCCAGCATTACTACCTTGTCGGAAAACCTACCATCCATATTTCTATATACTCTGTTCCTCCCTTTCCTCCCTTTCCTCCTCCTCTTCTCTCATTCTCTCTTTTGAGTCCTTTCCTCGTCTCTTCGTGTATTGGCCAATTACGTATTCTCGAACCACGCAAGAATTTACTGTCGCGTAACCGCTGTCCCGCTGGTTGGTTAAGAGCACGACGGCACGGAAACCGAAGTCGATCACGATCCGGGAATGAGGGTGCTCCTCATCGGCCATGGAAATCAGTGGTATCGATTTTCCGTCCGGAAGATCCTTGTCCGAGAATTTGGTCGTTCTAAATGTTTCAAAGCGGTTAATGGAATTCGTCAGTGACAGAAATTAGACGAGCGGAATATGTACCTACCGTGGCGTGGATTCGGCCACGGAATAAATTTATTTTGTCATGAATTGGGCTTTTGGGTCGTTGGTACAAACTGAATGACGGTACTACCGGTGTATGAAAATCCGAAACTAATTTCGCAATTAGCCGCAATCCCGCCGCGGTGAAATAAATGTTGTATTTCGGTAACGAGAGTTTGCAAAACCGCGGGAGAGAGAATGACGAAAAAGATAAATATCGCTGCGTTAAATTTTCAACCGTCGTCATTAGATGTGTAATTCGAGCGCGTTTATATTGATTGCATGTATCGTCGTCTCTGCAATTTTCGCGACTATACCACCGTGTCTAGGGTGCACGGACGTGGCGTGCGTTAGAATAATTTGTCCCGCTGTCGTTGTTCTCACTTGGCCGTCGGCGTTCTGTAGGCGTTGCGCAACAACTTCATTGAAAATGCAAAGGACGTTTCGTATACTCAGCAGTTAGCGCCTCGGCGCGTAAATAAGCCGAGCGAGTTCGCACTTTACGTAAGGCGACTAATCCACGATGTCAAACGCACGTCGATGTATCTATCTCGGACTACCGGAGCAAAATTATTTTGATCCTTGAATGTTATGAAATGTTATTATCATGATGTTTTGCTAGATATCTGTCGCGACTATAATCTGCTTCAAGAAGGTAGAGTTTCTATTTTATGATGCTCCGTTGTGGAAATTAAAATTAAATATTAATAACATCGAAATCGCGGCTGTCGGGATTAGCCAAAGATAAATAAAAATAAAAATATGATTAAGTTCTCAAAGTTCTTTAATTAGGAATTTGAATTGAGTGTGAAAGAAATGGCTAAAAAATCTGCAACAATGTATATAGAAAATATCATTCATCTTAAAACTGTTGCTTCTTTGCATGAAGTTTTATTTTTATTTTTAAGCCTCGAAATAATGAAAATGTTTCCTGGTAAGATGAAGAAGTTATGACTTGATTAAGTTGCGTGTGAATATAATTTTTCAGTGTTCCGCGTAATGTAAGGTCGATATGCTTCCAAGTGTGACATAGCCGATTGCGACGAGTACGATTACCACAGAGCGCAATTAATTCGCAGCTGCACGAAGGTGTCGTATACCCCGGGTCAGGATCGTGACGACTACCTGACACGTTATCGCGATCGAGGAAAATCGATGTGAAAGTTTTGAGATTCTTGAACTCACGCGGAAGGAGAGCTTCTCGGAACGCGAGTATATCGATCGTCGTCGTCGTGGCCTGGCAGTTTTGGTCGAAGCGAAGTACGCGAGAGAGGGCTGCGGTAGGTTAGGTCTTTGACCTGGATACCAATGCGTCTTTCGGAGTTAGGCCGGCCATCGGCATCGTCGAAATTGAATTTCTCGAGGACGATTAGACTCTCCCATCCTTCTGGCTCACGTAGAGAAATAGGCAGGATGCGCAATGTCATGACTCCGCGAGAGAAGACTCGGAACGGCAACTCCGACCGAGAATGTTCCACAAAACCGACAACGAGATGTAGATGCGAGTTGAGGCGACGAAGAAATTATAACCGGGTAATACGATAGCGGAAGATGAAAATTAAATATGCAAAATAGATTGACTAAAGTAACTGTGAATTGCGAATTAATTTCAAGAAAAGTTGCTTTATATAAGATCATATACAATACATCGTGATGACGCGATCGAAATAGATGAACCTTGCGTGAGTCAATTTTTTTATTTACAAATCGATTATATGCGTGTGTCCACATTTCGTGATAACATATAATCTTTCCTATCATTTCATTCATGTTATTATTAATTTATTATCAATTTGTATCGTAATTCGTATCGTATTGTGTAATTTGTATCGTAATGACCTTATCAATATCAAGTCAATCGATATGACTTTATTCTTCTGTTATTTCTTTTGTTTTATTTTTATCGTTAATTTTTCTGCTTTTTTTAGAACATTATTTTTTCTTACATTATTTATTCTTACAATTATCTTGTTATATCTAAACCATTTAAACTTGTAAAACATGCAGATTGAAAGCTCTCATCATATTCCATCGCATTATATATATATGCATATAAAGTTTATTTCAACATTTAATATAATTTGCGTTGTTCATGATTTGTGTTATCAAATATTTCTCAGGAATTTGATTATTGTAAGCTTCTATGTTACTTTCCGAGTTCTACACGTGCCGACCGCATTTTGAAACATATAATTGAATTACGCTCGAGATAGCTTCGAAATCCTTGAATTTCTATTGGCATTTGGATGTGTTACATTGTAATATGTATCTGCTGAGTATTTCACGTACACAAATTCACGGGGATTCTACATACATAAATACGCGAACCTGTCCGTTATCCCAGAACAGCGACAAATACCATCTGTTCTGCATCGCGATACGTTACCCGTGCAAACGATTCGAGCAATGGAATGCCCATGGCACATTCGATAGTTTCGATGGTTTTTCTAATTTTGGGTCAATTAACGTACAAGAAATTAGAGCGCGTTAGGAATACTTCGTTTCCATACGTTAAAATTAAAACGAAAAGTACAGATGGAAATAACTTTTTCGAGGCAATTGTTACAATTTCATCATTTTTTGTAGAGGTACAATTGTTAACGAAATGATACTTTAACAAGAGTTGTATAATATACACACTGTGCGTTGTAAAATTCTTTTGTGGAAACTACATAAAAAATGATAGTTCTGAAAATGACATTAACGTGTATTGCAATTCGTCTATGTAATTGACAAATTTACGGCGCGCATATTTCTATCTCGGTGGCCTTCATCATCGTGAATATTTGGGTGATAAAATAATTAAAATCTAACTATGTGTATGTGTGTATGCGTCTCTTATAAAGCGTTGTCGCAACTGTAGCTACGGGTGGTCATAATGTCGTTATCTCGACTGTAATTTGCGAAATTCTAAAGGTAATTTCTTTGCAGTAACGTACCGCACGATTTATCGTACATATAAGTCGTTTCCTCGGTCTGGACGTATTTTATGTTCGGGATTATCGTTTAATTAGGATCAGTGCGTCTTTATGACTCATTTGCACAACCCAGTTTCGAAGCTGCGAGGCAAATAGAGGTTACAGGATATTTCGATAAATTTGCGCTACGTTTTTTAAAAATATTGAAATATATTTTTAATATTCAATCTTTTCAAGAAATACAATTCCAAAACTGAACCAGAGAACTGACCTATTTCTTTTTCTAGTTTTATTACTAATCTTCGAAAATGATGGACATAAATATTAAAATTAAGGAACACAGGCTTTAATAACAGATCTCACTCTAGAGTTTTTTGAGAGAGAGAACGCGCGCAAGAGGAGAGAGAGAGAGAGATTTAAGTATATCGATCCATTGTTTCGTGCAATTTTGTACAAATTTGTATTGCATTCATTATAGTTTATTACTGTGAACAGCCGTGTTTGCGTGTAATATCTCAAATTGTATACAGTCCGAGTTATGCTTTTATTAGATTACCACGAGCGCATCACGGTAAATAAAACTTTTTCATAAGCATTCAATAACGCGTTTTCGCGCGCGTGTGCTTATCGGATATGGAAGATTGCAGCGTGGACCCCGTGGCACTCGAATCCCTATACGAATTCGAACAGGTACATCGAAAAACAATAAAACATTGGTTATATCCTCGTCGATCGTATGTACAATACAATATCCCGATTCCTTCGCACGTGATTTCTCGTTCTTAGCAAAATAACATTTGTTGCGTGAATATATCCATAATTCAATTTTATTCGAATTTGTCGTTTTAATTACGCGATATGAAGTATACCGTACAAATACGAAATATGTATCTAATTTTACAAAGGGGGAAGGGAACGAAGGTGATGTTCAACGTTCACTGTTGTGTGCTCGTATTATTTATTATCGTCATCGCTGTGTGTGCTGCTTTCCCACCTCCCTCTTGCCCCTCGTTATAATGGCCTGTAACTCCGTAATTACCGCAAGGGCCATTCTCAACTACGGTGTAACATAAAAGCTTGGCTCATTTATGACGCCGAACGACGATAGTAGTTGTATTATTTATGATGCGGAAGCTTGTGGCGGTCCTGTACACTACCCCTTTAAAATCTATAATTATGCCGTGATTCCTTCGCATTTCCCGCTGTTTCCCTATCATTTGCAGAACTGCTAACCTTCGCGGTCAGAGTTGTTTCATAATTGGCATGTGCGTCAACTCGTAATTATCTTTTGTCGCGGCCGGAAGTCTATTCTACGTATTTTAGTCCACGATAGGCGAGCAAATAAATTATATTGCGCACAATGCGGTAATCGGCATTTCTCGTAACAAACATGGCTCGCTGAAATCATAACGATAACCGTAACGTTAAATCGTTATGTCGGTCAACGAGGTTCGTTTAGTATCGAGAATATGGCGCGTTTCGTTTTATATAGTTTTTGTGTGAACAGAAGAGTTCGCGCATTTTTATCGCGAGAGACCATCGCGAAAGGTGGCCCGATTGCTAATTAACGCTAAGTCCTTCGCTAAGCATTGGTGGCCGTCGTTATCGACAACCTGTCGCGAACGTACTATTAGTTACGCCTTATCCAGTAATTCCCGATTAAGAAAATCTCCGTCGTGAATTTGTGCGTCGGCACAATCTCTCAAAATGATATCGTGATTAAAGCGCATAATCGATTAATTTTCAACGTTTTTATGCGAATCAGTTTTCTCATAACGACGATTAATTAATTAAGACGGTTGCACGAGTCCGATACTTTTCCTACAATTTATCATTTGATTTAAATATGATGTTTCATGAATTATAAAGCCTTATTATTATATTCATTTTTTTTCTATCGATCGAACGACATTCACATACTACCTTGGTATAGAATTATACATTTTCCGATAATCCTTCCATATCGGTTATTAGATATTTAAGTATCAATGTCAGAAGGGAAAAATATATTTAATAATAGATTCCTTTCCTCTATTTTAATAATAAATGTCGCAATTATTTTAACGTCAAGTATAAGGACAATAAACAAAGAATAAGAAGTATCAATTACTGTAAATGCATTTTTGAATATTTTTATATGATTTTATATGATTATTTCTAATATTATTTTTATCAGCAGTTTTTTAAGCATATAAATTTTTATTTGTATGCTTAAAAAACTGTATTTTTCATATAGTTTATCTAATATTTTGCTTGCATTGTACTTTATCTAATATTACTTTCTAACCGATAAACACCGATAAAACCTTTGGAAAGAAAAATATTGGTAGAAATAATTTACTTGAAAAGCTACAGTTTCACAGTTACAATATTTTCATTGAATATTTTTCACATCTTTTTGTGGAAAGGAAAGAATAATTTTAGTTGCGCAAAATAATAGCACAGAGAAGAATACAAATTTTTTATCCAAATTAATGAAAAAGATATATAAGATAAACATAAATATTTTTGTTTATATATTATTGATCATTCTTATTTGTTGAATATTGTTATCTCTTCCAGTTTTAATTTCGTAAGAGCTCGTATTTTCGTTCTATTTGCTCTTTTTTTATGCGATGCTGTAGGATAACGCGAAATATCGGCGAGTCATAGCGCGCAGTAAATATCCGTGGGATGTGATCCTGTAGGGGCGCACAATGGATCTATTAAGGAGTGCACGCGATGTGACGTGACTTGCGGCAAACCGAATTCTTCGCTCGATGTCGGTATGCCAACATATCTTTACACCTATCACGTTTCTTTACGTTGCGACGTTAACAACGTGTTAAAATATTAATATTACTATAACCCAGAATGATATTTTCGACATTTTCTATAAGAACGTTTTACTAACATCAATTTTTATGATATTATATAAAACTTTAATTTTATTCATATATCTCAAAAAAATCTCGGCTTAGATATTTCAGCAAGAGTTTTATTATGCAAGAATCCGTCACGAATTACTAATTACAAATTTTAACTGTTATTTTATCTAGAGACATTATTTAATTAATAATACAAATCCTCACGGAATGTATTCTTTTCCGAAGGTGTAGTTTCTAAATACTCTGAAATGGTAGTTTGCACGACAGACTTTTTCGAGACCTTTCCGCCTACGGATATAATCGAAACGCGGGCAATACGATGAAAGTGCGGGAACAGATGACGAGTATGAAGTGGTGGAATGTATGGAAGTATTGCTATCGCGCGGCAATTGCAATCCGTGGCCGGACCGTGGGGACAAAAGTGGAAAAAAGCGTTTTGACAGACACGCTTGCCAAGTCGCGTCGCATATGACCGTAATCCTGCGGGAGTATCGGGGACCCCAAAGCCACGTGTCCCTTCCTCCCGCGTTCGACGATCCACCGCCGCGAATCTCTGTTTAATTAAACGACAGTGAAACGGCACACGAAATCGAGCATTCACAATGACGCACGGAAAAGTTTCGAGATATTCTTGTTTGATGATGACGTGTGCACGATATAGGCGAAGCTTTCTTTATCGCGGGTGTAATGAGTAACCTGCACGCTCCTTCGTCTTCGCGAGTCTGACGTAAAGTTTTAATATAGACTTTGGCAGAGAAGATGTGCGAGAGAGGATATACAGGAGAATTTTTAAGCCTCTAAGCCGAGTTTTGTTTTAAAAATTTCTTTTGTCGTAAAGCGACGTAGTATGTCTTATCCCAGGCATAAATTACGAAACGAAAGGAAAATTTGGAACGGGTCGTGCTACCCGCTGGCCAAACTTTCCTTGAAACGTAGTTTACTCTGCGCGAACAACCACTGTCAGCACCATTTGGGCGCTGAGAGTGGCATTTATTAGCATTTCTCATCCCGTGATAACAGACCCTGCGAGAGCGAGATAATACTTTACAGACGGTCCTCGATTTGCGTAATTAATCTCTCGCATTCTCGGAAAATAGCATAGAGATTCGAGAATTGAAGCTCCATAGAAAATTACATGTTCGTTATACCTAATACAAAAGGCGACGTGATAAAATAGAGATTTGTACAAATTTTCTGTCCACATTGGTAGCAACATCCTTGACTGCATTCGCCGAAAGCGATTTCGAAAGCTGGGGCCGCGACGAGTTTTACGCGCGGAGGGCGAAGAACTTTATGGGTAATCAAAACGTAGTATTTGAATTTCACCAGATTTGCGAATCCGCGCACAAACTTCCTGCAGGCTGTGTTCAAACATCTCCAGACAAGTTTGATATTTGCCACGTGCGAGAGCACATTTCTCCCTGAGAATCTTTCTCTGCTCGAAGAATCTCGTCCGGTGACTTTTACGCCTGACTCTAAAACCGAAGGATAAAAATGTACAACGAAAAGTGTAACTCCCGTGCGCGATGTTCTATGTTGAAAAGAATCGACGAGGGATTTGTTTCTGTTTGCAGATTCAATGATGCTTCATCGTAAGCTCACGGTAGAATGTTCCGATAAAAATGTTATTTGATGGTTGATATTAAAATAATTGATTATTGACAAGAATTAAAAAAAAACACGATTTTTTGCGAATTCGTTTGTCTGTAATATGACACGTCGTTAATTTAGAACTCAATAGCATGCGTTATATAATGGCAGCTGATAGGTCGAAAAATTGGAACTTATTGTTAGCATAGGACGTGTGCTCACTCGAAGAGATTCATGAGAGACTTACGGTTCTTTGCGGTTCTTCGCAGTAATCCTGAATTCCGTCGCGTCCCAGGAAATGCGTTCCGTCGCATTACAGAGAATATTGTCTTGAATAATTCACGCGATGCAGAATCATTTTATGCCGCTTGACTGCGAGCTCAATTTTTCCGCTATTCCTAGAAAATATTTTGTATCCAGGAACATTTTATACATCGTAGCGAACGTTTGTGTTATTGTAAAAACAATTGTCGGGATCGTGATCTCTGATTGCTAATTTAAAATTTAAAAAACCCCCGTGATACCTTAGAGCTTGTAAAGAAATATGTTCCTCGCGGTGAAACACGGTTATTCTTACTCCTTAATTATGATGTCGCGTGTAAGTGTTGTTTTGCGAAGTACGCTCAGCTCTAACATGCTCGTACTTCATGTCGCTTTTACACCACATCGGATATCACGAATCCTCTGAATTAATTGTAAACGTAAGTTGGCGACAAGCCCGAAACTTTCCGCATATGTTATCCGCTGTTGTGTCGTGATCAGTCACATAAAATCCGTGTGTGTACATATGACACGGCTGTAAAATTCTCTCCCGGAGCTGATAATATCAACTGCAATATCTAATTAACTTGTCCATTAACGTGTATAACGCATCCAAGTTTTTAATGCCATTAACGATACACATGAAGTGTATTGTAGTATCGATAATAATATTTCGCGCAATCTCTTCATGCGTTTTATTTCCCTTTCGCATAGATATAAAATATCTCGTTGCGGTCACGCGAAATAGATTCGAATCTCTTCTTTCGATCTTCCGGCGTTATTTTCTGTGTTTTACGTGTCTCACTGTTCAACGACGCTATTAATATTCATGTGAATCGAGATGCACTCGGTACGTATTATTTGCGCTCAACAATGTCAGAATAATTTTGTACTCTCAACAAACAAGTCACATAGATGGGCGATGACGATGGAAGCGAACTGAAACTTAATTTTCGAGAAATACATGTTGATGTATTTAAGAGATTAACATTGTCAGAGTTAAATGATACTCGACATACATTGATTTATGAATCCGCGTGATTGATCATGATATATAGATTTGACGTGTTGACGTGTGAAATTTCTTGTGTCAATAGTATATAGTTTGTAACAAGTGCATCACAAGCTTTGTTAACTTCGCAAATAAGCTTTAAAAATGACGCGCGTAAAATATATACACATATATATAATATATATACACATATATCAATTCTTTTACTAGTATAGACCCTTTTATTTTGGAGAAATGACAAGATTGCAGGTTATTAGGTCATTAAGCCCAGTTTTTTAAATATGAATATATATCTTTTACTAATATTTAAAAACCAAATTTTTAAAACTCAAACTCTTGTTTCAATTTAAGAGGATTTAATTCCAGCATTTAATTCCAATTTTACACGGATCCAAAACGCACGTTTATATTCAACCGTTCATACGCCGACGTGCTTCATTTCTGTGCACCGAAACGAAACGAGACCTATTGGGGGTACATAATTTATTCCGTTTATAGATTGCATCCTTGTACATAACCAGGGGGGTGGCGTTTAAGGGTATTTCGGACGATATATTTGTAAGGACAGATTCAAAGCGACGATGGGGTGCTCTTCGAGGGGATCCGGAAAAGAGAGGGACGAGGGAGAAGGGGGCAACCTGGCAAGTGGACGATTGATTTTCCATGCCATAAACGCGCCCGTGCTCTCATCCTCTCGGCTGTCGAAACGAACCGGGGCGATATGAACGATTTGTTACAGGTTCCGGACGATGGTTGCGAAATTGACTTATGCGACCAACGATGGGGTCATCTTTTCCACTCCCGCGATCACACGCACTGTCTACATGTCCTTACCTCCGAAAGTGGGTGTAAAAATATTCCTTCCTTCGTAACCCCTCCCGAACATCCTCCCTCCGAATAACCTCCCTACACATCTTTTATGAGGTCGTTGTACCTTGTACCCTTTTTAGTGTTCCCCTTTTCTATCAACCATATTACCGTGAATTAATATCGCATATATCAATGAATAATGACAGGATATATTAACGCAGATCTTTGGATCGTCGATCAATCCATCGCGGGGTATCATTAGAGGACATTTACTATGAAGTAAAACAATGTTGTTACACATTTACTAGATAACTTGGCCCAAAATTGGCACGGTAATTGAATTGCGGTTCGCTTTTTACGAGTCAAGCATTGCTTGGAATTTATCGATTCAATGTATCCATACTTTGTACGCGTCGACGAGGGTAAGATACGATTTCTTAAGGCTGTAACGTTATACATTTGTCCGAAGATGCATTCGCGTGTTCCGCGCGAGAAACTGCAAATCGGGTACCGTTTTCGAGCCCCGTAAAACCCGCTTTACGAGTCTCTCGAGCTTCAAATTGATTTTGACAAATCAATCGAAATACCGGTCTTACCGGCGCTAGCTCCGAAATCCGTCCTGCGCAAAGGGGAAAAGTAGTCTTTTGACTTGTCCTTTCGAGAAAGAAATCTCAGGGATATGGTCGTAAAACCTAAGCGGATCCTCACGCGAATACGTATTTCGCATGAACACGTATTTCATATAATGCTCATTCGTAAAACGCGAAATATATTATCATGATATTATCATGATATTATCACACATATATATATATATATATATATATATATATATATATACATATCATATATACATTTAAGTATATCATATATATATTTACATATATATAAATTTATATAAACACTTATCACACACATTTATAGTTTTATTCATACATATGATGTATCATTATGTGTCGTCGTATCCCAGTTCTGTAGGAAACGCATTTATTAAAACGTTAAATTATTTGCATGCGCGTGATGGATAAGCGTTCCGTTAATTACCGGAAGCCATGGTTATCACGGATAAATAAGCAGGTGTTGTGGCAGAAGAGGCCGTGCGCGGAACTGCGTGTGTTGTCTCGCCCGGGGCGTTTCATCCAAACTATGCGCGGCTTTGCGCGAAAGTTACATGAAATTTTTACTTTACGCGTGAATGCCCTGTTTTATGCTACTTTATGTGTGTGTTGCGTGTATACACTCGATCGTTCTAAAATACATCGGATACGACATCGGTAGTCGATGGCGACGCGAGTGCAATTCAATTAGTCGCCGATATTGCGGCAACCATTTAAACATCCGACCGATAATGGGGCGAAAGAATTTATTCGGGACGAAATTTATGCACTAGTGGCACATCGCGTGCAAGCGACTTTATTTGCGACTTTATTTCTTCATATGTACACATACATATGTATACACACACACACGATAATATCGTTGAAAATAATTCACGTTATCAATCGTGATGATAAACTTGTTTATATAAAAACTTACAAAAATTAATATTGGTATTAATTAATCGACCCGTAACCTATTTGAAAGTCGTTAATATAAAATATAATATAAAATTTTTAATACTCTTAATATTAGCAATATAAAATTTCTATTATACGTTTTGGTTTTTTTTAATGCTTTCGTTATTATAAATTATAATCATTATTCGATAAATATTTTATTACAACATCGCCAAATTTGTTTAAATATTTGTATGTGTATATTGTATATTATTTTTATCGTAATTAAACCGTCGTGCGTACTGTTTGTATCTTGCAATAAAGCAAATCAGATCGGATTATATTTTCAAATTAATCTTTTGAACGTAATTTTAACAGTACCAATCTTTGTACATATGTGTTATTGCTTGTTATGCTTATGTCCGTTTACTGTGTGTATAGCACAACTGTTGACACGCATAAATTAACAACAAAATCATTAATATATAACAATATGATACATATAAATTTTACGAATGGAATTACTTTAAATATAAACCAAATGGTTGATTTCAGAATTTGTTTCCATACGTGACCTCTGTCTTTTTCTCGGAAAAGGTATTTGTAAATTTTTAATGCAAGATAAACAGCTTGAAATACAAGTTTTATATCGTAAAAATGTTAAAAACACGTAGAGCTACAATTTTTATTCCACTTAAAATTTTTTATTAAATATTTCTACCCGATTCTGAAAATAATTTTCGGAGCTATCAATGAAATCGTCATTTATTGCGTATCCGCGTAAATATGTCGTCCAAAGCGTGTGCTATAATATTAGCTTTGACTCGAAAGGAAAACGATCGAGACTTCTTGAGTGGCGTGCGCACGCGGGGATGAACGAACAGAGCGAAGAGCAAAAGGTAGAAAGAGAATGGCGTTAGAAAAGAGGTAGAAGAGCGCCAGTGCTCGGCGACGACGGTGAGAGGTGAACGAGAAAGTCAGACGAGAGAATCGGAAGGAAGCTGGAGAGAGGAGCTTCTGTACGTGACGGCGGTGCTCACAGTAAGGTGTGGCAGAAGTCGCAGATGTCTCTTGATTTATTGGTGCGACAGCTTCCGGAGACGAGCGGCATTCCCAAAATGGTGCCCCTGCGTGTGCCATGGGTACCTTTTAACGCTCCGGTCGCGACCTCATGGCAACTTCCGTTTCACTTGCGGGTAAGGGAAAGAGATAGGGAGACTCTTGCATACCCACAGGTCGCGATCGGTCTGTCGCACGCTCGCTAATTTTCATTTCTGATCGTAGAAGTGGAGTCACGCCTCGAATTAAGTCTCGGGTAATTGACGAAGGGCGCCGGCTCGTTCGTTACGGAATGATGACGGCTGCTTTTGTCCGTTGGATCGTCGTCGTTGCTAACCATCCGTCGCGTCGTCTCTCTGGACCCCAGTGGCGTTAATTAGGATGATTCACGGCACTCGCAGCGATCTCCGTTTCGGTGTTAACAAAGTCAAATAAATAGACGGCGATTAATGAAAAGAGTTGGGGCAGTTAGCGCTATGATGATGGCTTCTTTGGGTTTGTAGTCTTTTGGATGTTGTCTCGCGAAAGGTTTTCTCTCTCAAAATTCTTTTTTGTCATTAGTTTTCTTGTGCGTTATCAGTTTCCAATTTATTTTATCGTAATATGCAACTGTCTAGTTATTTTATTCAGTTTGTAGATAAATCGTTATACTGATAGTTATCATAAAAAAAAGGAAATTTCTCGTCGAAGCGAGTTTTTCAACCACTCTCTCAATAATGTTCGTGCAAGCGTGAAACAAGTTCCACTTTCTCTCGTTTTCGTTCTTCTTCTCTTTCTCTTTTCTTCACCGTGACGTGTGTACACTCGTTGGCGGACACGTAAAATCTCTTTCGCAAAACAGAGCGTCGAAATGGTTGCGTGACAGAGAGGGAGAGAGAGACAGCAGAGAGCAAAATTGACTCGATCGTGAAATCGAAATTGCAAGGAAATGAACAGCTAGCCGCCGGTAGCCGAGATTAGACGTTCGAGGCTCTAGATTGCTCTCCGAGAAGACTGGACAGGAAGGTCGATAGCTCGCTCGAACTCTATATCGATCGTTCAAATGAAGTCGATGCGCCCAAATGATGCCGGTAGGGAGTGGCGACGTTTAATTCATTACCTTCGTTCTACAACGACGCTCGTCGAGATCAATTTAAATAATTGATTCGTACAAGCGGCCCGATCTCGAACATCCTGCCGTTTCTAAGTGCCTTGTGCTCCTAATCAAGAATATCTGTAAGAGCCACTTGGAGAGTTACATTCGAAATGATAATTACAAATCAAAATATAACAAGTTTCAAAAGTCTAAGGATTTTTCGTAATGTTTTTGTATTTAATGCGATGTAGATGGAAATTTACTTAACCTTCTTGTATTTATATGCGAATAATTACAATGTTGCAGTGGTGCAACAATGTAGGAGAAAAACGTTCAGCGTTTTTCATTGAACTCATATTCACCGAAGCTTTTAATTTATTTTCTCTCTCTCTCTCTCTCCCTCTCCTCTTTTAGGTCATTTTAAATCTTTTTACAATTTTAACTTTAACATCGCATTTAAATGTTACGCTGGCTGCTTATCCGGTCGAAAGATTAATTTAACCCAGAATGACGATTTGTCAAAGGAAAGATTGGTATGGAATTTTTCTTTAAAAAGAGGAATACCGGTGCGGCGCGAGAGCGAGATGGCCAAAGGAAAGATTGGTATGGAATTGTGTCCGTCGAGCGAGAGCGAATTGTTGAAAGAAAAAAAGCAACGGGGGAAAACGGGGAAAGCTTATCAAACGGGTTTTCAAATTACAGAAGTGATCCCCTCCGTAATAGACTCTCCTATTGCGACTTATAGGATCTCGGTTGGCTCGAGTTGGGAAGGGAATTATAAAGGGGAGAAGACGCGGCGAGAGATGGACCAAAGGAGCGAAAGAAAGCGAGCGAGATGTATGGGAGAAAGAGCGGAAGAGAAGAACGAAACAGAAAGATAAAAAGCGAATGAAAAAAAGAATGGTACATTACGAAAGGTCGTTCTTTCTACCCGTATACAGCTAGATGATCGAGGGATTAATTGGCTATTATCGGACCGCTCATTGCTATATGATTGTTATTATGGCCGAATATGTCAATCGTCGCGTGAAATCAGAGTTTAACACAATAATAAACAGGGACGTCATCGTTGAAATGTACGCTTGGTTTCAAATGCGCTTTTATAGGTAAATGTGGGTAAATGCCGCGTCGGTTAGTAATTGTCAATTTGATCCGCGTATATTGCATAAAATATTCAATCGAATGCCCACCATTTTGTGCCTCTACATATGTGCATGATCATCACTAACGTTACATTAAGTTAATGCCGTTTAAACCTGTAGAATAGGACGCCGCAGGGATTATTTCGCTTGAATAGAGTCTGGTGTAATATTTCCCCGTTGTTGGTGATGTCCTAGATAGCATCCCAGAGATATGTTAATTGTATAGAGAATCTATACGATTGAAAGGTAGGAGAATTATTTTGAATATATCAATCGAAGTAATAATTTTTTTATATGTCGAATTATATTTAAATGCAAGATGTACATATAATGAAAATTTTCAATAGACATTCCCAATTGTTTCAATTTTTTATTTCCATTACTTTTATTTCATACATTGTATTATTTGATATTTCAATGCACTGTATATGCAATATGTATACAGAGAGAATTGATTAATAAGTATATTCATTCGTTAATGAAAATAATAATAATGACTAGTATAAAAATGCATTCGTATTAATTATCATTCGTTATCACATACAATATGTTTTTGTCTACGATATATTTCATACTGATATAGTCTATTTTCGTAATTTTACATTATCACAAGCACGTGATTCAGAATTAATACGTTATGCTATAGAGCAAAGTACTTATCAATATAATTTACGCAATATATAAAAAAAAATTTGTACGGATGATAAATAACTTCTCTTGCTCATGAATTCAGTCTATAGAGACTTAAGAACGCACGTTCTTCCAAACGGCAGCCTTTAAATCGAATCAAAGCAACGGCCATTATGTTCCCTGTAGACTAAATTACAAGCATCGCTCCGCTGAATAGACGCATTCTTCCTGTAAATTAATTGCTTGCAACGATACTAGACCGATCCCTGTCGACTCGCGTTGAATAGCGATCGCGTAACATCTTGATGAGGTATACCGACTTAATGATGCTTCCGTATCTGAAGTTGTGATGGCAAACTCTAAGTGACTAAAAGATATATTTATATAAATTATTAATCAACCTTGAAGAAAGATTTGTCTGAATTGCAATTCTAAGTCTTTTAGAATTATCACAACTTGCAGAAATAAATTGCATTAAATTCTTTAATTTTCTTACTTACTAAATTTTTCTTATCAACGTGCCAAGCAGTGATTTCTGGCAATAAATGAGGATCTTGTTCGTTCGTATTCTCGCTTGATTAGCTCTCGAGTTGATCTACGATGATAATCGACAAATTCGAGGTCACTTTGTAGAACGCGGACATCGCAGAATTGTAAGCCCCTATTGTACTGCGCAACGTTCAAGCCAGACATAATTTTACACCATAAACGAGTCCGCGCGGGACCATACGAGCGTGTAACACGGGCACACACTTGCACAGAATACAATGGGCGTGCGTCGAGACGTTAAAGGCCAGTGGCATGGTCACGTCGACCAGCTTTTATAACGGAATTGTCGATTAATGGATGGAGGTAATTAGGGGCATATCGTGCCTCCAGGATACGTCCATTACTTGTCCTCTTCTACTTCCCAGACTAAAATGCATCTTGCCGTGTACGCATAAATCTTGTATGGCGGTTATTTTAGTATTTGTCAGACCCTGGTCTGAGGTTGAAGGCTCTCAAGTTTTTTTGAGAATTTGGAGATATAGGTTAACATATTAAGATTAATTTAAAATGTTTTATTTTAAATTTTGAAAATTGTATTCTTTGAATCCCTAAAAAATACATAGATTAGATCACCGTTCTGAAATTTTGTTTTCATATGTATATAATATTGTTTTGATGTTTAAAAATATTAATGTAACGATGCCATATGTACTATTGATATATCACACATTTGTAAGTACGTATTATTATAGGTATAATGAATTTGTCCAAGAGACGTCTATTACTTGTCCTCTTCTATTTTTCAAAATAAAATGCACATCATCTGTATAAATAAAATTCGTGTCGCGGTTATTTTAGTATTTGTTAGACAGTATTGAAAATTCTTAGTGCGACAATCTTTTTTTAAGAATTTGAAAATATCTGTGGCTCAATACATGTAAGATTAATTTTTAATTTTGCAGTAATTTTGAAAATCATATTTTTCGAATCCTTAAAAAAAGTAGATTATGTAGATTAGATCAACGTGTCGAAATTTTATTTTAATATCGATATACTCTGTAATTTTGTTTTTATATTTAATTTAAAACGTTACGATGCTATTTATGTAACGATGTTATATATACTATTCATATGTCATTTGTACGTATCATTACCGCATAATAGATTTCTGTGGAATCGATTTATGCAAAGCTCACTGAAATATCTATTAACCTAGTTTCGGTACGGAGATCTCTGTATTTCACGTAACAGGTATCTTAGCGATCTTCAGCGGTTGATATCAACCGCCTTGATTTGAAATTATCTGTCAAAGCACCCGTAAGCTGTTCTCGGTGAAATTACATCAAGAAAAGAAAGAGGATGCGCCGCTGTTGGTTGCTATAATATAATTTGCGATGCTTTTCGCTCGCTCTTGTCGCTATAAATCGAATGACACGAACGATCGCGCTCGTTCTGCTGAACGGAGGGAACGGTTCGACTACAATGAGAGCGTACTGTATAGAAGAACCTTCCGCTTCCAGCAGTGCCGCAATTAAGTACGCGCGAGTGAACGTTTGTGACGTCCCAAAAAGGAAACGATCGCAAACGTTCCTGACGTTATAGAGGCCTGCGGAAAAAGCAATCGTTGGAAGAATATAGGAGCCGTCGAGAGGAAGTCAGTGTCTAACGAGGAAGACAGGAACGGCGGAAATCGAACATGTACATTTTAGCGTTCTCCCGACGAAGGAAAAGGTCTCGCTACAGAATGTAGAGCAACGTAGCAATGTAGATTCAACGTCTAAAAGAAAAGTACGAAGCACAGTATTTAAATAATTCGAAAGAAATTACTTCTGATTGTGAGCAGGAATTTTCTTCGATTACTTAAGATTTATTTTGAAAAATCCGTGCAACGACAGAAATGGATACAGTCTCTCGAAAATGGAGATTTAAGTTCGCGGCTGTAATTGGTATCGATGCAAGAAGCTTAACAATAAAGATTCAGTCGATTCTATATGAAAGATATGTGTAGAAGGGGAACTCTGCGCGTCTCTCGATGAGTCACACACAAGTCTCGTGCTCGTCGTAAGTTATGAAGATCAATCTCGCGATGGCGGGAGTTACAATACACAGTTATACGCACACGTGCACACATACACACTGCGACACCTCAATATACGTCGTGATCACGCGACCGCGGTTTTTCGGTCCTAGATAATATATCGCTCCGATGGCAATATCGAAAGTAAATCACGAAAACCGCAGAGATTCCGGCACGAGGAAGAGGGGAAAAAGTGCTCGCCTCGCGGTTTAATCGAGTTAAGTGAAATTGTGGGATTCGCTTAGCGAAGGAGACACACGTAGACGATAAAATGTGTTCGTCGATTCTGAGATTGTACTGCGGGATTATCTATCGTAATTATTTATGGGCCGACAAAAATCGACGCGTCATATATCAACAAAAGTAAAAACGAATGGGTGGAAAATTGAAAAATAAAAATTAAAGATTTATGAATGTGTTATCGTTTGCAGTTATTATCGGAAATTCCAACTGTAATTAATAGTAAATTTTAAAATTGAAAAATATAAATTAATTTAAAAGTGTCATTAATTTTAAAAATAATATTATTAATTTTATAATGTTATAATTTATTATTAAACAGTCATATGGAGTATTGCAAGAATTTACCATTGTAAAGTTTATATTTATATATATATATATATATATATATATATATATATATATGAAGTCCGATGAAGTTCGTAAAACTAGTAAAGAAATGTATATAAAATGTATTCCTTGCGTCTACAAAGTTCGGCTCTTCGTCTGTTATCGGGGGTCACGGTCGCGTGTGAGGATCATCATTGCCTTGCGAAAGGGGCAATGAGCGAGTTATCCACCGTGTGACGCAAGACATTTCCGTCTGACAGAAATAATAACCAGTTTGGCTTTTAGCCAAACAGCGATCTCCGCAACTGACTGATGGATGTGTTTGTCTCATCGATTCAACGCCCGCCAGTTTACCAGCTCGGTTGGGAAACCCTCTTCACTCCCTCTTCTCCCCTTCGCGCTCTTACTGTTACATACATATGTATACGGTACGTACATGTCAGGCTGAAATGGAAGAGTGTCAATAGCCCAGGTCCTAAATGTGCACGACGCGCTCTCTGCGGCAATAGCGTGCGCGAGGTGAGGGTGCCAATGCGGTGTCAGCCCTATTATGTGTACGATAATTCAATGTTGCATGGCCCGGCGACTACCCCTCGCGGCACAATTTCACCCAACCGCATTCGGTCGCTATCATTCTCTCTCTCTCTAACTATCTCTATCTCTTTCCCTTTCTCTCGTCTTGTCCTTCGTAGCGGTCGTGTTTTTCCTCTCCTCGTTGTATCGTCGATTCGCAAGCCACGATTTGCATCAGGTTGCAAAGAGTCGCGATAAGCTAAAGGTTTATTCGTCCTTTCAATCTGATAGCGACGATTTCTTCCTTCGTTGCTGTCGCTTGTTCAAAGTCCAAGTCAAAATTCTCTCCGAGGCGCATTCTACAGGGTGGTCTCGAATTCACGATGGGTAACACCGCAAAGTCAATGAAAAATCAAGTCAGGATTACTCATGATTTTCTTGTTTCGTGCAATAGTTTCCAAAGTGCGAGAATTCGATCAAAGTTTGGTCCACGACCGTGTTTGAGTAATCTTTTGTACGTGAGTCGCGTACACGATGATGATAGCGTTGGCACTTCGCGCGATTGTTGACGCTAGGCAAAAGATGTCGAGTACGATTCACAAATAGAGTTTTGCGATTCACGCAGGCACGCATGCCTGCTTAAAAGTTCCTGAGAGTCACGTTGCACAAGTTCTGAACTAGTTTTAGTACTAGTGCTAGAAAATATCGCGATATGTTTACATATCCTAATCCACTTCTACATTTTAATAAATTTTTATCGCGGAATAACTTTATCTCGAATTTCGGAACACCCTATATATCGTGGCACTTGATGCACCTTTAATTAAAAGAAAAGGATGCCGGAAACAACCGGCTTCCCTTTACGCATGTCGTGCGAAGCGCGATGCAGCGTCGGTACTGTTTCGCAATTTTCCTCGTGGAATTTCGCTACTGAGAAAATTACAATCTCGTCGTTATAGCTCGTCTTGAGTTTCGCGGTTGTACCGTTTGTTTGCGCGTAACCACGTGATATTTGCGCATGGTTATTTGAATAGTGCATTTTGTCGGTCTCTCTGAAGAAGATAAATTCTCGATAGAATATATTCGATGAAACATACGTGACCGTGCATTACGTTGGATTATGAAAAAAAAATCCCCCCGGGATTTTTTACACTTTTGATAGCACAACGCGGAAATATTTTTCGCCCGGGGCAAATATTATGACGAACGAATGCGATTCGTTATTCCTTTCTGCGCGGAGCATTGCAAATTCATCAGATGTTTCATCGCCATATGCAGAAATCATTTTTTCTCCCGTGTTAGAAAAATGATATATCAGCAGCTTCTCCGTTCTTCTTTCTCAATCGTTTCACGACTCGCGATACAGTGGTTCGGAAGATTTATTGCGTGTTTACTCGCGCGAGCGGCATTGACGTGCGAAGTTTTCCGCGATGCGCGTAAAGACGTTCTCGATTACATTTGTCAGACCTCCAGTAGTTCACCCGACACGCGTAGTATGCGCATTAGCTTTGCAGATTCGTACGAGTAAGCTTAACGACCGTTTTCCGGTTGACAGAATCCTCTTCCGTTTTTCATCGATCCTCGAATTTGCTCGAATCGCTGTCACAGGGATTTGTCATGAATCGAGTATCAGTATAAGCCTAAACCGGTTTAGACTATAGGATCGCAAGTTTCCGGATTGACCATTCCACGATTAATGAAGCATGTAACTCTCGGCTTTGGAAATTTGATAAATATTTTCAAGTTCTCGCAGCTTTACGAGATTTTTTAAACTCATAACAATAAATATCACGATTATATAAGATATTTGCTAGAAGTATGGATTGGTTTCCACTTCAGTTTGTTCACTGTTTGTGATTTTTTTTATAATAACATCACACATCATACAGACGATCATTTTTATAGTCGTACTTTTTAGAATGCTCGAACATACGAATCAAGATATGCAAATATTGTATTTTTTTGAATATTTTTTTACTGAAAGAGGTCAAATAAACCTGCAAAATTTATATTGGTATGTATCAGAGGTACTTTAAATAATATCGAACCACAGTACGGTCACAAATAAATAAATAATGTCAATATCAATTTATGTTAATTACAAATTAATATCACTGCTTGTGGGTGTGTGTAGATCGATATTATTTTGGATTCATGGATACGTTACGAAAATTATACATAACTTTCATCATTACGTAATAAAGAAAGTTATGTATAATATTTATTACGTATTACGTTATATACGTAATTTTTTTTACTAGTGCAGCGACAAATTGTCTGTGCGAATGATTCTTTTTCGTTTTTAGTGTAATTGAAACGCGCTTAACTGCTTGGTGACTCGCGCATCCCCTGAGGAAATACAAATTTCCTGATTGGCTAAGTCCCTTTTCCATTCCCCGGATAATCGACTTAGATTGGAGGACGCTTAATTCGAAAGTCGACCGCACTCTTAGCGGAGAGAAAGCTGTTAGCGAACTAGTCGAATTAAATGAATCAAGTTAGACCATTAACTTTGTCGGCGTAAGAGTAGGTGTCAAGGTAAGAATGTTATGTATGTTACGCTTTCGCGCGAAATCGTTGCTCATCTCTTCTCGTAATAATCCCGCTTCGTTTAACACGATTGATTCCGTCGATTAATTATCACTACCACTACCCTCCGTGAGCGCGGTCGAGATTTATGTTGGAAATACTTTCCGTTCCATTCGCAAGTTGATTCGCGGAGCGGATATACTTATTCGCGTTTCGCTGATATCAAAAGGGAAAGAGATTCTCGAAATTGGATCTCGACATCACATTACGTAAAGTATCTAAACGTCGCGTGTCAAATTGCGTAAAAGAATTCGAATTAAAGCGATAAAGTTCCCGAGCATCGTAGGAGGCGTGTATCGTATCATGTATCGGCCGTATGGACATACTTACGTAAAGTTCGATGAGAAATCTCAGGTACACTTCGGTTTGGGAGTGCAAGAGAAAAAACGGATGATCGCGTTCGTATTTCTTAAGAGCAGCGGTCCAGCGTGCTTTTGAGAGTATGAGCTACCCGGTTCTATTCAACTTTCGTTCGGACGAACGGTTCTATTATTAAAGTTACTGAATAAAGAAAAGAAAGAGAGATACTTTATGCATCGATTTTATGCAAGTTGTTTTCTTTCGTGCTTATCGTGCGATATAAACATAAAAATTCTACACATATGTTATTTTTAGTTTCATTCCTACGCTTGTTCTGATATCTCTTCTGCTTCATTGCGAATTATATAGAAAATTTTTTTATTGTCAAAAAATATTTTTGTTCATTGAACGTTGTAATTAATAGATAGAAAAATCGCTAAATTAATTAGACTAAACCTGAAGATAATTATAAGTCTCATAAATGAACATAAAGCAAATAAATTGGTCATATAATTTTGAAAGAAAATGTTAGCAAATTGTAAACTTTCATAATAAGTTTTGTAATGTTTTATATATATATATATATATATATATTTATATATATATTTATTATATATATAAAGCATGCATTATAAAAAACATTATTCAAAAAACTTAATACGAAATATATTTATATATATATATATTTACATACACACACACACACATTTTGTATGCATGTATAGATATCGATAATGAAATATATATATATATATATATATTTCATTATCATTGATTTTAATCGAAGTATTTTGCGCGGAAAAAGGATTAAACGCAAAACGCGTCATTAACTCAAGCAATTTATAAGTAAAACGCTACGCTTGAAACTGCAGCTGTAAACGTTGAAAAAAGGGGCAAAAGTTTTCAAGAGTAATTCCTTTGCTCTGCAACTGCGATTCCGTTGATGAAAGGAAAGTACAGGAAGTGGACCGCAATCGCTCGAACACTTTTAATAGGTGCCAGGCTCAATGCCAATAATTTCATAATTCTCCATGGCTAATTAACTATGCCTCGTGTTATTTCCATGAAGGTAACAACGTAGAAAATGTACTTAATGAAATAAAACGTGGTGAAATCGTTATCCGATCATTGTGTTTTTATCTGATACGTTTTTGCTTACCAATATCGAGCGGCATTTTTAATGTATAACGTTATACCTTCGTTCGCACGTCGTTATCAATCCTTTCACCGATCAAATCAGAGATTATTGTATCCAATGGTATTCCGCTTCTGGTATCTGATATAATCCGAAATCTCTGATGGTTTCCATCAGCGCAGTATCCGCACTCGCAGAAAAGCGTAATCTCGTGCATATGAAAATATTATACATATTCCATATTTGATGAAATTATTTAATTTTATCATTTTATTTATATTTATTTATTAATACATAGATACGCGCATATCATTTGTCCGAAAAAAATCTCCGTTAATATCCTCTCAAAACCGACCGCCGGATCGCTTGAGTTTCATTTTCTCGGCTGTTCGTTTTCCTTTCTACGTTTTCCATTGTAAATGCAGTTTTTCTTCCTGATAAAGAGCAGACCGCAAGATAATATTTTACTTGGCCTTTGTCCCTTGTTCTGCCTGTGCCGTGCGGTTCGCGGTTCCTCTTTGTAGTCATTACCCACCTCGCGAAAATTATTAATGAAGTCGGGGCTTAACCTCACGCCGCGATTGTTCTAGGCATCATCTACGCGTGATAGCTCGCGTTTTCCTTCTCATTGTTTTCTTTTGGTGCGTGACTGCGAAGTATACGTGAGAACAGTTTTATCATACAGTATAGAAATGTATTTTTATATAAGAGTCGAAATATTTGGAGAGGCTTTTAAAAAAATTATTTAGTATATACAAATACTCTCGGAATATTCAGGACTACGTTCCATTTTCTTTCACGCATTGATATCTAATTTTTTTTAATTAGCGAGGAATTTTGAGTTTTTAAATGTATTTCTTATTAAAGTAAAAATTATACTGATTATTATATTTTTCTACATAATTTGTCAGTTTTCAATATCTTGAAATGTTATTTAAAAACTAAGTTAAGCCCGTTTGGAATTAAAGATGGAAGGAATTTCTTTATTTTCTCTCTCTCTCTGTCTTTGTCTCTATCTGATTTATTTTTATAAGTTAATTTCTTATTTAAAAGTTAATTCACGAAAACCTATTCATTTTTAACGAAAAGCGAAAGCTTTTCCATATTATAGAAACTTTCTCTATCGCTATGAATTTTTAATATACCTCCAAAGTTTATAGTATATTATAGTAATATAAAGTTTTTCAGCATCTTAGATATATGAGAAAAAAGTTATTAATATAATTATCTCGCTGAAAGTTGGCTAAGTAAGAGAAATTTTGTGTTTTATTAAAGCTCGTTTTATATATGTATATACATATATAAAATAATGTGACTAAGAAAAATTAAAAAAAAAAAACGATAACTATTATATATTTTAAGCTAGAGGCATTAAAAAATTTACCGTAATGTATTTCATTGAAAAGAAATATGGAGTTTGAAAAGAAAGTGGTTAGTTTGTATATACTTGGCCGATTGCGTCTGGTATTTTTCAAGAAATCTCCGAGCTTCGATAGAAAGAAAGAAAGAATCCAATTTCCGTCGACACGCTTTTGTTTGGTCCGTAAAACTCGCAAAGTTTTCGGGTGCGCGAAGCCGAGTGCAACCGCGCGCGATGACAAGGTTAGCTCGATTAAACGAGCCCGGCAGTAGCTTGCCTTGGCGAGTTTTATCTACCACCGCCAAGTTTCCTAGGACAGGATTTAATAACACCATAAGTTTCGGTAAAGTGGCTCGGCAACGTGGCCGCCGCCGATCTCGCATGCGAACGATGCGAAAATTGATATGCACCGACATCTTAGAAATTAACACAGCGCGCGCGGTTACGATCACCTCTAAAAGCTTTTAAAACATTTTATGCATGGACATAAGATGTAAAACAAATATCGTTACACATGTTACAGATAAGAAAATTTCCTAGCTTTTCGCACGTCCCGATAAGATTAAAACAATCCACGAAAAAAAAGGAATTTTTTAAAATCTAAAGAATAAAAATGTGTTTGAAGTATATTTTCAATTGTATTAATTCTTACTATGTCAAATCAATATTTTAATTGAAATTCAGTGGCGTGCGAAAACATAAACTAAAAATTGATGATAAATATAAGTAAAGAAAGATATTTGTTCTGTAGCTGTTAATTTGGTTATCAACTTATTGGAAATTTTTTTATATACGTGAATCATAGTACATATATAGTACTGTCAACGAAATTTGTAGGGAACAAAAATTACGATTATTTTTTATATTAAAATATAAATGATTTAAAAACACTAGTATATTCGTGAAACTTTTGTACTCGCATTAAGCTTAGAGATATTTTGTTTTCTATTCATTTATTTTTCCGAAGTACACTTAACTTCTTGTATTTTTCTCATCAAACAGCTTGATTGATTCTATTTCGCGAAGATATTTGCGCGCGTAGGAGAACTTTCTAGCGTAATGATTTCAAACCGAATCCATAATCATAAGCTACATTAACGAACCGTGAAGCACCGTAATTCCGTGTCATAAGTCAGGTAATTAGCCTGCGACAAGATTAGGGGATAATATATAATCATCTCGTTCTGTCGTTACGGTAATGTCTAAACTTCTTTAGAGTCTGGGGCTTCCGTGTTGCGAAAAATGTAAAATGTCTTGGATGTCCCCTTATGTACTTTACGTTCGCTGACTTCCTCTCGAGAAATAAGAAAAAAACGAAATTGTCTGCAAATTGTACCGGCTGCAATATGAATATTACATGTTACAAGAGGGAGGTTACCGATGGCGAAGTCAACTTCACGTCCGCCTTCCACGCTTCATTTAATTCGCGATGCCTTTCGCCAATTTTCCTCAATGGTGGATAGGACGGTACGGAGTCGAAGTGCCAATTGTCGGGAATTGGCGAAGATTACTAAGCCAATCTGAAAATCCTGTCCCAGTAGCTTTTGACTCTGCGCCCCATCATCATTACGACGACATAGACAACAGGCACTCTTTAATTAAAACTTCCATTATTATTTCAAAACTCGAGCGAATCTTTCCGAAATAACAAATATTTCCGGAAGATAGCATTTTCCATTTTCGCGAAATCTCGCGTTGATGCTGCAGATATCAAAGCGACGCTGAAAATATCATTTCTTGTATGCAATGTATAGAATAATCCAACGAAATAGAAAAAAGATCGGATTACACAAAGCTAGATAAAAGAAAAAACAAATAATGACGGTGCAGAGAAATAACTAAGAAAGGTGAGGCGAAGAAAGTTCTGGAAAGGAACAGTCTAATAATTTCTACAGTTCAATCGTAACGGAAAGAGAACCCGTTCCCCGGGGTGGTCTGAAAGAAATATGTATTGGGATATCTCGAGTTTTCGAGTGCCTCGCTCTTGTCACGCGCGTTGCGAATATAGCGATACTATCCCGAGGAAACGCCTGTCTCATGTACAGTGTATATGATGCCCCGTATACTTAAGCCGTATATTTACTGGAGCGCGGTGTACCTTGACGCGTGTAAAGTATTTGCGAGAAAGTGCAGGCCGAAAATTTTACGTCCTTCGCTGCATGTTTGTACCTGGAAAGGGCTTTGCTACGGCGCTGGTAAGTGTGCGTAATATGCGTAAACTCGGTTGTGACGCTTGAAGGACTTTTGAGAACTACAAACTGCGTTCACCATTAAGTTATTTATTCATGACTTTATATATTTTTATCTTTACAAATTCAGAAAAAAATGTGTGACAAGATATGCACAAAATATTCTTATTATTGCGAAAGTTATTTAATTATATAATTATATATAGTTAGTATTATATTATAACATATATAAAATTAATATATATATTTAAATAATTTTTGTTACAATTATGCAAATATCTTTCTTTTATTATATACAATAAAATAACGAATATTTTTTTGCAATGTGTCATAATAAAAATTTTAATTAATCAAACATACGATGCAGAAAAAGAATGCTGAGTGGAAATGATATAAATCAAAATTTTTGGATGAGTTAACACGTTTCTATCTTTTTGTTGAAAACATTAAATCACTGTTAATAGGTATACGCATTATTTACTCAATTCTCGTGGAAAAGGTCATGAGACAGCGAGAGAGAAAGAGATGTCATCTTACATATATAGTTTCAATTATAAATTCTGCTAAAAGAGGATTTAATACGTCTAAGTTGAGCTCTCTTGATATAATCCTTGCACCGTTGTCGGTACGTTGCTCCTATCACACGGTCGTCTTCAGACATTTTATTTCACGGAATAACGTCCTCGTGGACATTAATCAAGTTACGTACATAAATCCATCGTATTGAAATTCGAGATGGTCCTAATGGCGAGGTAATACGTGATTTCTAAACAGATATCGCATTAAATGCTAGATATAATTAAACGAGCAAATATCGCGGTTATCTTTAGCCGGTGATCGATTTCCGATCTTGGATTTAGGGTTCGCCACCCGGCTATCCGGCGAGAGAACGGTCCCTTCCCGGCAAATACTCGTCGCTCGATCACGCCCGCTCGTGCACATATTGGTAGTAGGATATTGCCATTGAGCGATCGATCGTGGATTATACGAACGATTCATCAAGAAGCGCACCGATACTGAGTGAACTATCCAAGTTAAAGTTACGTAGCTTACGAAGACACACAAACGCACAGTTGTTCTTCCCATTATTTTCATTACTTTTTAGCGAATTACAAGTTTTACTGTTAAATACAAGCAGGTGGATTATCATGTTGAATTTGCTTCGGTAAATTAAAAAAAGACCGCTGCTTCCCGCGAGATTACATAATTGATTTTTCCCTAGATTGCGCCTGCCAGTTCTCGTCCACTGTGCTAACTGCGAAAACCTTTAGCGTAAATTACAAAATTCGGTTCGGATGCATATCCGGAAATCATGCGAAATTTTTTTGTTCATTTGCAAAAATGTTTACGTACAAACACGTAGAAAATAAACAATCTCTATTAAGCTTTGATATATAAAAAACTTCATGTACTTTTAAATATTACAATATATTCCGTAAATTCGTGGTTTTCTTTTCGGGACCACATCAAACATTGAAAATTATACTTTGCCATGAAGTTACGAGGATAGTTCATTTTTTATTTATATTGTTGAAATCAATTAATAATGTACATCGCATGCTATTAAGGACAGTGAAGATAGTGAACTAATAAGAAGAAAGATACAATATTGATTCAGGTGATTGAGTCGTAGTTATGTAATAACTTAATAATACATGTTTTATGTAAATGTTCTTTCGCTACAAATTGATCGTTAGCAACTACATTTACAAGAATCTCTTTCTCTGGGATATATAACTCAATTACGTGTCTGTATTGAGCAACAGAAGCACGATATTTGCACGGCAAAGTACAAAGTTTCGTGTCCTTCCGTGAACCAATTTTACCGTTCATTTCGGGAATGCCTTTTGTATTTCGTAACATTTCCGCCTGCTGTAAAACATGATGCAACGCCATTATACATATGCTGAACGTTCCGCGCTGCTACCGCAGCTATACCCGGTAAAAACAAACGATTTCGACTAAGTAACTTTCCGTCCCTTTCGCAATTATCTCTTTCGTCGGACGTGGCTTCACGCGCGCGCACGCTCTGCTGCGTGTACGTGTGCAGCTTTGTATGCAAATAACGAGTGCACCGGCTGGCAACAGCTCATGCCGCGCGGAACAGAGACGCCAACTGCGGAGCGACAGGTCGGCCGGTCGGTCGATCGGTCGGTCGGTTGGCTGCTCGTGAGCATTTCCCTGAAATTGAAGGTTCGTGGACTCGCGACGGACTGTTTTCCCGTTCAACTAAAATTAAAACTAGGTTGCATCGTTTGAATACAATACGCTCGGACAAACAGCCCCTTCTGTGTCTCCCTCCCTTCGTCGAGCGTGGTTAATTAATTTCCCTTGTCGCGCTTCGCGCTCGATCGCGTCCTTTAAAGTCGTGTTCTAACCCGACACGGCACGCTGCCACCGCGGTACGTTTTCGTCGCGGATGTGGGACCGTTTCGTACGTTCGCGCTCGGAAAATTCAATAAAGCTCGGGAAAAGGCGGTATCCTTCCTCGATCCTAGATATAGTGATAGCCTGACATATCGTCGGTTTCTAACGCTCGACGACGACAGCTTTTTCCAATCTCACGGGTAAAATTCTTCCAGAATTTCGAGCGGTCGAAAAAATGAAAAGAAAATTGTTGACGCGATTTAAAGTAGTAGTAGTAATATTAATAATAATAAAATAACTAATACACACGCGACGTAATTTTTATACATACGAGATCGTTTCGATAAGTATCAGCCCGCACTCGAAATGCACTGAAGTTAATTTAGCAGGGTATAGTAAATCATAGAAATTTTTGAGAGGCACGTAACTGTGGTTCGCGCTCGTGGTAGTCTGTACATGGTAAAGAAGGAGAGCACCTGCCACTGACATTCGGCTAAGACTTACGGTCAGGAAATACCGAGAGTCTGTCTAATTTAAATTGCATCCGCCGGCGCATAGACGCGGACGCGCCGAGTATTCGTGCACGCAAACGAGCCCGCTGTGCTTTGTGTAGCATGGGTGTAGCTGTGAACGTACTAGACGATAGAGGGAGAGGTCTCTCCCATGGGACCTAGTATGCTCCATTTAATACGTAAACCATTACATCGCATCCCACCATCTAGCCCGAGATTTTGCTATCGGGTGATCGAGCAAGAAATCACGCTTTGAGGTAGCAAGCGTGATAATCGAATAGCTTTTTTACCGTAATCGCCTATCAAGAATACGCGTTAGCATTACACATGCACCGTGTGTCGATCGTTATCATGATGTATAAGGCGAGAAAACGATATAGAGATACTGGAGCGTGAAATATTAAATTGACGCGCAAATTTGCTCAGATAATATGAAAATTAATTGTAGATAAAGTTTGGCTTATACGAGCTGTTTTATCTTCACTGACGTGGTGATTAAAATTCGGGCAAAATTGCAAGAGTATCAATCGCTTGTGTACACGGTATTGATAAATTCATTGAATTAATTACAAATCATTTTTTAAATATATTTGCATTAACGAAAATCTCGCGAGTATATTGTGAAGCAAGGCTTGCGTCAAGTATATTAACTATAGTACCGGTCTGAAATAATTTTTACGTTGATAACAAACCGTCTTCCGAAGCGTTCCAGAATGTTAAACGAAGATATAAAATATGCCGCACACGTAAATTTTACATTCGCGCCATATTATTCCGGTCGGAAAAATAATTAACAATGCTAATTTGGATTTGTGTTCGAGATACCGCTGTCGAGCGGAGCAGTATCAGTTTTAACCTAATTCATCTTACCCACGAGGAATAAAACGTAACGTTAAAAGCTACGGATGTGCCAGAATAATACGTTGATTCCCATTTATACGGATTTGCATGCCGCTGACCATGCTTGGCGTATGACGGACGGACACGAACGTTCCTCGAATAAGGACTAACGAGCAATTTTCTTGGCGCCATGAGCCCGGCTTTGCAGGAAGAAACGAACGATGTCGGAAGCCCGTTAAACAAAGAATATTTCGCCATGGGTCGATACTTTGTCAAATTACTTCATCAAAGATATTTCAACGACCTCAGGACCATGTATGACGTACATTAATGAGACGCCTTATGCAGTAGAAAAAGCGCGATGGAAGTGGCGTAACGGGTTACCGGGTGAAATTACGGCTAAAGTAAGCACGTATAAAAATACGAGTATGGCTTGTTTAATGTGGAGAGAGTGTAGCTACTTTATTTGCCGCGATTGCGTTTTTCGCGTTATGTACAAGGACACAGCTGAATTATCTTCAACACGTGTTACGACGGCGCCGGGTCGGCTACGTGCTGATTTATTTATGTAACATTGTTTAATCTACGACCTCGTCGAGAATCGGTCTTTATGATAGATTAAAAGAGATTTAACAAAATCGTAGGATTCGCGTTGCTTCGTTGTGGTTGACGCGACACCCGGTACGTGACCGATCAATAATTCCACTCTCCTGCTCATGCACTCTTAGGACAACGGGCCCGAGGCCCTTGAACCTTAAATAGTACATTAACAAATAAAATTAACGGTGTGTCGTTCGCAGTCGTTCGCGAAAGCGCAATTAAGCCGTATCGCGCCAACATACCTTTTCGGTAATCAGAAATAAAACGAACCGCCCAGTCTCGAGGGACGTTGAAACCGTTTACATATAATTTAAAAGACTTAAAGAAAAATGCATGTGATACGGTAAACGTAATATTATAACATCGTTTTCACGCGCATGAATTAGTAGTTTTATAATAATTTGTAACAATATTGAAAGACTCACGACTTAGTTCATATACAACGAATAATGCTACATCAGTTACGGAAATCAGTTACTGTCGCCTTTGTTTGGAAAAAGAAAATGCTCGTAGCTTTTCGAGCCAATAATCCGACAATCGTATAAAACGTCGCCGGGAGGGAAAGAAAGGCGAAGGTAGCGAGAGGGAGGACATTGTCAAGATAACCGAAGTGCACTTTCATGCATAGCTGTTTTATGAGATGGGTGGAACGCAATAGTGCGTGCAATAAAATACAATACGGGAAACTTTGTCAACGACTGTGTACACTGTATAGTACAGTTTCCTACGCCCGAGTATGACGAGCAAAGTATTCAATTCGCGCGTATTCATTCTGGATATTCTTGCGCTTGCCTCGCCTTTTGAGATTTTTTGTCCGTGCACTTTTAAGTTCGAGTTTAGAGCG